>CM019709.1:2637113-2973877 GCA_009760885.1 Achatina immaculata | reverse complement strand
GTTTCATTATTTTTGTTTTGACCTTGTTAATTTCATTGTCCTATTTTACTAGCCAGGGAAGACAGGGAATCTGTTTTTTCTTGCATCGAATTCACATTGTCACTGATAAGATTTATATCATATGGAAAATCAAGATATTCCAGGTGAGTCCCATGTACCCAATCAGTGCCCATTTTATCTGTGCAGCATTTTTTTCTTTATAAAGTCTATAGCAATTCCAAAAAGCAAAGGAGATAGTATATAGCCTTATTTCACTCCTGTTTCAATCTGGAATCATTCACTCATTCCTTCTTCTGTGTTTGACTGCACAAATATATCCTTTGTAGAAATCCTTTGTGATGTTGACAATTTTAGATGGTATTCCATATATTCTTAAAATTCTCCACAATGAATCTCTGTGTATGCTATCAAATGCCTTTTTAAAGTCTATGAAGTTTTGGATTAATTATTTTTGCTTTTCAATATGTTCTTCAAGTATTATTCTTACAGTAAAGATATAGTCGAGACAACTTCTCCGTTTTCGAAATCTTGCTTGTTCTCTCATTGCAGTATCCAGTATATTTTTAATTGTATTCAGAATAACTTTACAAAATACTTTTAACACAACTGATAGTAATGTTACTCCTCTCCAGTTATTGCAGTCGCTAAGGTTGCCTTTTTATTTGGTATTTTAACAATGATTATTTTTTTCCATTTAGAAGGGACATATTCTTTCTAAACTTTATTAAGCATTCTCTGTAATGTGTCTCATGTTGTCACTGTTAATAGCTTTTTAAATTTTCGACTGTTATTTCATCTTCACTTGCAGCTTTGTTGTTCGCCATTAGATTCACTGCTGTTTCATTTTGATTCAATGAATTTCATCTAGG
Organism: Achatina immaculata; assembly: GCA_009760885.1. Classification (NCBI taxonomy): domain Eukaryota; kingdom Metazoa; phylum Mollusca; class Gastropoda; order Stylommatophora; family Achatinidae; genus Lissachatina; species Lissachatina immaculata. Next base: position 2,973,008 of record CM019709.1, on the reverse strand, counting down.
TTGACATTTAGCTGTGGAATTGTTAAATCGGTTTCAAGATTTATTACTCGATTAAGTATTTCTGGACGGGAAGTGTTCGGCCCATCTTTGCTTTTGGTCTTTACTTTATATTAATAGGATGGCATTTTTGTAATAAATTTTGTACTGATACTTTGTTGGACTTTCAAAACTAATATACCTCCTTCATTACTGGCAGTATTATCTATAAGCTAAAAGTTAAAATAACTGTACTTTACTATATTTATTTTTACCTTTGATAGTCTGTTACTTAATACTGCTTCAATTGTCAAGGTAAAGTAACTGTACTTGTTTTAATAATTCTGAGCAACGTGGATTTCAGTATATGCTTAACTATTAGAATTTGCATAAAAAATGATTAAGAACAACTCGATGGATGGATGGATGGATGGATGGATGGATGAGTGGATGGATGGATGGATGTGCGGATGGATGGATGTGTGAATGTATGTATGGATGGATGGATTTGTGAATGTATGTATGGATGGATGGATGGATGGATGGATGAATGTATGGATGGATGGACGGAAGGACGGACGGGCGTACCGATTTATGGATGGATGGATTGATGGATGGATGGATGGATCAGACTCCACCACCATGGGGACTATGGCGATCCCTGCTTCGTTAGCCAGGCTATATCTGTTATAGGGGGTACCAACAGAGAGATGGGACAGGGTCTTGGTCAGCTATGATTCGCTAACTCTGAGGTTAGCATATCAGCAGTGGGTCACTGGTTGCCTAATCTGACAGCGTTCCCCCCCCTCCCACACACAGACATAGAGACTTAGTAGCCTGGTAAAAGCTTATTATACTGGTGATAATCTTTATCAGGTAGAATGTTTGAGGTTTTCATTTTACTGCTAAACCGTTTAAGGAAATCTCTCTCTCTCTCTCTCTCTCTCTCTCTCTCTCTCTCTCTCTGTGTGTCTCTATCTCTCTGTCTCTCTCTGTCTCTCTCTCTCTCTCTGTCTCTCTCTCTCTGAAACTTAAGTGCCCAAGGCAAATGGGGCTTCTGCAAGGGTTTTCCACAAACGCTTGTCCTTTGCCTTCCTTTCCGCTCTTGCCCAGGTGAGCCCTCTAGTGCTCAACATCCTCTCTGTTGTTCTTTCCCTATCTCCTTTGCTCTAGCCTTTCTTCTATTCCGTTTAAGGAAATGGCTTCCCAGAATTAATAAAATTATAAAATCGTTACTGTTTTCTCGAGCGAGAAGATTCTTATAGGAACTTTAGAAGTGATTTCACCAGCGTCTTTACTAACTTTTTTCTGTCCATGTTTCAAAACACGAATCCAGTCGGCGGTAAGAATTTTATTTCATAAAATATAACGTTGTAGCACTTTCTGTTAAATAAAAGTATAAAACAAACTTTTAGTAGTATTACTACATTTACATATTTATCTCAGCACATATACTTACTTTACTATTAGAAATGTTAATTAGAGAGTTACATAAAACATTAACATTTGTTCGATATATTTAAGTTATTCACTGTCGCTATTTCTCTGGTTAAGACTTTTTTTTTCATTTAAGTTCAGTGGATATTTTGTTGGACATATTAAAGGTCATGAGAATTTAGAGAAGACAGTCCTGGGGAAAAAGAAAGAGAGGAAGACCAAGACGAAGATGGCTGCAAGACATCGTTGATGATCTGTGAATGGACGCAGCAGCAACAGGCCATCTTGCTCAACTGAGAGGCCTACAGGAGTGCTGTTAGGGAGGAAAGTTCCGCAAGGGTCATGCAAATGACTGACTGATTCCTCTGGTTAAGATTTTTTTTTTCATTTAAGTTCAGTGGTTCTACCATTTCTCTACGTCAGCAGCACAAATCAAACAAACAGGCACAAGTGAAGTTTTGAAGTAAAAAAAAGTCTATATATTTTTCTTCTGGATTTTATTCCGTGATAAAGATGATTTCCTTAGTTACTGTTTTTATCAAAGTTATCTGTTCAGTTTGAGAAAAAGAGAGGAAATCTTTGAAATAAATTCATTACATTCCCATTTAATGTTTTATTTTCTTTGTATATTTCACGATCGTTAATACACATGGACATCACCTGATGGTAAAACCAGGAATCAAATAGATTACATTTTAGTGCAAAGAAGGTAGAGGTCAAGTATAACATCAGCAAAAACTTTACCAGGTGCTGATTGTGACACGGACCATGAGTTATTAATAGCAGACATGAAGATAAAGATAATACGGGATCAAGGCCACTCCGCTTTGATCTTACAAAAATACCAGAACAATACGGTATAGAAGTGAAGAACCGTTTCGAAATCCTGATGGCTGTACAGGAGGAGATGACACCAGATGAACTGGGTAAGCAGGCCAAAGATATCTTAATAACAACAGCTAAAGACATGATTCCAGTAAAGAAAACACAAAAGAATGGATGAATTACAGCAGGTACACTAGAACTGATAAAACAACGTAGAGAAATGAAGACGTAATGGAAAGTGACAAACAACAAGGAGAAATAAAAATTTTAACAAAGGAAGTACGAAGAAACATAAGAAAAGACAAAAAAACAATACATACAAGATTGTTGTGAAAGAATAGAAGAACATCAGAAGTGTGGAAGAGATAGTGAAATGTTTAAAGAAATGAAGACATTGACGAGAAATGTCACACCTAAGCTAAATGTAATTTGTGATGAGATGAGGAATACCCTGACAGAGACAGAGGAAATTCTAGAAAGATGGAAGGAATATTGCAAAGGAATGTATGAAACAACCGACTGTGGAAACAGAAATCAACAGTGTGAATTATTATTGGAGAATAGAAGAAGTTTTAAGGGCAATAAAGAATCTCAAAAATGGTAAATCACCAGAATGTGATGAGATAACAGCTGAATTTATTAAAGCAGGAGGAAATGAGTGTGCAACAATCTATCATGCACTGTGCAAAAATATATGGCATTCAGGTATTTGGCCAAAAGAATGGAAAAGAACTGTATTTATACTCTGACTAGTCATGTCAGTAAAATTCTGTTAAAAATCATAATGGGTAGATTTCGACAGAAAATAGAAGAAGTCAATATGGTTCAAGCTGGTTTCAGGCAAGGAAGAGGATCAAGAGATCATATATTCAATATAAGATTAATAATAGAGAAATGCAGAGAGTTTAATGTGAATCTATATTTATCCTTTATAGACTACTCAAAGGCATTTGATTGTGTACAACACCAGAAACTTTGGGAAATAATGGAAAAAAGGGATTTCCAACACATTTGATACAATTAACATCACTGCTGTATCTAGACCAACAAGCAGCAGTAAGAATTAATGGTGAAACAACAACTTGGTTTGACATAAAACAAGGGGTCCGTCAGGGGTGCATATTGTCACCCTACTTATTTAACTTGTATACTGAAAATATAATGAGGAATGTTAGAGAAGATGTAGACAAAGAGTATTATGATGCCATAACAATTGGAGGTTATGAAATACCAGAGATTAGATATGCTGATGACACGGTGTTACTGTCGACAACACAAAAAGGAATGGAAAAACTAATTATGTCAGTTCGTAAGAGCAGCTAAGAGCAGAACCTGTATCTTAATGCAAAGAAAACTAAATTGATGACAACTGACAAAACAAACAAGGCAGCTGAAATATATATCAATGAGGAAAAATTGGAAGAAGTGGAGAGTTTTGAATATCTTGGATCACTACTAACTAATAATGGAGATACAATGAGGGAAATTAAAAGGAGGACATCTATCGCTCTTCAGAAAGTAAAACAAATAAAGAATCTGTGGAGAGGAGCAGACAGAACTACAAAAATAAGATTTTTAAGGGCATACATCTTTCCCATCGCAACATATGCATGTGGGACCTGGACACTTAACAAAACAACTAAGAAACACATAAATGCCTTTGAATGTAAATGCTACAGAAGAGTTCTCCAAATATTGTGGACACAAAAAAGAACAAATATATCTGTACTACAAGAGCTTAATGTTGAAGAAGGCTGGCTAGTAAAGAGGATTAAAGAGAGAAAACTTAAATATTTTGGAAACACTAGACGTCATGATAATTTAGAGAAGACAGTATTGGAAGGATACATAATGGGAAAAAGAAAAAGAGGAAGACCAAAACGAAGATAGCTGCAAGACATCGTTGACGATCTGCAAATGGATGCAGTAGCAGCAGGCCATGTTGCTCACAACCGAGAGGCCTACATGAGTGCTGTTTGGGAGGCAAAGTTCCGCAGAGGACAAATGAATGAATGAATAATACAGGAATTAAATATTCAGCACAAATACATAAGCATTCAGTCAATTCTGTCGAAAGAGGAAAAGAAAACGAAATATTCATCAACATTACTTCAACATTTCCACATAATATAAATAATTATAGACTTTAAATCTTCTTACATCCTTCCCGTGACGTTAAACGTCACATAGTGCTCGCATGGTAGTTTGCCAAGTTTTCATTTTTTCGGCGATCTTTTCAACCTCATCAAGGGTTGTTATGCCCACTAAACTGGCCTCTCTTAACAATGTCCTCTTTAGAGTTTCACGTGCTCGATCTCTTTTTCTTCGGCCTGTGTCCACTTGATAGCTTGTTTTGGGATTCTCTGACTCTTTCTTCTCATCATGTGACCTACATATGTCGATCTACTCTTTCTGATCACCCATTTGAGAGGTTGTTGTTTGCTCATATGTCTTATCTCTGCATTGTTCTTGAATTCGTTCCACTTTATACAGAGTATTTTCCTGAGACATTTGTTTTCAAAAGAGTCTAATTTCTTGTCTATTTCTTTATTTGTTTTCCTCCTTTCACGTGCATAAATGAGGGTGGATATCACATTTAAACTGAATAATCTTGGTTTTTGTGCTTATAACTTTTGAATGACATATGTTCTCAAGATTCCTGACGGTCAATTTCCAATTCTAATTCCAACTTATTTTCTGGTGTCACCATCCTGGTCTATGTAGCTGCTTTACTTCTTCAACAGCCGTTTCTTCATGGTTAATGAGAAGTTTCATTATTTTTGTTTTGACCTTGTTAATTTCATTTCCTATTTTACTAGCCAGGAAGACAGGGAATATGTTTTTTCTTGCATCGAATTCACATTGTCACTGATAAGAGTTATATTTCATATGAAAAATCAAGATATTCTAGTTGGGTCCCATGTACCCAATCAATGCCCGTTTTATCTATGCAACATTGTTTTATTTATGAAGTCTGTGGCAATTCCAAAAAAGCAAAAGAGATAGTATACAGCCGTGTTTCATGCCTGTTTCAATCTGGAACCATCACTCATTCCTTCTTCTGTGCTGACAGCACAAATATATCCGTTGTAGAGATCCTTAGTGATGATGACAATTTTAGACGGTTTTCCATATATTCTCCACAATGAATCTCTGTGTGTGCTATCAAATGCCTTTTTAAAGTCTATGAAGTTCAGGATTAATTGTTTTTGCTTTTCAACATTTTCTTCAAGTATTATTCTTAGAGTAAAGATCTGGTCGAGGCAACTTCTCCGTTTTCGAAATCCTGCTTGTTCTTCTCTCAGTGCAGTATCCACTATGTTTTTAATTCCGTTCAGAATCAATCAATCAGTCAAGTGCCATGCCGCGTGGCGTAGGTGATCATTTCTCTCCACAATTCCGTCTTTAGACTTGATTATGAGATCCGTCGCGGACTTTCTTTCTAGCCACACTGACAGCCCATCCAGTAACTTCTCTCTCTGTGTTTTCTTCTATTCTTCTTCCCTCATTTTATCCAGTTGCCACAACGTGTTCCAATTTTCCTCATCTTAGAAAATGTGCTACAAATCTCGCTTGTCTGCGTCTGATCTTTGCTGTTATTTGCCTTTTAACTCCAGCCTCTCTTAAGACATCTTCGTTTGTTTTCTTAGCTGTCCATAGTACCTTCAACATCCTTCTTATGAACCACATTTCCATGGCCTCCATTTCTCGCTGTACTATATTTCTCATTATGTTTTCGCTGTACAAGGAAAAGAGATCAGGAGATAAAACACATCCTTGCCTCTTTCCCAATTTTATGTCTTGGAATGCTCCTATTTGGTTCTCAACCTTCATTGTTGTTGATTGTTGCCAGTATATGTTTTTGATGAGTTTCAGATCTTTCCCATCTATGCTGATGTCTTCCAGCATTCTTATAATTTCTGTGTCTCACTTTATTGAATGCTTCACAGTAGTCTATGAAGCATAAGTATAGGTCCGTCTTTACTTCTATTGATCTTTCCATCAATGTTCTCAATATATATATATATGGTATTACTTGTGACTTTTCCTTCGACGAAGCCACACTGTTATTCTGTGATATCTGGTTTTATTTTTCCCCTGACTCTTCTCATGACAATACGAAGCAGGATTTTGATAACATGGCTCATAAGATGTTCTTAACATTCAACTGCACCTTGTTTCTTTGGTAGGGCAATGAAAACTGATTGCAAAAGGTCTAATGGAACATAATTACTGTTATAGATGTCATTTAGCAATCTGGTAATTATTTGTATGCCAAGCTCTCTTAATGCTTCCAATTCTGCCTTGGTGATTTTATCTGGTCCTGGTGCTTTGTTGTTCTTCATGTGATTGATGGCTTCTTCCACTTCTGCTTTTAATATTATTATTATTATTATATTATTTCATATATTTATTTCGCTTCTAATGTCCTCATAGAGTTCTCTAATGTATTCTCACCATCTTGCCATTATTTCATCTCTGTCCATTATTGTATGCCCCTCCTTTGACTTCAGGCAACCAGTCTTGTGGTATGACCTTTTGTTTATTAACTCCTTTATTTGTTTGTACATATCTCTTGTGTTTCCATGATGGTGCGTTTCTATTTCATCAGATTTCTTATTTAGCCACTCTTCTTTGGCTTTGTTGCATTTGTGTATTATTTCTTTATTTATATTGTCGTATTCATCTTTATCTTCCTTAATACTTCTTCTCCTATCCATTAGTTGTATAATTTCTTCTGTCATCCACTCCTGTTTAGCGTGCCGTTCACTTGGAGGTAGAATTTCGATAGATGTTTGCTGAATGGAGTCTTTTAACATATTCCATTGTTCATCAATCGTTTCAATCTTCTCTATAGCAATATACCTATTATATACTGTGGTCCTATATTGTTCTTGTATTGCCTTATCTTTCCGTAACAGCTTTTTATCTAGTTCTTTGTTTTTAGCTGCTACCTTTAACCTCTTTAGCCTGATTCTCACTTTTCCTACGACTGAGATGTGGTCACTGTTGCAGTCTGCGCTTGTTCTTGTTTTCACGGATATTAGTGAGTTCCTGAATCTTCTGTTGGTCATAATGTAATCTATCTGGTTACGTATAGTTCCTGAATCTTCTGTTTATCATAATGTAATCTATCTGGTTACGTATGTTATTATTTGGGCCGTTCCATGTCCCTTCAGAATAACTTTACAAAATACTTTTAACACACCTGATAGTAAGATTACTCCTCTCCAGTTACTGCAGTCGCGAAGATTGCCTTTTTATTATTTTTGAGGGTATTTTAACAATGATTACTTTTTTCCATTTAGAAGGGACATTTTTTTCTTTCTAAACTTTATTAAACATTCTCCGTAGTTGGCTCATGTTGTCACTGTTTATAGCTTTTAACATTTCGGCTGTTATTTCATCTTCACCTGCAGCTTTATTGTTAGGCAATAGACTCACTCCTGTTTCAGTTTCATTCAATGTAATTTCATCTAGGTTGACATTTAGTTGTGGGAATTGTTAAATCGATTTCAAGATTTATTAACTCATTTGGGTCAATTAAGTATTTCTTGGAAGTGTTCGGTCGATCTTTGCTTTTGGTCCTTCATCATCATCATCAGGTGTCGTGCCGACTGGCGTTGGCTATTATGCTTCTCCAGAGTACACGATCCTTCATGCAGGCCATCAGTTCAGTTGGTGATCTCCTCTCACACCATCCCGTCAGACCATCCAGTATCATTTCTCTTGGTCTTCCTCTTGATCTTCGTCCTTCTATTTTTCTGTTGTTATAATATTTTCAATGCCCCCTCTTGTCAATGTATGTCCTATGAAAGTACATTGTCTCTCTCTTATCTTTTTGACAAGGTTTTTTGTCTCTCCAGCTCTTCTCGTACATTCTTCATTAGTTATTTTTGCTGTCCAGGGGATTCGCAACATTCTTCTAATATATATATATATATATATATATATATATATATATATATATTGTTCTTTATTTTATGTTACTATGGTGCCAAATTTGCTAAAGACTGGTCTTTCTTTGGATGCAAAAGAACATGTTAGCCTCTTTTGTATGTTATGCAGAGTTTTGTTGTTTCCTGTTCTTGCTACCTACTCTGCTTCTTTCGCCATATTGTCTATGTATTCTTTTTTATCCCTTCTAGTTGAACTTTCTACTTTATTGTCTTGTTCTTTGTATGTTGCTTTTGTCAAATGTTTTTCCAAGATCTGTCTTTACATTCAACATGGCTAACATGGCTAACTTCTCTGCTCAACTTTCATACATGTATTTCCGTGTTTTATCTGATATCCATGCTTTTCTACCTTTTTTTTTTTTGCAGCCCAGAACTTATTTTTGCTGCTGTAATTATGGCTGTGCTGTAGAAATTCCATAATTCATATATATATATATATATATATATATATATGTGTGTGTGTGTGGTGTGTGTGTGTGTGTGTGGTGTGTGTGTTTGTGTCTGTCTGTCTGTCTGTCTGTCTGTCTCCACAGCCTCACTAATAGCTGATAAATGAGTGAGTTCTATATTGAAATTCAATCATTCGTTTGCATGTCCCTTGCGGAACTTTGCCTCCCTAACAGCACTCCTATAGGGCTCTTGGTTGTGAGCAAGATGGCCTGCTGCTGATGCATCCATTTGCAGATTATCAACGATGTCTTGCAGCCATCTTCCTCTCTTTCTTTTTCCCATTATGTACCCTTCCAATACGGTCTTCTCTAAATTATCATGACGTTTAATATGTCCAAAATATTTAAGTTTTCTCTATTTAATCTTCCTTACTAGCCAGCCTTCTTCAATATTAAGTTCTTGTAGTATGGATACATTTGTTCTTTTCTGTGCCCATGATATTTGAAGAACTCTTCTGTAGCATTTAAAGGCATTTATGTGTTTCTCTGCTGTTATTTTATGTGTTCATGTCTCACAGGCATATGTTGCGATGAGAAAGATGCATACCCTTAAAAATCTTATTTTTGTAGTTTTGTCTGTTCCTATCCTCAGCTTCTTTAGTTGTTTTGTTTTTTTTTTAAGAATGATATATGTCCTCCTTTTAATTTCCCTCATTGTATCCCCTTTATTAGTTAGCAATTATCCGAGATATTCAAAACTCTCCACTTCTTCCAAGTTTTCCTCATTGATATATATATTTCAGATTTCTTTTTTTTTTAATCAGTTGTCATCAATTTAGTTTTCTTCGCATTCATATAGAGGTTTTGCTCTTCACTATTCTTACGGATTGAAATAACTAGTTTTTCCATTCCTTTTTGTGTTGCTGACAGTAATACTGTGTCATCAGCATATCTAATCTCTGGTATTTCATAACCACCAATTTTTATGGCATTGTAACGTTCATTGTCTACATCTTCTCTAAAATTCCTCATTATATTTTCAGTATACAAGTTAAATAAGTAAGGTGACGGACCCATTGTTTTATGCCAAACCAAATTGTTGTTTCACCATTTATTCTTACTGCTGCCTGTTGGTCTAGATGCAGCAGTGATATTAATTGTATCAAATATGTTGTAAATCCCTTTTTTCCATTATTTTCCAAAGCTTCTGGTGTTGTACACAATCAAATGCCTATAAATAGTCTATAAATTTTAAATATAGATTCATGTTGAATTCTCTGCATTTCTCTATTATTAATCTTATATTGAATATATGATCTCTTGATCCTCTTCCTTTCCTGAAACCAGCTTGGACCATATTGACTTCTATTTTCTGTCGAAGTCTAGCCATTATGATTTTTATTAGAATTTTACTGGCATGACTAGTCAGAGAAACGGTTCTGTTGTTTTTGCATAATTTCAAGTAATCATATTTCGACAATGGTATAAATACAGTTCTTTTCCATTCTTCTGGCCAAATACACAATTGCCATATCTTTTTACATAGTGCATGATAGATTGTTGCATATTCCTTTTCTCCTACTTTAATAAATTCAGCTGTTATCACATCCTGGTGATTTACCATTTTTCAGATTCTTTATTGCCCATAACACTTCTTCAATGGTCAGTTTGGGTTCTTTTTCCTCCAATAATAAATCACACTGTTGATTTCTGCGTTCACAGTCAGTTGTATCATTACTCTGCAATATTCCTTCCATCTTTCTAGAATTTCCTCTGTCTCTGTCAAAGTATTCCCCATCTCATCACAAATTACATTTAGCTTAGGTATGACATTTCTCGTCAATGTCTTCATTTCTTTAAACATTTCACTATCTCTTCCGCATTTTTGATATTCTTTCACAACAAGCTTGTATGTATTGTTTTTGTGTGTGTGTTTTTTCTTATGTTTCTTCTTACTTCTTTTGTTAAAGATTTATATTCATCCCTGTTGTTATTTGTCACTTTCCATTTCGCCTTCGTTTCTCTGCATTGTTTTATTAGTTCTAGTGTGCCTGTTGTAATCCATTAATTCTTTGCATTAAAATCGCCCATTGTAAAATATAATATCATTTTTTGTACCTGGTCTATCGTCATTTGCAGTGTATTATAGAAGAGATTGAAGTTACTCTTAGTATTTTCTTCCTGTAGACTATGACTGTTTATCTTTCTGAGTATTGGTTTCTTGTGTTGGCTTTTCAGTTTTAGTCTTATTTTCCCTATTCACAGGTTGTGATCACTATTGACATCTAAACTCTTATATGCTCGTACATCTATCATAGATGTTCTGTATTGCTTTCTAATACAGAAATGATCTATCTGGTTTGTAGTTCTATCATCTGGAGTCATCCATGCTGTTTTAAGTATCTGTGTGGAAATATTGTTCCTCCAATGACCATGCCCTCTGTTAGGTGTCGGTGTTATCTTTTCCTACTCTGGCGTTGACGTCTCCCATGACAACTAAGATGTTGTGTTTAGGCACTTTGAGTTGTTGTAGTTGGTGACAGAAATCGTTTTTTATCTCATCATCTGCATCGTTCGAGGGTGCGTAGCACTGTATGATTGCCATTCTTCCGTGACTTATTTTGTGTCGTGCTCTTAATATACGGCATGTCACTGGTTCCCATTCTGTAAGGCTCTGTGCTGCTGCAGTGAACATAATTATCCCCCCTCTTTCTTGGCGTTTTACATCTTTTCTGCCTGAATGTATGATTAACTCATGGTTTTCCCCTGCTTCTGGCCATCGCATGTCACTGAAACTTTCACCTGAAACTATAGCACTACCACTACGGCTATATGGTTTATAACATTTATCATAATCTAATAACAATAAGATTTATAAAATCTGACATAATCTAATGACTACATGATTTATAACATATGACATAATCTAACGACTAGATGGCTTATAACATCTGACATAATAAAACGCCTAGATGACTTAATAACACCTTATTGGCAGAAATGCAGATAAAGCCACTGACAACAATTATTGAGGAAAGACGCTGGCGATGGTTGGGACATGTGCTCCGAATGACTGATAACTCACTACCAAAAATAGCACTAAGATGGACACCACAGGGGAACAGAAGTAAGGGTAGACCAAAAGAGACATGGAGAAGAACAATAGAAAGGATGTTGAGCAATAGAGGGCTCACCTGGGCAAGAGCAGAAAAAAATGCGAAGGACAGGCATTTTGTGGAAAACCCTTGCGGAAGCCCCATGTGCCCTGGGCACTTAAGGTTCAGAGAGAGAGAGAAAGAGATGATGTATAACATCTGACATAATAAAACAATTTATAACATCTGACATAATAAAATGACTAGACTTAGAAAATCTGACATAATAAAACGACTAGATGACTTATAACATATGACATAATAAAATGACTAGATGACTTATAACATCTGACATAATAAAATGACTAGATGACTTATAACATCTGACACAATAAAATGACTAGATGACTTATAACATCTGACATAATAAAATGACTAGATGACTTATAACATCTGACACAACAAAACGACTAGATGATTTATAACATCTGACACAATAAAACGACTAGATGACTTATAACATCTGACATAATAAAATGACTAGATGACTTATAACATATGACACAATAAAACGACTAGATGACTTATAACATCTGACATAATAAAACGACTAGATGGCTTATAACATCTGACATAATAAAACGACTAGATGACTTATAACATATGACATAATAAAACGACTCGATGACTTATAACATCTGACACAATAAAATGACTAGATGACTTATAACATCTGACATAATAAAATGACTAGATGACTTATAACATCTGACATAATAAAACCACTAGATGACTTATAACATATGACATAATAAAACCACTAGATGACTTATAACATCTGACATAATAAAACGACTAGATGACTTATAACATCTGACATAATAAAACGACTAGATGACTTATAACATATGACATAATGAAACGACTAGATGACTTCTAATATCTGCCATAATCTAACCTCCAGTTGTCCCAACTCTCACATCAAGAACAAACAGCTGCCCTCATATACAAAAGGGACACTCCCAATTCTGAGCACATCGGAGCCTCTCAGCCTGTCTCAGTCTACATCCTCTCATCCTGTCTCAGTCTACATCCTCTCATCCTGTCTCAGTCTACATCCTCTCAGCCTGTCTCACATCCTGTAGCTCTACCTAATTTACCAAGAATCCTGAGCTCAGCTTTTGTCAGAGGGAGGTACACTGGAAGACAAAACTTTGGGTCGCAAACTGTGATTTCTAAGATTTAATAGTGTATTCATGAAATAATTGTGGCATGGAAAGAAGAAGAAAAAGAAGACGAAGAAGAAGAAGAAGAAGAAGAAGAAGAAGTATAATCTGTCGTGTAGACAAGCTTTCTCGTTCCTCGTTGCTCTTTGTGACAATGTAACAAGGGAATCTGTAGGAAATATTTTAAGAATTTTTCTACACATAGTGACATTTTTCTGATGTAACTTCTATTTTGTGCTAATTGATCTTTCAGTATTTTAATCCTTGATATCCACAGCGAACTGATCAGGCCACAGGAAGGAAGATTAAGCAACTACGTTTGTGCAAAAGTTAAGAAATGCTCATCATGGAATAATTCGTTAAAGTTTAATTTTTGTATAAAATAAACACGTTGCTTACCACACGATAAATCCTGCCTTGGTTTAATGAGACAATGTTTCTCGTTATGTTAGTGGTTTGTAAGTCATGAATGAAAAAGAAGATAGAACTGGTAGTCATGTGTAATCATTACCTGTTGCTTTACATTGTTTCATTTCTCCTTTAAAGCTTTTGAATGTTCTTGTATTGTTCTCATGTGCAGTTACTGTCTCTATCACACATGCATCTCTTGGTAACAATAAATGTGTAAAGCTTTTCTGATAAGCAATTCTTTCATATTTTACTGAACTTTCAGTCCAAAAGATTATCTAAAATTTTACTCAGTGTCCATGGTAGAAAATATATCTACTAGATTTCACTTAACAATTTTCATTGATCTAAGTAACTTGACATAACAATGATCACTGATCTAAGTAACTTCACATAACAATGCTCACTGATCTAAGTAACTTCACATAACAATGCTCACTGATCTAGATAACTTCAGTAGGAGAGGTATGTGCAACAATCTATCGTGCACTATATAAAAAGATATGGCATTCAGGAATGTGGTCAAAAGAACGGAAAAGAACTATGAAACAATTTTTTTTTATAAATAGGAAACTACGAGGCTTTGGTACGGTAAAATAAGAGAACAAATTTTTGTAGGATTAGACCTGGAAAAAAACGTAGACAAAACACTTTAGTGAGACGTGAGAGAAAGAAAAATCATGAGAGAATTACCTGGGATTCGAACACGGACTTCGGTAGGACGAGCAGCCGTCTAGCCACGAGAGAACAGCCAACTAGCACCCCAGTCACACACACACACACTCACACACACACACACACACACATATATATATATATATGCCAAAAAAGAGTAACTTGAAATTACGCACAAACTACAGAACCGTTGCCCTGATTAGTCATGCCAGTAAAATTATATTAAAATTATAATGGGCGAAGTTCTTAAGAAAAGAGAAAAAGTCAATATGGTCCAAGCTAATTTTAGACAAAGAAGAGGAATAAGACGCAATATATTCAGTATAATATTAATAATAGAGAAATGCAGAGAGAATTTAATGTGGATCTATATTTATCTTTTATAGACTATGCAACGTCATTTGATTGTGTACAACTTTGGGAAGTAATGGATAAAAATGGCATTTCAAACACATGTGATTCAGTTAATATCACTGATGTGTCTAGACCAACAGGCAGCATTAAGAATAAATACTGAAACAACAACTTGGTTTGGCATAAAACAATGGCTCCGTCAGGGGTGCATATTGTCGCCTTATTTATTTCAGATGAAAACTGACAAAACAAATAAGGCAACTGAAATATATATTAAAGAGGAAAAATTGAAAGAGGTGGAGAGTTTTTAATATATTTGATTACTACTAACTAACAATGAAGATAAAATGAGGGAAATTAAAAGGAGGACATCTATCGCTCTTCAAAAAGCAAAACAACTAAAGAATCTGTGGAGATTGATTGATTGATTGATCTTTATTTCAAAAGGGTTAAGAATTGGGCACAGACAGAAACAGACAGAACTACAAATATAAGATTTTTAAACGCATGCATCTTTCCCATCGCAACATATGCCTGTGAGAATTGGACACTTAACAAAACAGCTGAGAAACACATAAATGCCTTTGAATGTAAATGCCACTGAAGAGTTCTTTAAATATCATGCACACAAAAAAGAAGAAAATATACCCATACTACAAGAACTTAATGTTGAAGAAGGTTGGCTACCAAAGAGAATTAAGCGGAGAAAACTTAAATATTTTGGACACATTAAACGTCATGAGCATTTAGTGAAGACTGTCTTGGAAGGGTACATAACTGGAAAAAGAAAGAGAGGAAGACCAAGGTGAAGACGGCTGCAAGACATCGTTGATAATCTGCAAATGGTTGCACCAGCAGCAGGCCATCTTGCGTACAACAGAGAGGCGTACAGGAGAGCTGTTAGGGAGGAAAAGCTCTGCACGAGGTATACAAATGACTGACTGATTGATGTGTATGTATGTACATATGTATGTATTTATATATGTGTGTACTTATATGCGTATATTTATATGTACGTATGTATGTATGTATATGTAATGTATGTATACGTGAATGTGTGTTAGCTTTCTGTGTATATCTATTTATTGATCTTATATATGTATAAGGATATATATATATACCTCATTTTTTTCACGTATGTATGTATTCAATTATGTTTCTCTATCCATTCCATATTTGTCTTTCCATTTATATCTATCTATCTATCTATCTATCTATCTATCTATCTATCTATCTATCTATCTATCTATCTGTCTGTCTGTCTGTCTGTCTGTCTGTCTGTCTATCTATCTGTCTATCTATCTATCTATCTATCTATCTATCTATCTATCTATCTATCTGTCTGTCTGTCTGTCTGTCTATCTGTCTGTCTGCCTGTCTGTCTGTCTGTCTATGTGTCTGTCTGTCTGTCTGTCTGTCTGTCTGTCTGTCTGTCTGTCTGTCTGTCTGTCTGTCTGTCTGTCTGTCTGTCTGTCTGTCTGTTGAATACTAGCGAGTTTTAAAAATAATATAACAGCTTTCTGTCATTATTAAATAAAACTCAAGGAAATGATACAATGTCCTAAGATCGCATTAAATTTGAAACATGAATAGATTGTAATTACATTTTTTACACAGATTTATATTGTGTGTGACAATGATGGCACTTGAAGTAGAGGGTCAGTTATATTTCTTTGTGAAATTTATAGTAAATTAAAGTGTAATACTACTGAGACTGATATATTTTGTTGTAACAGGGTCATCATATGAAAAGAGAAGAAAATTCAGTACAGAAAATTATGTCTGTCTGACTGATTATCTATCTATCTGCCCTGTATCTGTCTATCTGTATGTCTGTCTGCCTGTCTATCTGTATGTCTGTCTGCCTGTCTATTTTATGCTCTGAGTTACAAAAAAAAAAAAAATGGAACAGCTTCATTTAAAGCACCGTAATAGTATGATAGAAAAGTTAGACAATTCATCAGAGATTTGGCAAAGTGGCTAAAAAGGGTTATGTCCCATAGTAAACAGTAGGTGTATGGTTAGACTTATTCCCCTTACATGGAAATTCTCATTTTTCAAGTGGGGCTCATGATCCACGATGAGTGTGTGAGGGGCGAAAACGTGAGAGAGAAATCAGATGAGTTCAAGTTAGTTCAAGTTTGAGTTTAGTTAGGGAAGAGTAGAGTCGGGTTAGGTAATCTGTGAAGAATATAGTTTTTGTGGTGTGTTAGAGTAGAAGTGTTTAGAAATGTAATAGAAGTTCTGATGGCAGCGAACGCCTATGGATGACTGTAGCAATATATTAGACACGGACAGTTAGCTTAATTTTTGTTTGAAAGGGAGTAACTAAGTACAGAGTGATCAGAAAAACCTGATCCTCTGGATGTCGCTTGGCTAGGGAAAAAAAGGCACCGTGCAGCACGTGAACAGACAGAAAAAGAAAGGGAAGAGAGCAGACGACAGGGACTAGCAGACCACAAAAGGACTAGGAGACGGCAAGATGGAAGAAAAATGACAGTTAGGACTTAGGATCTAGAGAGAGTTCAAATTTGTATTTCGGATATGAAGTTGTAGTTAGTTAGTCTACGAAATATGTAACTAATGTGTAATAGCTCATTAGAATAGAATATAGCAGGAGATCCCGTTGGCGTTGAAGTCTTATGACATTAGTAGACGCCGGGATCTTGTTCTAGGTGGTTGCCTTGAGGTTTGCGTCCTGACATGTGTGTCCTTGGAATAGTTCGCCCCATTGTCACATCGTCTCATCGTCATCCAGTGTACCATTAAAAATCATTATAACTTTTAAGGTCGTTTCTGTCGTGATATTTTCCCACAGAGAGGAAGTGCGAGCCTGGGTAAAATTCTTCCGCAGACGTAGAGTACGCAGACAACAAGTAGAGTACCACGCAAAACTCCATCTCCGTCATCAAGGTTATTATAATTTGATAACTGTTTCTGACCACCTCATTAGTGCCAGTCATATGGGTACATGCGATTCACCAACAAGTGAATTAAGAATACAACTTCATCATATAGAACAATAAACGGGTACACAAGTTGTATAGACACACACACGAGGTGCTAAAATATTATTTCTATGATAAGTTGTATAGACACAAACAAGGTACTAAAATATTGTTTCCATGATATGTTGTCTACACACAGACTTAAAATATGGTTTCTATGATAAGTTGTCTAGACACACACGGGACTAAGATATTGTTAAGTTGTCTGGACACGCACTAGATTAAAACATTGTTTCTATGATAAGTTATCTAGACACGCACACGGGATTAAAATTTTTTTACGCTAACTTGAAGATGGTTAAAGAAACTGTCTCCAGATACTATGTCGCAAAGGCGCAGATACAAAATAATAAAAACACGTCTCTAAGATAATTTGTACAGACACATGGAGTAAAAAACCCCACAAACTATTGTCTCTAAGATAATTTGTACAGACACATGCAGTAAAAAAAAATAACAAACTATTGTCTCTAAGAAAATTTGTATAGACACATGCAGTAAAAAAAACTAACAAACTATTGTCTCTAAGAAAATGTGTATAGACACATGCAGTAAAAAAAACCAACAAACTATTGTCTCTAAGAAAATTTGTATAGACACTCTCTCTCTCTCTCTCTCTCTCTCTCTCTCTCTCTCTCTCTCAGAACCTTAAGTGCCCAGGGCACATGGGGCTTCTGCAAGGATTTTCCACAAATGCCTGTCCTTCGCCTTTTTTTCTGCTCTTGCCCAGGTGAGCCCTCTATTGCTCAACATCCTTTCTGTTGTTCTTCTCCATGTCTCTTTTGGTCTACCCTTATTTCTGTTCCCCTGTGGTGTCCATCTTAGTGCTATTTTTGGTAGTGAGTTGTCAGTCATTCGGAGCACATGTCCCAACCATCGCCAGCGTCTTTCCTCAATAACTGTTGTCAGTGGCTTCATCTGCATTTCTCCAACAAGATGTTATTTCTTATGGTGTTTGGCCAAAATATTTTTCTAATTCTTCGTAAACATTTAGTCTGGAAAGAATTCAACTTGTTTTCTATGGTTTTGGTGATTTTCCAGCATTCACTTCCATAGAATAGTACACTTAGAACATTACTCTTAAATATCAAGAGTTTCATATTTATGCTTAGTTTTTTAGATTTCCATATAGTCTGTCTTACTTATTTAACTTGTATACTGAAAATATAATGAGGAATGTTAGAGAAGATGTAGACAAAGAATATTATGATGCCATA
Source organism: Achatina immaculata (assembly GCA_009760885.1). NCBI lineage: Eukaryota > Metazoa > Mollusca > Gastropoda > Stylommatophora > Achatinidae > Lissachatina > Lissachatina immaculata. The sequence goes on along the minus strand of CM019709.1, from coordinate 2,954,438 downwards.
ACAATTGGAGGTTATGAAATACCAGAGATTAGATATGCTGATGACACAGTGTTACTGTCCACAACATAAAGAGGAATGGAAAAACTAATTATGTCAGTCCGTAAGAACAGTGAAGAGCAGAACCTCTATCTTAATGCAAAGAAAACTAAATTGATGACAACTGACAAAACAAACAAGGCAGCTGAAATATATATCAATGAGGAAAAATTGGAAGAAGTGGAGAGTTTTGAATATCTTAGATCACTACTAACTAATAATGGAGATACAATGAGGGAAATTAAAAGGAGGACGTCTATCGCTCTTCAGAAAGTAAAAACAACTAAAGAATCTGTGGAGAGGAGCAGACAGAACTACAAAAATAAGATTTTTAAGGGCATGCATCTTTCCCATCGCAACATATGAATGTGAGACCTGGACACTTAAAAAAACAGCTGCGAAACACATAAATGCCTTTGAATGTAAATGCTACAGAAGAGTTCTCCAAATATCATGGACACAAAAAAGAACAAATATATCTATTCTACAAGAGCTTAATATTGAAGAAGACTGGCTAGTAAAGAGGATTAAAGAGAGAAAACTTAAATATTTTGGACACATTAAACGTCATGATAATTTAGAGAAGACCGTATTGAAAGGATACATAATGGGAAAAAGAAAAAGAGGAAGACCAAAACGAAGATGGCTGCAAGCCATCGTTGACGATCTGCAAATGGATGCCGCAGCAGCAGGCCATCTTGCTCACAATCGAGAGGCCTACATGAGTGCTGTTTGGGAGGCAAAGTTCCGCAAGGGACATGCAAATGAATGAATGATATAGTCTGCAGCACTGCGAAAGCCTGGTTTGCTCTAGAAAGTCTGCTGTTGATGTCCTCTATGCTGTCTCCATTTTCTACTACTCTACTGCCAAGGTATACAAATTCGTTGACCTCCTCCACTAACTTGCCATCTACTTTGAGTACATTTCTGTTGTTCACATTTTGCTTCATTAACTTTGTCTTTCCTACGTTGATCTTTAGTCTTATGTTGTTTGCATTCTGAGTTAGCTTGTTTATTTTGTCGTGCATATCTTTGTGGCTGCTTGATAATAGACAAATATCGTCTGCAAAGTCAAGGTCCTCCAGCACTGTGTCAAGGGTCCATTGTAATCCTCTGCGTTTGTCTGATGTTGCCTCCTTCATTAACCAGTCTACTGCCAAGATAAATAATGTTGGTGATAGTACACATCCCTGCTTCACTCCTGTTTGTACCCTAAAGCTGCTGGAGGTATGTTCTCCACAGATCACTTTGCATTGTATAGACACATGCAGTAAAAAAAAACAAATCCAGAAGTCATTGTGTCTATAATAAGTTGTCTAGTAACACGCGGTAGAAACATTGTGTCTATGACACGTTGTCTAGACACACAAGATAACAACATTGTCTCTATGACAAATTGCCTAGACAGACAGAGTAAAAACACTTCTCTATAAAAATAAACTACATAGACATACATGCCAGAAACATTATCTAAAACAAATAAACTGTATTAGCAGACACGGTAGAAACATGGCCTATAAAAATAAACTGCATAGACAGACACGACAGAAACATGGTCTATAACAATAAACTGCATAGACAGACATGGTAGAAACATTATCTAAAAAATAAACTGCATAAACAGACATGATAGACACATGGCCTATAAAGATAAACTGCATAAACACACGATAGAAACATGGCCTATACAAATAAACTGCATAAACAGACATGTTAAAAAATATTGTCTCTATGAAAATTAAATCCCTGGACACACGACGTAAAACCGATATCTATAAAATATACGTTTTCTGAACAGTCACGATAAAAATATTGTCTCTATTACATTTTTTTTTCTTAAAATATAAGTGTGTCTGGATATACACGAAAGAAAACACAACAGCGTCTGTACAAAAAATAAGCTCCCTCGCACCATGATAAGACTGCGAGCCAAAATTCAGTATTCTGTACAAACTTCAGCACTTCCTTACACACGCTTATTAATAAGTATTCTTTACAAATGTTAGCACTTCCTTACACATGCTCATAAATAAGTATTCTGTACAAACTTCAGCACTTCCTTACACATACTCATTAATAAGTATTCTTTATAAACGTCAACACTTCCTTACATATCATCATTAATAAGTATTCTTTACAAACTCAGCACTTCCTCACATATAATCATTAATAAGTATTCTTTACAAACTCAGCACTTCCTTACATATAATCATTAATAAGTATTCTTTATAAACTCAGCACTTCCTTACACATACTCATTAATAAGTATTCTTTACAAACGTCAACACTTCCTTACATATCATCATTAACAAGTATTCTTTACAAACGTCAACACTTTCTTACATATAATCATTAATAAGTATTCTTTATAAACTTAGCACTTCCTTACATATAATCACTAATACGTATTCTTTATAAACTCAGCACTTCTTTACATATAATCATTACTAAGTATTCTTTATAAACTCAGCACTTCCTTAAACATAACCATTAGTAAGTAATCTTTACAAACTTTAGCACTTCTTTACGCATACTCATTAATAAGTATTCTTTGCAAACGTCAACACTTCTTTAAATATCATCATTAATAAGTATTCTGTACAAACTCAGCACTTCCTTACATATAATCATTAATAAGTATTCTTTATAAACTCAGCATTTCTTTACACATACTCATTAATAAGTATTCTTTACAAATGTTAGCATTTCCTTACACATGCTCATAAATAAGTATTCTTTACAAACTCAGCAATTCCTTACATATAATCATTAATAAGTATTCTTTACAAACTTTAGCACTTCCTTACACATACTTTTTAATAAGTATTCTTTACAAACTTCAACACTTCCTTACATATAATCATTAATAAGTATTCTTTACAAACTTTAGCACTTCTTTACACATACTCATTAATAAGTATTCTTTACAAACTTCAACACTTCTTTACACATACTCATTAATAAGTATTCTTTACAAACTTCAACACTTCCTTACACATACTCATTAATAAGTATTCTTTACAAACTTCAACACTTCCTTACACACGCTCATTAATAAATATTCCGTATTAGAGAGACTTTTTGCGGAGAGCAAACACGTCGAGGTTTTCCTGTTGGGCAGTAAAACAGATAATAAAACCTGACAGATGTGCTCCAAAGGCTCAGAAATAACTTGAAAAAGGGTGGGGGGGAAGGATAAGCATATATAAATAAATACACAAATGTATACAAAGCCGCTGCAGGAAAGCTGTGATAACAAAATAGTACACTATTTTTTTATGGATAGGAACAGCTTTATTTGTTGACGAGCACACAGCTGGAAAGTGTGTCAGCTTAAGCATTCACAAATATTCAAAATGAAGAAGTAGGAAATGAAGAGATCGCCTACAAGTATTTTCTATATAACAAATAAGAATGAAAATAAGAGAAATATCATCTACTCATTCCACGTCTGCAACTGGTATTTTGACCAGCGGTTCTCAACCTTTTCCTTTACATATTTATGTTGTTGCTGACCCACTTAACTCGAGATCTAAAGCCCTGAAGTGCGTCAAACGTTTATTAAAGTTGCTCACCAAGGGTCTTCAAACTTTGAGAGAATGGAAAAACAAATCAATGCACACACTCCTGTTGTAATATTTTTTTAAATTGGAGTGTTCCTCTTTCTTCGTTTATAATATCTGGTCTCGTTTTATCTCTGTCCTTATTTTCTATAATAAATTAAATCGGAATATCTCACTGTTGTCTTGCTGGTTAAGTGTAACTTATTCGTGATATGCATATTACTTCGAATTATCTCACCACCAACATAAACTTCAATAACAAAAAATTATACCAAACACATCCGTCATTTTTTTCACCGGAAAATGGCTAGAGGCAGGAAAACAAATCACACCAGGTTCTTTGCTTCCTAAGGCACATAAAAGCCTATACACCTGCTTACGCTATAGCGTAATGAGTGCGCGATAAGCTAGGTCTTCAAGAAAATGAAGTGTAAAATGTAATTTAAAAATATTGTTTTACTTGAAGAAGAAGAAAGAAAAGAAAGAAGAACAAGAAGAACATGAAGAAAAATAAAGAAAAAAACAAGAAAAAGAGAAAGAAAGAAAGAAAGAAGCCTAATTTTAGGATGACAACAATAAAAAAAGTTTGTAATATTACCAGAATGTGACACAGGGACACAAAGTGTGTAAATGAAGTAAGCAAAATGGCGCCGGTGTAAATGTCACCGCCAAAAAATCAACGGAAGAATGCTCGTTCTGAAAATAATAAACATGAATAATCTACAACAAACAAGCGCATCATCAGCGAAACGAAATGAAGCGCATTAAAGTGAGGTATACCTGTATACGATATTTTACTCCATCTTCATCCACCCATCAACGTGCTATATCTTGGGTTGTCCTGTGCTCCACATTTCTTGTTTCACATTTAATTAATTTACTTTACATACTTAATGTTGAAGAAGGTTGGCTAGTAGATTAAACAGAAAAAAACGTAAATATTTTGGACATATTAAATGTCATGAGAAGACAGTCTTGGAAGGGTGCATAATGGGAAAAAGAAAGAGAGGAAGACCAAGGTGAAGATGGCTGCAAGACATTGTTGATGATCTGCAAATGGATGCATCAGTAGCAGGGCATCTTGCTCACAATCGAGAGGCCTACAACAGAGCTGTTAGGGAGACAAAGTTCCGCAAGGGACATGCTAATGATCGACTGACTTTACATCAACTACATATTTCTGCTTCCTTGATACTGCTAGTATGACTCGCGCGGAAAACAGCTCTTTCGAAGAATATGAGGGGAGAGAACAATTACTGAAATATACGTTACAGCAGCCGTTCCCAATCTATTTTGAGCGTGACCCTAAAACAAAAACGATACATGACCAATGACTCATAAAATAGATTTGTAGAAATGGAAATTCAACGACGCTATTTCAGTGTCTTTAACATGGCATAACTTTCCCACGTCTGCAACTGGTATTTTGACCAGCGGTTCTCAACCTTTTCCTTTACATATTTATGTTGTTGCTGACCCACTTAACTCGAGATCTAAAGCCCTGAAGTGCGTCAAACGTTTATTAAAGTTGCTCGCCAAGGGTCTTCAAACTTTGAGAGAATGGAAAAACAAATCAATGCACACACTCCTGTTGTAATATATTTTTTTAATTGGAGTGTTCCTCTTTCTTCGTTTATAATATCTGGTCTCGTTTTATCTCTGTCCTTATTTTCTATAATAGATTAAATCGGAATACCTCACTGTTGTCTTGCTGGTTAAGTGTAACTTATTCGTGATATGCATATTACTTCGAATTATCTCACCACCAACATAAACTTCAATAACAAAAAATTATACCAAACACATCCGTCATTTTTTTTCACCGGAAAATGGCTAGAGGCAGGAAAACAAATCACACCAGGTTCTTTGCTTCCTAAGGCACATAAAAGCCTATACACCTGCTTACGCTATAGCGTAATGAGTGCGCGATAAGCTAGGCCTTCAAGAAAATGAAGTGTAAAATGTAATTTAAAAATATTGTTTTACTTGAAGAAGAAGAAGAAGAAGAGAGAAAAGAAAGAAGAACAAGAAGAACATGAAGAAAAATAAAGAAAAAACAAGAAAAAGAGAAAGAAAGAAAGAAAGAAAGAAGCCTAATTTTAGGATGACAACAATAAAAAAAAGTTTGTAATATTACCAGAATGTGACACAGGGACACAAAGTGTGTAAATGAAGTAAGCAAAATGGCGCCGGTGTAAATGTCACCGCCAAAAAATCAGCGGAAGAATGCTCGTTCTGAAAATAATAAACATGAATAATCTACAACAAACAAGCGCATCATCAGCGAAACGAAATAAAACGAAGCGCATTAAAGTGAGGTATACCTGTATACGTTATTTTACTCCATCTTCATCCACCCATCAACGTGCTATATCTTGGGTTGTCCTGTGCTCCACATTTCTTGTTTCACATTTAATTAATTTACTTTACATACTTAATGTTGAAGAAGGTTGGCTAGTAGATTAAACAGAAAAAAACTTAAATATTTTGGACATATTAAATGTCATGAGAAGACAGTCTTGGAAGGGTGCATAATGGGAAAAAAAAGAGAGGAAGACCAAGGTGAAGATGGCTGCAAGACATTGTTGATGATCTGCAAATGGATGCATCAGTAGCAGGGCATCTTGCTCACAATCGAGAGGCCTACAACAGAGCTGTTAGGGAGACAAAGTTCCGCAAGGGACATGCTAATGATCGACTGACTTTACATCAACTACATATTTCTGCTTCCTTGATACTGCTAGTATGACTCGCGCGGAAAACAGCTCTTTCGAAGAATATGAGGGGAGAGAACAATTACTGAAATATACGTTACAGCAGCCGTTCCCAGTCTATTTTGAGCGTGACCCTAAAACAAAAACGATACATGACCAATGACTCATAAAATAGATTTGTAGAAATGGAAATTCAACGACGCTATTTCAGTGTCTTTAACATGGCATAACTTTCCCACCTCTTCTTCTTCTTCTTCTTCTTCTTCTCCTCCTCCTCCTCCTCTTCCTTCTTCTTCTTAAGCTTTCCCAACCATTAAGGCTTATTGCTGCAGATAAAGTTCGCTTCCATTCCTCTCTATTCCTAATCTTCTCTCTCCATTTGGTGACACGAATTTCGTTTATATCCTCTTCTATGTTGTCTTTCGATCTCTGTTTTAGGTCTACCTCCTTGATCTTGTTTCCCTCTTCCTTTATGCATACATAATTTTCGTTTATCTGTTCTCTTCCATTCTTTCTACATGGTCCAGCCATTGTAGTCTGTTCAGTGTCAAGACATTTATAATTCGTTCTGATTTAAATAAGCTGTTCATCAGTGTTCTTTCCAGCTCTTCATTCTCCACTGTGGAATGATAATAAGTAGCACACGTTTTCAAAATAAGAACATTCATAAACAAACATGGAAATCCCCCGATAATCTAGATAGACCATGTTTTACTTGATACCAAGCACACAACAAACATACTTCAGATCAGAAGTGACAGAGCGGCTGAATGCAGCACCGACCATTATCTTGTGGGGGCTAAACTAAATTTCAGACTGAATAAAAGTTTTTATAGTAAACTAAATAAAAGCTCAGTAATAAATAGAGATGCTTTGAAAAGAGAAGACATTAAAGAAACATTCAGAAATGAGCTAAACCATAAGATAAACACAAGAGGGAATGAAGAAAATAAAAGCAGTGATGACAGATGGGAAGACATAAAAATCATTATAAAGAACACAGGGGAAGAATGCCTGGGAGTCAAGACCATAACTAAAAGAAAGAACTGGTTCGATGAAGTCTGTAGAGAAGCAGTCATAAAGAAAAGAACAAGACAGATATGACTGAAGGAAATGAACAAGAAAAAAAAAGAGAAGTACCATACACAATGTAAAGAAACTCAAAAAGTTATTTGCCAACATAAACGACAATATATGAAAGACATGGTAAACGAGATGCAGACATGCCATCAACATAAGAAAAACAGAATTTGTGAACAGTAAAGCAAGGATATAAACAATCTCTGTAGAGCTTGAAGGATAGTAATGGAAACATGATAAATAATGAAGAGAAAATCTGTACCAGATGGAAAGAATATTTTGAAAAACACTGAACTGTGAAGAGCCTATTATCACATTACCATGCGAAGAAATACAGACTTGTGAACCTGAAATAGAGGACAAACTTAGAAGAAGTCATCTACAGTATCATGTACGAAACAACAAAGCAACTGGTTCAGATGAAAGTACTGCAGAACTGATTAAGGAAGTAGGTCTAAATCTAGATGAACAGATATGTACACTAATACAACAAATATGGAGAGAAGAAAACCTCCCTAGTGAATGGAGAAAATAACTTTGTCGCTAACCATAATTTTAAAAGTATGCATAATGTCACTTCCTAAATAATTCAACATTGTTCAAGGTATTATGGAATCAGAAAACATGAAGAAAACAGACTGTTTAAGAAACATCTCAAGGCATGGTAGCAAGCGTGGCTGCGTTTACTTTCATATTGTGTTCGAAAACATGAAGTAGTAGTATTTATATAAAACTTTTTTAAAAATTCTTTTCTTTTTTCGGAATGCTTCTCCCAACCCCCACTTCAGACCATCACTCACGCCACCCAAAATTTGGTACCGGACTCACGATCTGATGTTGAGAACCACTGCGTCAACAGAATGCGCAGGGCGATTACAAACACCGACGCATTGAAGTCAAGAACAAAGAAACTAGATAAACTTCGCTTTGATAATTAACCCTTTCAAGCTCTACAAGTTTAGGTCACGCTGACAGGTCATACAACCCGCGACAGCCGAGCAGGTTTCTGTGCTGGAAGGCGAGGGTGGCGCAGCGTCGTTTTGTGATGTGATCGTTATCTTGAACCTGTGCTCTCGTGTTATATATCGGTCCAAGTGGTGTGGAGCTTACTAAGAAGCATATATTGCAGTGAGTAGGAAGAATGTTGGCAGGTCTTGTAAGAAGATCCCTGGGGTGGGTAAAAATCGTAACATCCAGTGATCATCACGGTCAGACCACGTGATGAAAGAACTCACGACAGTCTAAAAAATATTGAAAACAAAACCACATAAATTAATGAGACAACAGAAAATCTCTTAATATTCTTCATTCTCCGTCGTATTTCACTCAGACATCGACACCAATTCTCTCTCTCTCTCTCTCTCTCTCTCTCTCTCTCTCTCTCTCTCTCTCTCTCTCTCTCTCTCTGACATTGACTGTATTAATCTTGAGTCAAATCTTCAGTTTGATGTAAACAGCCTAATTAACTGCAGCAACAACAGCAGAATGCTAATAAGCACCAGCAAAACAAAATCCATGCTCGTTACAGGCCAGAAATTGACAAATTCACCAGCAATAACACTACAGCTCCACGCCGGGACTTCACAGATAGAGAATGTTAGGGAACATAAAACTCTAGGTCTCACGATTGACCACCACCTCAGCGCCATGTAGACAATCTAACCCAACTCATCACACAAAAAGTTTACCAATTTCCAAAATTAAACACTTTCTCAGCACAGACACTAAGAAAATATACTACGTATCACAATTCATGGATGGCAGCCATTGCCACCGTCGACTTGTGAACTAGAGCACTGTCTTGATGAAAGATGACTCCTCTCGTCAATTTCCCTCGACGCTTTTCCTTCAGTTTGACCCGCAGTTGCTTCACAAGATTAGTGTAATAGGCCCTGGTGACCGTTCTGCCCTTTTGAAGATAGTCTACCAATAGCACACCTTCTGAATTCCAAAAGATGGAAGCCATCACTTTGTCTGCAGACAGAACCACCACTGCTTTCTTTGGAGGTGGGGATCCATGATGCTTCTACTGTTCTTTGGTTTCTGGTTGAAAATGATGAACCAAAGTCTAATCCGTAGTCACAAATTTCTAAAGAAACTTTTAAGGATCTGCAGAAAAATGGCCAAGATTGTCTCTTGACATGTTGAGGCGCTGTCGTTTGTGATCAGCTCCAAGAAGTTTCGGGACCTATCGAGCAGAGACCTTTGTCATCTGAAAATCATTGTGAATAATGGCATGAACACGTTCCTGGAAGATGCCCAACTAAGTAGCAATGTACCGCTCTGTTAGTCGTCGATTCTCTATTATCATGTCATGGTTTCTGCCTGTGGTTTCATCGGTGGTTATCGTTCTTGGTCTTCCTGGACGGGGATCGTCTTCCAGACTCTTCCTTCCATGTTTGAATTGAGCTGCCCATTTCTTCACTGCGATGTACGAAAGGCACTCTCCCTTAAAGTCTCTACCATATCCTCATGGATCTCCTTCGATGATAAGCCCTTGATGCAGAGGTAGCGAATGACTGCTCAATGAGAAATTTTATCCATTTACTCAATTTCTGCCACCCCTTACCACTTCAGTAGCCTGTAAAAAAAATTGGTTGCAGTTAATTTCATGAAACTTGGTGTTTAATCTTACATTAACCTGATCTACAAATGCACCTAACATCAACTGTGTGTTTCAAGTATTTGTTCCTTATGCCGAGAACTTATCAATCATCCCACTCACATACATACGTACATACATACGTACATACATACATACATACATACATACATACATACATACATACATACATACATACATACATACATATATCCGTGCCTTTGGCCTGTGGTAGACCAAGCAATCACTCATTAGCACGCCTTATAGAGCAGAAACAAATTCTCACCATTTTTCGCAGTACTTTGCCAGACTTAGTATGGTGCCCCAGTTATGTTGTATCTTGGTCGTCTCTGTTTCTACAGTTCTTTGCTAAGTTGTCTTTGGTCGGCCACTCTTTCAAATTTCTTCACATGTCCATTGTGTAAACAGACTGTTGTCATAGGCCGGGACATTAGACTGTGAGCACTATTTAGTATACAAGTTGTTGCAAAGATATTTTTCCAATTAGTTCGGGATATGTATCGGTGGGCGAGCCATCGTGTGGTAAAGTGGATGTGATTGATTCTTGATATTGAAGTATATACAGTGTTATTGTGCCCTGCACCGGTTATGTTGTAAGTATATGTGATATGTGGTTGTTGGGCTATGACCCCATCGAGCATCCATGACTCATTTAGGTTGGTTATGTACGAGTTTCGTTAGTAGAGATGATTTCGTAAGGATGACAGCACACGTGCTGGGTGATGCACCCATAAGTATGTATTGCAAGGTTGTAGTATGAGCCGGGATGGTGTTAATATATATTATATACAGCTGATGTGGGCTGTCATACAGTAATGGTTTTGGTCTATGCTGACAACATGTTATGTTTTGTTTATGTAACATACTTTGAACGGTGGTTCAATTATGCATATATCTTGCCTAGAGTTTTGATGTCGTTGCCATGCACACATATTATGTATGTGATGTTGAATTTGTATATGATGCTTATTACAGCTGTTCGGGGGGACAGCTTTATAGTGTTCATGATAAATGCTTTTATGAGAACCCTCACTCTTTTGACAATGTTTTACTTGTGTGTGATGTTTATATTCAATGCAATGCTGAATATATTGATTGCTTAAGCTTCTTATGACAACGAAGGCTGATATGCATGAGGATACTGTATTGCATATTTTGTTCGGTGATGCATTGCTATGTCATGGTATGTTCTGTGGTCCTTTTGTGTGGAATGTGGCCTTAACCGTTTCTGGTATTGTGTATTGTGTGTGTTCATTACGAGTGTCGTGATGTTTGGCGTAATAAACTTCTTTATTTTAAATAAACTTATTTGTTTTACAAATTGGTATACAGTATTTGTTTTGTATTTGATATGAGGTGGTCAAGCCCACTTTTAGTGCTACATGTTTCAAATGTATGCAAGTATTGACGACTTCTTGCATAGTTTCCAATACCGGGTCGATGTCACACGGTGTGGGAGCCTTGTCGTGGCGTGACAGCTTGCTTACTCTGACCACCCCCAGCGCTATACCAGCGGGAGTTTTACTCCTAGCAGGTCCAACCAAGATGGGAAGGTCTTCTTCTTCTTCTTCTTCTACCACTAAGATCGCCCAGTGATCCTACTGAATCTACTCCTGTGGTTCTCGCGATAGTCTCATTTAGGATGGAGGCTCAGAGCATCGTGGGGCTTTGGCCTATATTCTTGGTGGGTCACAGAAGCGGCATTGCGTGACACCGTGGTTTTCGTTGCACCAGTTTAATCTAGAGTTGGACTTTCTCACCCAAAAACCTCGACTTGTTTTGGACGCCGTAATTGTGAAGAGCTAGAACAAATTAAAGATGCTGGTAGCAGATCTGATGTTACAAGGCCGTAATCCATTTTTATCCGTCCAATTTCGAGGCTTTTCTATCTGTTCCACAACAGTAATCTTTTTTTTTTACGGAGATGGGGTCGTTGGCCCATACTCCAACCCACAAACTGGAGGACCAGGGTGCAAGAAGAAGAAGAAGAAGAAGAAGTCCCAGTCTCTAAAAATGGGTACCAGAGAAATCTGGGAAGGTAAAGAGGCCAGGCGTGATACTGACCACGTCACATATGGAAAATACGGGCATATATTCTCCAATATGCCTTAATGGGCATGGAAGCGGGATTTTTACTTTTTACCTGCACAATTACATTGTTCTTCATTTTCCGCGAATCTTTGCAATACAGGCTTAGCAATGTCATCTTTATCCATTCTCAGCCTGACATTTATTTTAGCCTGTCCAGCAAGTCTGTCTGCCACTTTATTGCCATGTACTCCCACATGCCCTGGACAATAAAGCCACGTTAGTCTCATCACAGTTGACTGGCTTAACAGTTGAACCCAATCTTTTCGAAGCAATTTTTTCTCATTCTTGTGAATCCGTCACAATGACGTCATGAACTACATCATGGGCCACTAGCTATTCCATTGTCGCCGATACAGCCGCAGTCTCCATTCCCATGCTTGATATGGTAGCTTCGAAAGCTCCCGAACCATGTGCCATCACTCTTCCATTGCAGTAAGCAACAAAACTCCAACCATCTCTACTGTTCCGAGTCGGAAGACCCACAGTGATGCTGGATGAGATCTTCAGCCCAAAGTTCAACTGCCTCCTATGCCCAGTCTCGACATTCGCGGCCATTCTTTGTTATACATTGTGTTAGCTGAGGTCGGTCTAATCATCGTAACCAATCATCGTGCCTTTAGGCACCTCGTCTAGATCGCACACTGACATTATTGTATCCTCGCCTCAGCCATCGAGGATCTGCCTCGTTTGCTGCGTCTACCCAAGATCCTTTAGGAGTGGATGGCCCTTCATGCCAGTAACCCTGATGTGTGTCTTTACCTGAGCATATCAAGCAGAAAGCGCATTGGCCGATACAGCAGTATCCCTGGTGCAACCAAGGACCACTCTCATCGCCTCGTTCTGCGCACGCTCTAGTTTATTCATCTGTCCGTTTGACAGGGTGAGGAGGCCAAGATCATACTCCAGTGGTGACATCACCAGCGCAAGCATCAGCAAGAACAGAGTGTGCTGTGGAGAGTTTGCTGCAGCCATTAACCTAACTGCTTCCAATGCTTTCCTGGCTTTTTTTTTATAACGTTGTCCACATGTTGTACAAAGGACAGGGATCAGTCAAATGTGATCCTCAAGATACCTCATGAAATGCGTTCTCTGTGATGATGATGATGATGATGATGATGATGAAATAACAAGTAACATAAATGGCATATATGTTTCTGCCACTGAATAAACTTAACATATAACACACTACACAGGATTTTGATCCAACTATTGAGTTGTGCAGTTATTTGCAGTGCTTACCCCCCCCCCCCACCCCTCAGTCTCCAAACTCCCAAGTATGCCTACCGTCGTAAGTCTTCTTTTCACTAAAACCAAACCTCCATTGAAGAAACATTCCCGATCGCCGACCCCCTTCTCTCTCTCTCTCTCTCTCTCTCACCCCGACCCCTCTTAAATTTTAGTTTTTGTTCGTGAAGTTATTTATTTCGTCAAGTTAAAACACTTCAACGCGATGTAATCACTGTTTTGCTTTACTGCTCTCCACCTTCTTCCCAAATGTGAAATATATTTCAGGTTAATCTTTGCAAACAATATTGTGCAATATCCATTTTTTCCCCATTTTTTTTGGTTTTATTTTTCATTCTCATTTTACATTTACACCTTCTTTGTAAAACTCCACCAAGTACTTCAACCTTCTTAATGCGTCATCAAAGTACGAATTTTATGCAAAATTTAGTCTTAGATAATTATACACATAAACATGTCACATATGTGACACATAGCTCAACTTTAAAAAGACGATGTGTGCATTTATTTGTTTGTTTTTGTTCAGTTGTGAAATTTCTTTATGAAAATATGTCAGTTTTTTAAAATCAATCCTGATTGATCAATACTGAACATAAAAAGAAGTGTTATATAAAAGTAGTATGATTAATCTCGGGGGAAAAATGCTGTGTGTAGGCCTCGTTGTTTTGATCTTGCTAAAATTATATTTGACCATAAATAACCACGACTGCTCTGTAGAATTTATATACTAAAACTGTGATTGTTTCACCAAATCAGAGCAAAAACAAAGAAGCACTTGATATACAAAGAGTGATTAACAAAACAACAACGTTTATCCGAACTGCGAATAACAAAACAATCGCGTTTAAGCGAAGTGCGTCTAACCGGGATTACTAGGAGACCTCAGTCTTTGTTGAAGGGTGGTAGATCGATGGAGAGACTGGCTACATGAATCAATATCAGGAGTTCTTAATTGCTAGTTAGCGAAGCTTACGCTGTTGTTCCAGCTTTCTTTGTGAGACAAAGGTAACTTTGGGTATAAGACATGTGAGGAAATAATAGCATGTTTGTGACTTCATTGTCTGGAGAGAAGTTTTTGGCTTTGTTCGAATCTTGTCTCGGGTCGCCATCAACGGTTTTTTTGTTGTGTTGGTAGAAGGCACATGGCAACTTGTTTCGTCGCTTTTGGCTGAAATTTCTCATAAAAGTTTGTGTTCGATCAAATAATTCGGTGGATAATAGTCTTACGAAGCTTCCTGTACCCAAAAACATGTGTTGAGGTAAAAATATAACCGTTTCATCGATTGTTTTTTTGTGGGGGTCTCATAGAGCCGACACATGGCGATCAGTGACGACGTGAAAGAATTGTATACGTCCACCTCAGGACCGTAATCAGGCACATCTTCCCCAGACCTAGGTCATTCTATCATATTTCAGTGGAACACTTTACACCATCTTCTACACATCAGGGTGAGATATATTTGACAGCAAGACTTATGTTTTTTGTTGTATGGCTGTCGTCGTCTCCAGACCTGTCTGTCAGCAACAGGTAGGAGCCTGGTCCATGGCTTATAGCTGTTACGTTTTAAAAGAATCTTGTGATGTTGTCCAGCTCGTTAAATCGTTGTTTAAAACATTTATTTGTCATGTATTTAGTCTTTGTTTTAATGCTAGTTCTATCCATCATCCTGCTCCATTTTCCAAAGTGGGGTATAGTACATAAGTTAAATTTTTTTTCCAGACATGTACATAGTTCAATTCTTTCTTCTTTTCATACGTTTTTGTTGTCTTACATGCTTTTATCCACAGCTTCCTATGGTTGCTTTATTTTCCTAATATTTTATACATACTTTTCCATCATTGCTTTGTCTGTACCTAACTTTTTATCCATAATTTCCTGTGATTGTTTCATCTCCCTAATATTTTTATCCTTAATTTTCTGGCATTGCTTTGTCTTCCAAGCTTTTTTATCCATACTTCTTGGATTTTGTTTTTGCTTTTTTTTTCTTTAAAGAAGACAATTTCCACATATTACCGTTTACATGACAAATTGTAGGGAGTATGTTCTTGACTCATAAGCTGTGTAATGAAATGCCAGTGATAAATAGTGATGAAATGCCAGTGATAAATGGTAATGAAATGCCAGTGATAAATAGTGTACATATTATTTGCTAATGTATAAACAAGTATATGCAAGGTTGCTGCTGTAAATACTGTGGAAAACACCTTATGTATTAACAAGACAGAAACATCATATTTCAGCAAAAAGCCTTCATCAGTCAGATTTTAGATGTATCTTTAACTGTTCACATCCATTTATTCTTCCTCATTTTTCATTTGTTTTTGTAGTTTGATGCTGCAGGAACACATTTTTGTCATATTGCAAAGTAAACCCTATTTGTACCAATTTTTTAACTGCTTCAGTTCATTCATTCATTCATCACATGCTTTTTCCAAACAGAACTGGTGATCATTATTCTCCACTTTTGGTGTCCCACATCAGCTTGATGGCTTTTCTCTTCTCATTCTATTTGCTCAGCCAATGAAATATTTATCTCATGACTTACCTTTCCTTCTCTTTCCCTTGAATTTTCTAGTCATTACTAAGTTCTCTGACTTCTGCTTTCTCATGACATATCCAAGTTCTCTGACTTCTGCTTTCTCATGACATGCCCAAGTTCTCTGACTTCCATTTTCTTATGACACGCCCAAGAAATTTTAACTGTCTTTTTCTTATAATTTTAACCGATTTTTACAAGAACTTCTAGCTCACACCAACAGTGAGATCTACTGTCAGCAACCAGTTTTAAATTTTCTGAAACTTCTCTGTGGACCTCTTCATTTGTTTTTCTGTCTCTGTGGGGTATTTATTGCATCTTTCTCCAGAACCACATCTCTGTTCCTTCCAGTTTCTTTATCATCTGTTTGTTAATTTTCCAAGTTTATTACTATGTAGCAATATTGACTCTATACAGCAGTGTGATACTCTTTTCCTTACATTTAGGAACATCCTCTTATTGGAGAGTATTTTCCTCATGATAATGGAAGCTGTTTGTCTTTTTGTTTTTTGGCTTTCCTGTTTTATATTTAATCTGTACTCTTGTCATTAGATGTTATTGTAGCTCTAAGGTAACTGAATTCATTTGCTTCTAGTTTGTGTGGATACTGCATTTAGGTATGCTTACTTGTATCTTGCTGTCGTATTAAATTATATTCAGTAGGCAGTCAACTTATCTTTGTTTTTTATATGCACTTGCTCCCATCTGCTCTTTTTCTCTTGTGTCTGCCACATTTTATTATATTATTCTGACAGGCTATTAAAGTGAAATTTCCTTTGTTATAGCTCATAGCTTGTAGCAGAAATCTTTTATGAAATAAATAGAAGGCAAGAACATTGGGTGGGAAAGAAAAAGAACCAAAAAAAAAAAATAATAAGCAAGTTTATTAGTAGAGTAAAAACTGTCAGGTTGAAAATAAATGGTGAAATTTTCACATATTATTTGGGCATGTGATATGGAGATCAACAGGAGACTGATCGTTATTATACTCGTATGTGCCATATTCCCAGGGAGGTGTGACTGTAAAGAATCTCCAGCTTGTTCTATCTCTTGTTTCCAAAAAAACCAGGTTGATTCTACTTCATCTCAAGATGTTGCCCAACCACATGTATGGTTGTTGCCCCCCATGCTCTTTCCCTTTTCATCATTACCTTTGTGTATGTTTTTCTTTATAGTATTATGTCCTTTCACATGGCCAAAGTATTTATTTGTCCAGTTCTTATGTTGTTCATTATTATTCCAGTTGCAGTTTGTAATATTTCTGTGTCTAAAAAAAATGGTTCTGTCAACTTTCTACAAAACCAAAGTCCCGGTTTTGTCAAGAAATTTTTTAAATCTCAACTTTTTGTCAGTACAGATAACATTACTGATACTGTTTCTGTATTTGTGCAGTAAATTTACAGCTCAAAACTGATAACATTTCTGTATTTGTGCAGTAAAGTTACAGCTCAAAACTGATAACATTTCTGTATTTGTGCAGTAAAGTTACAGCTTAAAACTGATAACATTTCTGTATTTCTGCAGTGACGCTACAGCAGACCCCTCTTCCTGCAATGGTAGGAAGACAGACTTCTTTTTTAGTGACCAAACGCAGTCTTCGAAACTCTGATGCCACAAGTGGAAGAAGACCACGTCGTGTTGTTCAAACAAAAAATTTAGTAAGAGTCAATATTTGCTTGTTTGTAACATTTCAGTGTGGCAATATCCCATTTTGTTTTTGCCTGTTTGAGACATGACAGCTTCATATGCAATGGACATGTTGAGTTTTTTTCTGTTTGTGACATGTCATTTTGGTGATAATCTTTTGACAGCCAATCAGAAAATCCCATGATGTTCTGCCAGGATGCCTGATTCAGTGAGTGTTGTGTTTAGAGTGTCATTGATACTCATCTTCTCCTTACTGCTCTCATCCACTTCTCCCAGGAACTATACCCTTTGTTATTGTTCATTTTAGGCCATCATAAGATAAGAATTGCATGCTAAGTTTCAGATTGACAATTCTCCCCCTTTTCGAGTGTGCCAAGATACCTCAGACTGGATCACATCCTCTAAACCGCACCAACTATGAAACACACCCGCCGGCCAGTTGAATGACCCAGTGACAGGGGTTCTATACAGGAGCTACAAAAAAACAGTCCAAGAGACTCCAGATATAGACATTAAATACATACAGAGATGAAGAAGAAGAGTGAGATGACAACAGAGACTTTTAATGATTTTAAAATGGAAGATGAACATAAGCAGTTTTGGTGAGAATAGGTAGAAAATATAGAAAACAGAATAGTCCATTGAGACATAGAGAAGAGAACAAAGAAGCAGTGTAATTGTAGAAAAAGAATGAAGCCTGTAGTGATACAGAAAACCAGAAATCAGGGGGATAATTCAGGGTGCTTTCATGTCTAGATAGCTGCTCATTCTATGGGATTCTTTTGTTCAAGTCATTGTCAGTTTCTTACCATTATTCATTCCCCTCATATCTACAGTGCTTTGTCTACTGTTTTTAAAGGCTGACTATGTGTCCATTATGCTGTATCACTTAACTGAAAACCAGAGATGAATTACCATATTTGTGAAAGAGGTTGCCATTCATGTATGAGTAAACAGCGTATAAGAAGTAAAGAGTATAACTAAAAAATATTTCTTACATCCTTTCCATGCCGTTAAACGTCACATAGGGCTCACACAGTTGTTTGCCAAGGTTGTCCTGTTCTCAGCGAGTCTTTCAGCCTCATCAAGGGATGATATGCCCACTAAACTGGCCTCTCTCAACAATGTCCTCTTTAGAGTTTCACACGGTCGACCTCTTTTTCTTCTGCCTGTTGTGCTGCATATGATAGCCTGTTTTGTTATTCTCCGATTGTTTCTTCTCATCACATGGCCTACTTATTGAATTTTCAATCGTTGTCAACACCATGCAGAATTGGTGGCATTGATGTTCGGTTACAACTGTTGCGAGATTCCATAACGGGTAGGGTTTTTCCCCATCTAGAGTCACCTCTAGATGGGTCTCAGGATGAGGTTGTTGGCCTCTCGCCCAACTCCCATTTTATGATGTATGGTGACGCAGAAGACTCATGTGCAGGTATGTCAGCGAGAGCGTTAAAATATTTAGACGAGACAAAATTTTGATTGTTTCATTTATTTTGGTTTTATGGTGAAAAAAATTAAGTGACAACCAGCGTATGTGGAAATACTGGAAAGAAACTAAGATGATGATATTGATGCAGACAGATTGATTGACAGCAATAATAAACAGGCAGGAAGTAGCTTTGTTAGGTGCCACAGTAAAGTAGGGGACAGAGCAGTCTCAGATCTGTAGCAGGCAGCTTTCCTTATGAAAATGGCACATGAAGATTTGAAGGTAAAATTAATGACAGTGTTATGGCAGGTGATTGATGAGAAGTAGATAATGTAAGTAGCAGATGGTAAAAAGATTTTATTGATGAAATTATTTGAAGGAGCACTTATCTGTTTCAGGATGATACCGTTGGATTGTCTCGGAGGGAGGAGCAAGAGCTAAATAAAGCACTGTATGCCTCTTTACAAGAAAATCGACGGCCCAAAACCCTGCCAGGTTTTCTCAGCCATACAAGCAGCAACATCACCATTAGCAGGAGCAATGAGAACAGTCACAGCACTGGAGGTATTAAGAACAGCACTAGAGGAACCAGGTCCACCAACGATACCTGCTCTACCGTGACCACAACAGGCAGCTGCAGCAGTAGTAGTAGCATTAGAGCGTCAATCATGAGCAAATCACAGAAGGTTGCCAACTTAAGAAAGCATTCCCTGCTTGGGGGTAGAACCTCTCCGAAACGTCTCCTTAGACGCAGTGATCTGACCAGTGAGTTCAAAATCCGTATCTTTTACAAAAAATAGCTTATTTTAGTAACTTCTTTATTTCCTTGTGACACTTTGATAATTGTGGAGTGTCCTTTAACTGTTAGCAAGCTACCAGCTTTTTGAAAAATTAATATGTCATTAACTACAGTCATATAATTTTTTTCTTCTTCTTCTTCGTTCGCATTGTCTGTCTATACCTGCAATCCTGTCTCTTGGATAAATTTCACTGTTTTTTGTAATTCATGTATGGAACCATGGAGCTTCTTTAGTGGTTTCACTGGGCCAGTAATTACTTCTCAGTGTCTCATAGTTGGTGCAGTTCTGGAGGATATGTTACACAGTTTGGGGCATCTGGGCACATGTACAAAGAGTAGTAGTGCCAACTTTAAACTTTGTATACATGTGACTTCAGAGTCGGCTGTGTCCTGTTCAAAGACGGAAAATAGTGACTTGTTTCTTTCTGTTTAGCATGTGATAGTCATCATGTGGTGGTGTTTGTGGCTTCCTGTAGGTTTTTATCATGCTTTTCTTCTGATTATAAGTGATCGGTATGTCTGGTTGCTCGATTTCAGTGCCCTCCTTGGCCAGATGGTCAGCTTTCTCATTTCCTGGTATCCTAAAGTGGGATAGAATCCATTACAAGGTGACTCCATGTTGGGAGCCAATTTTTGACAAGGCATCCTTAAGGTCTGGTAGCCTGTTGCACTGAAGAGCTTCCAGTACTGATCTTGCATCTGTGAGAATTACTATGGGGGATGTATCAATTCTGGAGTCTGATAGTTTTTCAGCTGCAGCAATAATTGCCCTAACTTCTGCATCATAGTTGTTGCAGTATTTTCCAGTGGGTATGGAAATCTTGTCAGTGGTGTTGTTTGGATATTCAATATGTGCTCCTGCCCCTCCATTCTTTATGGCATTGTGTGCAGATCCGTCTGTATACACAGTCATATGATTTTGTTCTGTAGCTAGTTTGTCATTTTAAACTGCACGATCAGTCAGTCAAGTGCCATGCCACGTGGTGTAGGCCAGGCATGTCAAACTGAGGGCCCCCGAGGGCCATATGGGTCACATTTGTTGTCACAAGGGCCACACACGACAACTAACTGAAGTCATTTAATAAAAATTATTGCAGAATATTTTTATTGACTTGAAAACATACAGTGTGCATACAAATGGTTTAGCGGCTAGCCACATGCATAAATGCAGAGTAATGAAGTAGTTTAACAAAAGAAAAAAAAAGAAATTTTAACTGGCAACATAGACTCATATGCATCAGCAACAAATACATTGTACAAAAATGACAACAGTTCAACGTGAACATTTATCTACGACTATTTCTAGTGTTTTGTCCTGAGACTTGGCACCTCTGTTTCTACTATGTCTGGCTGACATGTCTGTGCAGTCCTGACTTTGATAAGAGATGACAAATGTTGCTCAGTCAGCCTTGTTCTCTGAGAAGTTTTTGTTGATTTCATGAAGGAAAATTACTGTCCACACACATAGGTAGAACCGAACATTGCCATAATCCTTGTGGCAAACTTTCTGAAGTTTTTAAACTGTTCAGGAAGGTATGAAAAGAAACCAGGTATCCCCACTTCAAGATACTTTGCTCTGAGTGTAGAATCCAGCTGCATTTCTAATAGTTCCACCTGCAGGCTTTCTTCTGCCTTGGCAACATCAAAGGTGAATGGTGCTGAGAATAATGCAAAGTGGCGTTCAAAAGATGAGGAATCACGAAATCTTTCCTGAAATTCTTTTGACAACAGTTCCAGGTGACTGTCATACTTAGCAAAGTTAAGTACAGACTCAGTACTGGCAGTGTTTGTCAGCTCCTTGCACTTAGGAAAATGAACTAAATTTTTCATTTGACAACCGTGACTTCCATAGGCTTAGTTTTGTAATGAAGCACTTGATGTCATCATACAACTGAGTGATGAGTTTGTTTTTACCTTGTAATTTCAAATTAAGACCAATTAATTGTGCATTAACTTCCACAGCAAAAGCCAGATCCTGAAGCCAACTTTCATCTTTTATTTCATCTGTGTTTTGACCTTTCACCTCCAAAAAGATAATTATTTCTTGTCTCAACAAATAAAATCTTTTCAGTATTTTGTGACATGACAACCGGCGGACTTCTGTGTAGAATGGAACATCGGTAAACTGATTACCCATATCTTCCAACAACTGGCTGACCTGACGGTGGTTGAGAGCATGGCCTCTGATATAGTTCACTGTCTTTGTGACCAAACTAAGCACATGATCCAATTTTAAAATGTTTGAACACAAATTTTGCTGATGAATAATGCAGTGAAAATGTGCAAATGATAAATCTGGATGCGAGTTTTTTATTTTTGTTGGTGACATGGCAGTCAGCCGCGCCGAGCTGCACAGCGCGGGTTACTGCTGTTGCGCAGGCCGACCGTTCTTTTGGCGAAAAAGTGCTCTCGAGTTCCGTGCATGGGGAGACAGGCTTTCGCTCCCTTCTCGGACGGCAAGAGTTAAGGTGTTTCGATGCAGAACCGAGTGGTTTGTCTGTCGAGTGAAGAATATAAATGGCTAGCCAGCCAGGTTCATGCTAACGGTGTACTATGGTTTTGTCGACCGATGGTCTCAAAATTGGCCCATCTCTCGCAAAGAGTATCAGGTCTGCAGTATGTAATGTGCATTGGTTGTGGGTGGCCGGGCTTTCTTCTCATTTGTTAGAGCAGAGAGACCCACCAGCCATCCCCGCCGGTTAATGGAAGTGAAACGCCGCTGGGGCTGAAAGGGATCTGCTCTGAGCAGAGCGCTGTCTCCCTTGCCCCGTGTCGGTCTGTCAGCAGACATCCAAGATTCAGTGAAGAAAGCTATCTGGTTGATCTTGCCAGTAATCATATGCTTGTCTCAAAGATTAAGCCATGCATATATAAGTTCACACTGTCTCACGGTGAAACCACGAATGGCTCATTAAATCAGTCGAGATTCTTTAGATGATACGATCCTACTTGGATAACTGTGGCAATTCTAGAGCTAATACATGCTTACCAAGCTCCGACCCTCGTGGAAAGAGCGCTTTTATTAGTTCAAAACCAACCGTCGTTGCCCTTCATGGGGCGTGGCAATCCAGCTGGTGACTCTGGATAACTTTGTGCTGATCGCATGGCCTTCTATGCTGACGACACATCTTTCAAATGTTGATGGTACGTGACATGCCTACCATGTTTGTAATGGGGAATCAGGGTTGCGTGCCGGCACAGGGAGGTAGTAATGAAAAATAACAATATGGCCACTGCTGGCGAGATTCTTCAGTTGCCATGCATGGAGTAGGGCTCCTCCTGGCCGGTGAAGAAAGGTGCGATTATGGGTTGCCATGCACCACTGTTGAAAAGGTGAAAGAAAGGAGTAAGTGAAGTAATCAATAGTCTCAAGGTCAGGACTGCTCAAATCACGGCACCTTTGCTCTGGAGGTCGGCCACGTCCCATGTACACTCATACCGGGCGAATTGCCTGAACTGGCTTAACCCGGGGGTTAAGACGCTGCTGGCGAGATTCTTCGGACGCTGCGCGTGGAGTGAAACTCCTCCCGGCCAATGAGGAAAAGCAATCAGGGTTGCCGTGCTGTGCCAGTATGAAAAGGTGATGGAAAGGATAAAGTGAAGTTAATCGGTATGTCCAGTAGTCTTGCGGCGAGAGCTACTCATACCACGGAACCTCTGCTCTAGAGGCCGGCCACATCTGTTCTACACCCATACTGGTGAAATATGCCTAAACTGGCTTAAACCAGGGGTGAAACTTGATGGCTACTCAAGTCACTGTATCTCTGCTCTAGAGGTCAGTCACGTCCTAAACATGCCCATGCTGGGATAATATGCCTAAACTGGCTCAACCCAGGGGTGAAACTCACTAGTGGCGAGGATTCGTCCTCCTGGACAAAAGCTCTGTCCTGGTCACAACTAGGAAGGGTAGCGGCCACGACCACAAAATGCTGAAGTCGGAGACACTGGACCAAGGTAGTCTGGATAGGCAGCCACCTCTCACCCGGCTGGGATGTATGTGTATCCCAATCACGCTGAGGTTTTCCGGTGAGAAAGTCCAACGCTGGACTGGATGGGCAACCACCTCTCACCCGGTGGGGATACACGGGTATCCCAAAACATGTCGTTTTCTGGTGAGAAAGTCCAACTCTAGGCTAGATGGGCAACCACCTCTCACCCAGCGGGGATATACTCATATCCAAAACACGTCGAGGTTTTCCGGTGAGAAAGTCCAACTCTATATTAAACTGGTGCAATGAAAACCACGGTGTCACGCAATCCCGCTTCTGAGCCCCACCAAGAATACAGGCTCAAGTCCTGTGATACTCTGAACCTCTTGTGATCCACCTGGGGATCTTGTATGGCCCTTGTGGGGACCACACGGGGATCATGGGACCTATTGAGGACCATAGGAGTAAATTCAGTAGGATCATGGGGCGGTCTTGGTGGTAGAAGCGAACGAAGAAGAATGTATCATAGCAGCAACACCATTATGTCTGCCAACCATATTCGCAGCACCGTCGGCAGATAAGCATGCAAGTTTACTCAAATCCAAACCATAATCACGCAGAACCTGCTCGACTTTCTCAAAGATGTCCTGGCTTGCTGTAGTGTCATGTATGGGGATCAGTTCAATCAGTTCTTCATAAATATTACATTGACTGTCACAAGCCCTGATGAAGAAACCGCAAGCTGTGCTATTCCAGTGATGTCAGCGGTCTCATCAATACCAATAGAAAAATGTTCAAATCCTGATGATGTGGCCTTCAACTGTTATTTCAGATCACTTGACATTTCATCAGATCCATTCAGCAACAGTGTTCCTGGTTAATGAAATATCCTTGAATAAGTCTGCTTTCTCTGGACACACAATGTTGAGCCATTCTTACAAGGCGTTGCTTTACGAGATCTCCTTCACTGTAAGATTTCTCACTCATGTTGATCATTCGGCTGAGTTCATAGCTTGCAGTAACAGAAGTGACATTCCCTGTCTCAATTTTCGTAAAACAGGTCTGTTAGCCTTCAGTTCCTTGAGTCTTGAGACACACATTGGGCCTTCATATTTATTTGTAAGATCGATGGTTTGTTTCATAATGTCTTTTCAAGTTGTACTCTTTTGGCGCGGCAATGCTGTTGTTGCAAATTAAACAATGCATCTTTCTGTTCACCGTTGTGCAAAAATACTGTAATTCCCAATTTTCTTGAAACACTCACCCTTCATCGTTCAGTTTCCTTTTTCTCTTAGCTGGAGGAGCACTAGCTATTTTAAATATAATGTGGAGTCTGAAAAATAAAAAGAAATTAAATTAAGAAGAAAATAATCAGTTAAAAAACTGAAACGAAATTTAGGCCAGCTTATGTATCCTTTGTGCGGGCCGCAGATGTGCTTGCAAAGGGCCGCATGTTTGACATGCCTGGCATAGGAAACCATTTCCACAACTCCCTGTCTTTTGAGTTGATTATAAGCTCCGCCAGTGACTTTCTTCCTAGCCACACTGGCAGCCCATCCAGTAACTTCTCTCTCTGTCTTCCTCTCCACAACTCCCTGTCTTTTGAGTTGATTATAAGCTCCACCAGTGACTTTCTTCCTAGCACACTGGCAGCCCATCCAGTAACTTCTCTCTCTGTCTTCCTCTTTTAAACACCTATAAAATGCAAAAAATAGGCAACACCATTTTTTTCTGTAAAATGTGATGGTCATATTTTTATATTTTTTATTTTGTTGGTGTTGTTTGAAGTGGAACAGTGTATTGTTATCTTTATTTGTCACTTATCAGCCCAGCCTTAATAATTGTGTGAAAAAGGAATTGGACATGGAAGTTTTGTCATTTCAAATTTTACTCATTTTTTATTATTTTATCATACTAAAATGGTGACACTAGAAAGGAAGTTAGATCAGAATTGCAAAAGCAGCATCAATCTTCAAGAATCTTGAAAACATATGGAATTCAAAAGTTATAAGCACAAAAACCAAGTTAAGGCTATTCAATTCAAATGTAATATCCACCCTCATTTATGCATGTGAAAGCTGGAAAACAACTAAAGAAATAGAAAAGAAATTAGACTCTTTTGAAAACAAATGCCTAAGGAAAATACTCGGCATCAAGTGGAACGAATTCAAGAACAATGCAGAGATAAGACAGATGACTGGACAACAACCAGTCTCATGGGTGATCAGGAAAAGGAGATGGATATGTTGGTCTCTTGATGAGAAGAAATGATCAGAGAATCCCAAAACAAGCTATCAAGTGGAACACAACAGGCCAAAGAAAAAGAGGCAGACCGCGTGAAACTCTGAAGAGGACATTGTTAAGAGAGGCCAAATTAACAGGCATAAAATCCTTTGATGATGTTGAAAGACTTGCCGAAGACAGGAAAAATTGGCGAACTACTTTGCGAGCCATATGTGACATTTAACGGCACAGGAAGGATATAAGATATATAAGAGATACTAAAATGATGTACAGACAGTTCTTGGCTTAACATAAATACATGCTTACAAAGGAAATTTACAGCGGACAAAATTTGTGGAAAACAGCATCACAAAACATTAGAAATACATACATAGATCAAGTATATGCCTTGGAAAGGTGGACACCATGATGGTGACCGCATTTATGATTCGGTTACAGTCGGGAGATAACATTTTATGAGATTTTGACCAGTACGTGTGATTTTAGAGCAGAAATTTTAGATAAGGAATATCCATACATTTAGAATTATCAGACCTAAGTCTGACAAGAAAGTAGTTTTCCAGGTTTTGTGTTCATGATAGAGCATGGAGAGTCAGCTACAGGATGTCAGGTGTGTACTGGGCTTAAAGATGAAGGAAAAGCAACCCAGATCACATACTTGGAGGTGAAACTGAGAATGATGTGGAAGTATGAAGGTTGACATGAACCAGCTTTCTTACTGTCAGCTGTGAGCACTGTTGTGAAAGTATGAAGGTGGACAGTTGCACATGAGCCAGCTTTCTTACTGTCAGCTGTGAGCACTGTTGTGAAAGTATGAAGGTGGACAGTTGCACATGAGCCAGCTTTCTTACTGTCAGCTGTGAGCACTGTTGTGAAAGTATGAAGGTGGACAGTTGCACATGAGCCAGCTTTCTTACTGTCAGCTGTGAGCACTGTTGTGAAAGTGCTTGTTCATATCAAAGTGGCTGTGGAAATAATGCCAGGTGGTAATAACAAAGAAATATGAAAGTACAATAAGGGACATGAAAAAGCCATTAATGCTGCTCATTACCACAGCATTGTAAAGCTGGTGTACTTTTGGTTTACATATTTGAGATATAGAGCATACTGATGAGTGGGGGGAAAGGTGATGAGGTTGGAAGGACAGGGGATTGAGTGGGGAGGAGTGCATTTTCAGTATGTGTAAAAACTTGACTTACATAAAGGGTTGTAAAGGTAACAGGTAAAGGTAATCCTGTCATGCCTTAGAGGCACATGGTGTTAGTGCCCGTATTTTCCTTGATCTGTTGACACACTAGAGGGTGATGTGGTCAGTACCATGCCTGGCCACCTTTCCTTCCCCAACTCCAGAAGTCAGGTACCCATTTCTACAGCTGGGTGACTGGAGTGCCTGCGGCTGGATCCAAACCCCCCAAACTTAGCCATGAGAGATTAGTGCACAAACCACTTCACTACTCATTCACCCACACAAAGGGTTGTGGAACGCATTAATTTCTTTAAGTCATATGTGTACGAAGAAGAAGAAGAAAAAGACATTAAGTCAGAAACCGTTTGCTGAATGTTTGTATTAAAGTAAAAGTTAAGAGATGAAAAATGCAAAATATTGGACAAACTTGCCATGAATTCTTGGAATAAAGGTTTGTTTGTTTATTCTGTTCAGCATTCTAATCTGTTGTACTATAGTTAATATAGTTTTCTAAAAAATACATCATCTGATATCAGTTTTAACTCTTCCTGTGCCAGAGGAAGAAATGCGGACGTTCAGATGGGTGCCAGAATAAAAGCGCGGGTCTTAATCTGTATAAGGGGTATAGTTGTAAAATGGAATGGAAAACAGTATTTCCAAGTACTTCCATGTACTTATTATGTTTCAAAGTATAACTAAATGTATGAAATTTTCATAAATGCAGAGTTTTTTAGGAAAAAAAGAAGTAATGTGATGTTTTTAGACAATAACTGTGCCCAGCTCACCATCAGCTAGGTCTAGATCTACACTACTTACCATCTGAGATGTCGAGATCTACTTGTCGATCTCATATTGTGATTCTGTGTTGCATTCTCGCTAAATTAATGTCTGAAATAACCTCCTAACTACTTCTCCAGTCATCTAAATATGTCTAGATCTACTTGGGATACATTCAAGAGCAGTGGAGTGGTCACAGGCCATGTCCATAGTCCTATCTACATCATCAAAAATAGAAAATTTTCTATGTTTCTCTTCCTTTTTCTCACTCGGCATCGCTCATAACTAAGGACTCTGTGACCATTTTGAAAAGTGTCACAGGAAATGCGGACGAAATATGTATAATCTAAATATTACACTGGTTGTTTTATTGAAACAAATGAATTGTCACTATAACAACTATGGCACGCAACTCAGTAACCGTAAGTTATCACTATAGTGACAATGGCACAGGATGAGTTAAGGTTGTTTAAATTATTATATCAGGTTTGTCCCTCCAACCACAAAGTAGCATCCTCTTTTTCTTTTGCATGTCACAGCAAACCTGAGTGTGGACGAAAGCAGTCAGGACTCTCTCAGATCCTCAACAAGCTCTCACAATGGATCCAAGAGGTAATTTTAGAAATTAGTATCGTGGTATCTGTTCTGTAATTCTCAGAACCTAACAAGTGTGTTGTTCACTTTTGCTGTAGCCAAGCTTCTTGGATTAACGTCAGAACCAACTTTATTTATTTTTAGCATTTACTTGACGCAAGCTGTGTGTCATCTTATGTATATTCAGGGGCTAATTTTTACATGTCTTAATTTCTCAGTGTTCAGTTGTAGCCACATGTACAGTGTGGTCTGTTGTGCCTCACATTGCAGGCATGTGTCCCGCACCTTCAGAGGCAGTTTCCCCAACTAGTGTCTGAATTATCCCAGTTGATTTTACAGTTGGGTTAATTGGAGCATGCCAGTAGTGCACCTTCCACCTGTTACCCTCACATGATCAGTCATTTCACTGTTGACTGCATTACTCTTGAGCACAGTTCTGAATTTAAATTGAAAAAAAAATATAGACTTAAATGCTTTAGATTTACCATCACCGCACCTGGGACAAGTTCACTGGTATGCTTCCTTTGGAAGAATGATGTCAGCTAAAGTTCACATTCTCATTTAGAACTGGCACAAATACCTATCACAGTGGCTCTCAGCCTTTTTTTTAGTGCATGCACCCTTTCCGCAGTTATGTCAGAATATTATTCTCTGCCTCTCCCACCACTGTTCTCAGTGTCCATACAAAATTTCCATTGTTTCATTCATACCATAACTCATTTCCCACAATTCCTAGCACCCATAACCAAATTTCTACTGTCCCATGTACCTATGATCCAGTTTCTACTGTTTCCTTTACTTACAACAAAGTTTCTACAAGTTTTTCTACCATAAGGTAGATTGCTCTGTCTTTAAACCATGTTCTTTTCTGCCCAAAGCTCAGTTTCTGTTGTTTCCTCTGCCATAATCCAATATTCACAGTTTAATGATTCCACAGTTTGGTGTACCCATAACCCAGTCTTCAAACATGTATTGGACCCATAACCCAGTCTTCAGTGTTGTCCTGAACATCCAGCCTTCAGTGTGACTTGGACACATAACCCAGCCTCCATTGTGTCTTGTACCCATAACCCAGTGTCCAGTGTGTCTTAGACTCATAACCCAGTCTCCAGTGTGCCTTGGAGCCATAACCAAGTTTCTATTGTGTCTTGGACTCATAACACAGTCTCCAGTGTGTCTTAGCCTCATAACCCTGTCCCTAATGGTTTTTGGACCCATAACCGGCCCCCATTGTGTTTTGGACCTATAATCCAGTCTTCAGTGTGTCTTGTACCCATAACCCAGTCTCAGATTTGTTTTGGACCCATAACCCAGTCTCCAGTGTGTCTTGGACCTGTAACCTTCATTATGTTTTTTTTTTCCTAAAGATAATAACTGCCATTTCTATGAAGTATTTCATGATTCATTATGTCATTATGTTTGCATTGCTGTTTCTTATTAAGACTATAGAGTTTCATTGTTTTGGATATTATTTTGAGAACATGATATTTTTGTTGCATTGTTTCAAAATCATGAAAGAAAATTGCATCTGTAATGGTGTTTCAAGTATATAGGTCATTATCATCATCATGATTTCTAATGTGCACGGAACATCGCTGTTTTATGAGCACAGAACATCACCGTATCTTTTTTTTTCCCCCCAATTCTCTATTAACAAATGTTAATACCTGAAGACATTGTTAGTTACTTCGACAGGAAAATCCACGCACAGAGAAAGTTTGCTCAAGGCTGTACCTTGCCTGGAATGGCGAACTGCACACCAGTGAAGTTCACAACACCTGCAGTCAAGATGTTGTCCTCCAAGGTCCCGAAGACTGAAGACTTCCTCACTTTCTTATGTCTGAGAGGTCAAACTTGCC
This sequence comes from Achatina immaculata, assembly GCA_009760885.1. Lineage (NCBI taxonomy): Eukaryota > Metazoa > Mollusca > Gastropoda > Stylommatophora > Achatinidae > Lissachatina > Lissachatina immaculata. Next base: position 2,924,082 of record CM019709.1, on the reverse strand, counting down.
GTTGTGAACTTCTGTTGTAATATATTTAGACATACATGTTTCACGGGTGTATGCTGTTTTTCGCTAATTGGTGCATGCTGTCTGGTCAGTGTGAACTTATGTTTGCTGGCTGAACCAATGCATGTTTTATAAAGGCATTTTAGACTGAAGCATGTTAAGTGATTGCATGTGAATAGTTTTATTGTTTCTTCTCCTCCTTTCCTCCTAGAACTGCAGAATATTTGTCCTTGCAGGTGATGGTGTGATGTTGAAGCTAAGGCATTATGCCATACTGGGGAAAGGGGGGAGGAGCAGGAGGAGTTGATTATGGCTGCTTTCTTTGACATGTTAGAAGTGGAGCCAGAAAAGAGCTTCTCCAGGCTTGTTTTGTCACCTTGGGATGACTTTGAGCCCTGCTTTTTTTTATCCAGTTGGAAGGAGTACATCAACCCTTTTTATATGAAATACTTGAGGGGGGGGGAAGGGCGCTGGGTCTTGACCATCTCTTGATTAGTGTAATCCATCTTTGTTCCTGTTACAGATATGGTAAATCTCACCAACGTGAGACATATTAGAACCTCCATACTACATGAGACATATTAGAACCTCCATACTACATGAGACATATTAGAACCTCCATACTACATGAGACATATTAGAACCTCCGTACTACATGAGACATATTAGAACCTCCATACTACATGAGACATATTAGAACCTCCATACTACATGAGACATATTAGAACCTCCATACTACATGAGACATATTAGAACCTCCATACTACATGAGACATATTAGAACCTCCATACTACATGAGACATATTAGAACCTCCATCCTACATGAGACATATTAGAACCTCCATACTACATGAGATATATTAGAACCTCCATACTACATGAGACATATTAGAACCTCCATACTACATGAGACATATTAGAACCTCCATACTACATGAGACATATTAGAACCTCCATACTACATGAGACATATTAGAACCACCATCCTACATGAGACATATTAGAACCTCCATACTACATGAGACATATTAGAACCTCCATACTACATAAGACATATTAGAACCTCCATCCTACATGAGACGTATCTGAACTTCCATCCTACATAAGACATATTAGAACCTCCATCCTACATGAGACATATTAGAACCTCCATCCTACATGAGACATATTAGAACCTCCATCCTACATAAGACATATTAGAACTTCCATCCTACATGAGACACATTAGAACCTCCACTCTACACTGATATGTGATAACAGTAAAACTTGACATCATCAGATTGTACCAAGTTAACTTGTTTGCCTGAAGGCACTGGCATTGCCATTGGTTGATTTTTCATTCTGGTGCTAATTAATGGTTTTAGTGCTTCATGCATGAAAAATGAGTAAATTTGCATTTTTCAGTCCAGTCCATGTTTTTTTAAAGCATAAGTTACTTCCTGGTGGACATTTTTGTTTAATGTTATTTTTGCAGTCAAAATGCGGATTTGGAAGAAAATATGTTGTGAATTTTTATTTATGTATTTATTTATAGCCATGTTAGAACATTTTGGAGCACCATCCTAATTTGGCAGTGGTACATGATCTAAGACAATAGATTAGCAATGGTAGATGACTAATGACCTTAAACCAGCAATGTTAAGTGACTAATGACCTTAAACCAGCAATGGCAGGGTGACCCATGAAAAAGATGTTTAAAAATATTGAAATTCAGCAAAAATGAACTAATACTAATTCAGTACCTTTAACATGTATATAAATTGTGTTATCATTATAAATTATGTGTAAATGTCACTTTGTAATAATTCAACATGTATCAACATGTATCATTTCCAGCTCTAGTTCATACCCCCACGACTCTTATTTTGGTGTCATGATCAGTGTTCTTTCTAAGCTTTTGTGTTTCATGCACAGAATTTTCAATCTGTCTGCAAATGTATTCTCAGAAATATTTTGTGTGCAAATGTGTGTCATAACATCAGATTACAGAGTATAGTTCTTATATAAAAAATACTAACATCCAAAAAAAAAATCATTAAAATAAGCTAATATAGCTCTGTCATATTTTTCTTCAGCCGTGCCAAAGCACAGAGTAACGTAGGGAAATTGAGAAATAAGTGTATCAGTGCACAACCATGTCACACAGCTTAGAGAGAACATTGGCCACGACCCAAGCTTGGGAACCATTGTGTTGGGGCATAATCTTGGTATAAAGCTGAGAGTAAAATAAATCTACAGTCACCTTGGTAATCTGTTCAAAACTTCTTTATAATTGGGTTGAAAAGGCTTTCAAAAAAACCATGCGGAATGCACTTAATAATATTTGCCATCAGAAATCAAAGTAACTTGACAGTCTTCCAACTGGTCTTGAAAGTTTTTTTTTTTTTTTAACTCTTTCCGTGCCTCAGGAAGAAACGCGGACGTTCAGTCGGATGCCGGATTAAAAGCGTGGGTCTTGATATGCTGGGGGTATAGTCGTAAAATGGAATGGGAAACTGTATTTCCATGTACTTCCGTGTACTTATTTTGTTTCAAAATATAACTAAATGTATGAAGATTTCATAAATGCAGATTTTTTTAAGGAAAAAAAGAAGTAATGTGATGTTTTTAGACAATGATTGTGTCCAGCTTACCATCAGATAGGTCTAGAGGTACAATACGTACCATCTGAGATGCACAGATCTACCTGTTGATGTTCTATTGTGGTTCAGTGTTGCATTATTGGTAGAATAATGTCTGAAATAACCTTCTAACTACTTCTCCAGTCGTCTAATATGTCTAGATCTACTTGGGATACATTCAAGAACAGTGGTCTGGTCACAGGGCATGTCCATACCCCTATCTACATCACCAAAAGTTGAAATTTCTTGCAGAAAACTTCAATTTTCTCCCACGTTACTAAGCACTCTTCGACCATTTTGAAAAAGGTGACAGGGCATGCGCAGTAAATGTTTACAATCTAAACATTACACTGGGTTTTTAATGAAACAAACCAACCGTCGCTAAAACCACTAAAGGCACCATGTGAGAAACCGGAACCGTCACTTAATCGATGAAAGGCCCAGGAAGAGTTAAAATTCTTTCTGTTTATATTTTTTACATGGTTTTGGTGTTAACTGTATATTTACATATTTTTTACTTCTTTGCTCAGCTATCTTTAGTTTGATGTATTATATGTTAAATAATAAATTAGATGAAGAATTGTGCATGAAGCTGATGCACTCCAGTTATTAAAAAACTAGGATCAGAATTTATTTATCACTGAATGGAAAGTAAAAAAAGGCATGAAAGAGTTAATCCGCTAGGTTAAGACATTTATATTCCTCTATAGATGTATGCAGGACAGGTTAAAACTGGCATTGATTGGGTACATGGGACCCAACTAGAATATCTTGATTTTGCAGATGACATAACTCTTATAAGTGACAATGTGAAATCGATGCAGGAAAAAACAGATTCCCTGTCTTCCTTGGCCGGCAAAATAGGCCTTGAAAGTAACAAAGATAAAACAAAAATTATTAAACTTCTCATTAATCAAGAAGGGAAATATATGTAGAAGGAACAGTTGTTGATGAAGTAAACCAATTTGCATACCTTGGCAGCTACGTAGACCAGGATGGTGACACCAGGAAGGAAGCTAGGATTCGAATTGCAAAAGCAGCATTGTCCTTAAAAAATCTTGAGAATATATGGAATTCAAAAGTTATAAGCATAAAAACCAAGTTAAGATTATTCAAATCAAATGTGATATCCACTCTCATTTATGCATGCGAAAGCTGGAAATCAACTAAAGAAATAGACAAGAAATTAGACTCTTTTGAAAACAAATGCCCAAAGAAAATACTTGGTATAAAGTGGAACGAATTCAAGAACAACACAGAGATAAGACAGATGAGCAAACAACAACCTGTCTTATGGGTGATCAGAAAAAGAAGATGGACATATGTAGGCCATGTGGTGAAAAGAAACAATCAGAGAATACCAAAACAAGTTATCAAGTGGAGCACAACAGGCCAACGAAAAAGATGTCGACGACGTGAAACTCTAAAGAGGACATTGTTAAGAGAAGCCAGTTTAGTGGGAATAACATCCCTTGATGAAGTAGAAAGACTCGCAGAGAACAGGAAAACTTGGCAAACAACTATACGAGCCCTGTGTGATGTTTAACAGCACGGGAAGAATGTAAGATGGGTACATGTGTGAATGTAAATTAGGGCATGCAGATTCTTTTATGTGAATTAGGGCATACATGGTGTTGTATGTGAATTAGGGCTTCCAGGTTGTTGTGTGTGAATTAGGACATGCATGTTGCTGTATGTGAATTAGGGTTCTCAAGGTGTTATATGTGAATTATGGCCTCCAGGTTGTTGTATGTGAATTAGGAGTTCCATGTTGTTGTATGTGAATTAGGATGTCCAGGTTGTTGTATGTGAATTAGGATGTCCAGGTTGTTGTATGTGAATTAGGGCATACAGATTGTTGTATGTGAATTAGGGCATACAGATTGTTGTATGTGAATTATGGTTTTCAGGTTCCTTTGTGTGAATTAGGGCATGCAGGTTGTTGTAAGTGAATTGGTGCATGCAAGTTGTTGTATGGGAATTAGGGCTTCCAGGTTGTTGTTGTGAATTGGGGCATGCAGGTTGTTGTTTGTGAAATAGGACTTCCAGTGTGATGTATGTAAGTTAGGTCTTCCTTGGTGATGTATGTAAATTAGGTCTTCCTTGGTGATGTATGTAAATTAGGTCTTCCTTGGTGATGTATGTAAATTAGGTCTTCCTTGGTGATGTATGTCAATTAGGTCTTCCTTGGTGATGTATGTCAATTAGGTCTTCCTTGGTGATGTATGTCAATTAAGTTTTCCTTGATGGTGTATGTAAATTAGGTCTTCCTTGGTGATGTATGTAAATTAGGTCTTCCTTGGTGATGTATGTCAATTAGAACTACATATTGTATGTAAAATAGTTCAATCAGGATTACTCTTTTTAAACTGATGCATGCAAAAGTGATATATGTGAATTGATTCATGAGAATTGTGTGTGAAGTGGTGTGTATAGACTAATGGACTAATTACACGCTGTGACCGATGCATGTGGGTTGTAAATAGCTTATTGCAGAATATGGAAATTATTGTGTATGAACTCTCTCTCTCTCTCTCTGTTCTCTTTCTTTCTTTCCCTCACTCTTTAGGTACATACATCCATACATGAGTGTGTATGTATGTATATAGCACATACACACACGGGGTGCATCTCATTTACTTATGTCTGCTACAGAGGACACACATTTCACAGCTCCACAGAATTAGTAGAATGTGGTGATAACATCCTTCAGTGCTGCTTTTATTCAATAAATTTATGGTGTACTTTACCAGTGACAGTAATGTTGCTTGTGTATGATTTCATTGATGAACAAACTTGGAATTAGAATTACCTACTAGTGCCTTTGCCCATCCATCCGTTCATCCATGTCCTTGGGTGGTGATCAGCTGAACAGTCACTGCCCAGTACACCTTGTGGCATCTTGTGGGGCAGTAAGAAATTCCATTTCTCACTGTCTGTGGCCAGTCTTTGTATTGTGCCCCAGCTGTGCTGCATGCTACTCATTTCTGCTTCTGCAGTTCTCTGCCAGGTAGTCTTTGGTCTTCCTCTCTTTCCCTTGGATGTCCATCACATGGCTGTTTTAGCAATGTTGCTGGGTATTTAACAGACACATTTCAATTTTTCTCTTTACTGTTGTAACATAATGTCTTCTTGTTCATATTGGACAAATAGGTCTTTATTATTTATTATCAATGGCCAGTACATATTTAAAATCCTTCTGAGGCAGGTTATGTGGAGTGACCATAATTTGCTGGTTTCCTTTTCTGTTGTTCTATGTTCCATAGAAACAGAAGCAAGGGAAAAAACAAATGCAGGTGGAAGGAGAAATGCTTATCAGGGAAGTGAATGCTGGAAAATCACCAAAACCATAGAAAACAAGTTGAATTTTTTCCAGACTAAATGTTTACGAAGAATTAGAAAAATATTTTGGCCAAACACCATAAGAAATAACATCTTATTGGCAGAAATGCAGATGAAGCCACTGACAACAATTATTGAGGAAAGACACTGGCGATGGTTGGGACATGTGCTCCGAATGACTGACAACTCACTACCAAAAATAGCACTAAGATGGACACCACAGGGGAACAGAAGTAAGGGTAGACCAAAAGAGACATGGAGAAGAATAACAGAAAGGATGTTGAGCAGTAGAGGGCTCACCTGGGCAAGAGCAGAAAAAAAGGCGAAGGACAGGCATTTGTGGAAAACCCTTGCGGAAGCCCCATGTGCCCTGGGCACTTAAGGTTCAGAGAGAGAGATGTTCCATAGAGGAGTTTGGACAATATACAATTTTGCTCGGGGTTTATTTTGGCACCTGCACTGTACTGGGAGAACTTGCAGATGCTTCTAATATTAATGAAAGCTAGTCTTGCAGTATTTAATGGCAGCACAGCACTAGTTACAAGAAAGCCCTACTGATAGAGATAGTTCACATGCTCTTTGGAAATATCTTCCAGTGATAGGCCTTATGAAGATGTAGAGGATCAACACAACATTGGAGTCATCTCCCTAAAAAAAACACAGAAGGAGATCCTGATGTCAAAGTCCGAACACGTGCGGGCAGGCCCCGAGTGTAATGAGGTCGCTCTCCAGGACAGCAACAGAGCTAAGCTCCGTTTTACAGTTATAGAGGATCTTAAGAGAACCATTTTCTTTAGTAATGTTGGTGTATGTAAATATGACATGGTTTTGACCATAGCGTCATGAGATGTTTTTCATACTGCGGGTCTAGAAACTGAGTATTAAACTTTCTCATATGTGCCTCTTCGGTCATACTTCCTTCAGATGCAGATTTTCATGTATTCTTTATTGTGTAGTGAAATCTGTACACACAAAAAACCAGCTGTTGAGTTAAAAATATCTCTGTGTTGCAAAGAAATTATTTTAGTTGAACATCATCTGTGTATTATTATAGAGAATGTCTAGAGATGAAACTTAATATTTTGACGTAGATCAGACTAAATCACATGAAATATTTGAAAAACCAGATAATAGCTTTTTGGGTAATAATATGACACCTCGAAGAACATCCCAGTTGACCTTTTAGAGTGGATCAGCTTTATAATAAATATCTTAAGTAACACCTTTTTTTTTCTTTTTTGTTATTACTTTATGTTAGTGTTTGGTTGTAACATGAACTGATGGAGGCATATTTATTGATGCATTCTTGCGTTTACGTATCACACAAACCTGTAACTTTAACTCTGACAGGCAAGAGTGACTGCCCTTGCAAGTAAAAGCAGAGGGAAGCGTACGGACACTCACACTGCTGGCTGTTTGTGCTTTTCTGTGCTTCAGTAAACCTTTGTTGTGTGATATTTTTACATCAAATGTTTCACTGTCCTTGGTCTTACAGCAGTAGCTCACTACTTTGTGAGCAAGTGAGTTTGAGGCTTATGCGTTGTTTTGCCACTGTTCTAGAGACTCAAGCTGTTTTGTTAGAAAGTCGTAATTCATTTCTTCAAGATTACAAAAGCCTGTTTTGTGTGGGAGAAGCTCTCACTAGTGTCTTCTTGCAGTTTCTTCCCAGTTGTTTCAGTGTTATCGCTTGTTTAACATCTTTCTCACATCTCTGTGTCTCATCTTGTTTTTTAACATCTTTCTCACATCTCTGTGTCTCATCTTGTTGTTTAACATCCTTCTCACATTTCTGTGTCTCATCTTGTTGTTTAACATCTTTCTCACATCTCTGTGTCTCATCTTGTTTTTTAACATCTTTCTCACATCTGTGTGTCTTATCTTGTTGTTTAACATCCTTCTCACATCTCCGTGTCTCATCTTGTTGTTTAACATCTTTCTCACATCTCTGTGTCTCATCTTGTTGTTTAACATCCTTCTCACATTTCTGTGTCTCATCTTGTTGTTTAACATCCTTCTCACATTTCTGTGTCTCATCTTGTTTAACATCTTTTTCACGTCTCTGTGTCTCATCTTTCAAGCATCTGTCTTTCTTCATGTACATATTTGATTTTCAACATCTTCAACATCTCTCACCGTGTGCACTCATTTGGTTATTATAGCATCATTTGCACATCTCTTTTTATCTCATTTAATTCTTTAACATTTTTTCTACATCTTTCTCAAAGCTTTTCATCCATCTTTCTGTATATGTCATTTGGTTGTTTAATATTGTTCCTACATCTCTCTTAACATCTTTCCTACATCTCTCTAAAAACTAATTTGGTTTACTTAACATCTTTCCCGTATCTATGTTTATATCTTCTTAATGCTTACAAATTATAATTTTAATAGAGATTCATGGTACCTGATGATATATAGTCTTTTATTAGCCATGTTGCATATGGGAACACAGTTTGTGTTAACAATTATAGTTTTAACACAGTTTTAAGAAGTCATAGTATATATTGGTGTACAGTCATGGTATCAACCCTACATGTCATGGTATCAACCCTACATGTCATGGTATCATCCTACATGTCATGATATCAACCCTACATGTCATGGTATCCTCCTACATGAATAGGTAGGTGTTCACAAATAATTGTGATAAAAATTGACACACATTCATAGGTAGTCATTAAATATATTGAGGTAAGGCCATTAAGTTTAACAGATCATCATGATTCAGATTAACAGAGGATTATATCAAGAAGTGTTAACCAAAAAGTCATGAAACTCAGTAAAACACACAGAGACAGCGAGGCTAGTTTTAAGACAAGTTCATTCTTTCATTTGATGCCTTCCAATATTAGTGTTGTGGTTGTGTTTCCGTGTTGTGTGGCCTGGTGTATTTTTAATCAGAGTTGTTGTCCTTTCCTGTGCCAATGCTTAGTCCAATCAGATATTTCTCTCATAGTCATTCTGCGTGTCAGGTTCTGTGAGATATCTTCATTTGTTTGTCTGTACATCCAGGGCATATACTGCATCTTTCTCCAATAACCAGATCTCTGTTGCTTCAGATTTATGCATCACCTTTTTATCTGCACAAGTCTCATTAGCAAAGAGTAGTACTGCCGGCTGTACCTAGCATCATAATACTCTTTTTTTTGTTTATTTGTTTATTACTATAGGAGATTCTCTTCTTTCTTTATGTCATTGTGTTGAAAAATAATAATTACTGCAAATTATGGAGTCAATGGACAGTCGTGGTCTGTGTTAATATATTAGAATCATTACAAGTCATAACAACTCATAACAGATAATCATAGTTTGAGTTATCTACCTGAGATCAGTACAAATCATAAGAGTTTTTTTTTGGAGGTAGATTTTAATCTGAGTTCACATATTTAGAATCACCACAAGTCATGATGTAAACACACAATGGTAGTTTGAGTTGTCACATCAAGAATCAGTAAAAAAATCACACAGTTGACAGGCAGTTGTAATCTGAGTTCACCTATTTAGAATCACTACAGATTATAGAGTTAACAGACAATCATAATTTGAATTAATGTACTCAGTACAGATTATAGAGCTAACAGACAATTGTAGTAATTAGAATCACTGCGAGTCGCACATTTAACAGACAGTGTACATTTAACAGACAGTTGAGTTCATGCGCATAATTGTAGGGAAAAAAAAATATGCTGGAAATAGACTGGTCATTAATGTGAAGAGAGCTTAGTTGTGTCGCTAACAAAAGCAAGTGATGGACACTTCAAGGAAAGGGAAAGAGTTGCCAGCCGAATACAGCCTTTGGAAGGACTACAGTGGCAGGAGTCGACAACATGCAACACAGCTGGGAGACTGGACAGTGGATGGCTGCAGACCATGAGAAGTGGAGAGAATTTGTTGCTGCCGTGCACCATCCAATATCATGAGTAGATGGATGTATAGCTTCATCTAACATACATCTATGTGCTATTGTATTGTATATTACAGGCATCTTTCAGCCAGAAAAAATACAAAACGACAAAATAAAGGCTGTGTTGAGCATTGTGCTTGAAAGTGTTACTTTTATGCTCGATTATCTTCAAGTAACAAGCCAATGGTCATATGTTTCTATTTATAACATATCACTGCCGTACTCCTCTACGCAAGTGTTAACCTTCCAACATTTCCATCATTTATGAATATTCTCCGAGTTCTCAGATAGTGAAAGGTAAGTAGTGCAAAAGCTTTAAGTTTTTCAGTGTAAAATGAAAACCACCGGAACATCTTTCGTTAATTTATTTTAAACATTCTTGTGGGTAGATACAGGGATGCTTGAACTAGTTTTGTCACATCCGTGACAAGAGAGACATTTCAGTACATTAACTCAAGGGTTCTCAACTTTTTTTTTTTTGGCAAGGACCCCAGGTATATACTTTGAAATGTTTTATTTGATTAAACCTAACAAAACTTAATACAGTCCATAGGCTGTAAATAAATTGTTTACATTCACTTTGAAGGAAAAAGTATTTTTATAGTGCTTTTTTTTTTTCAAAACTTGTTCAAGTTAGTTGTAATCTCCTCCCCCTCCACCACCCCAGGCTTCATAGGGCACTACCACTGGGTTCATGTATCTTATTTTTTTGGGGGGTGGAGGAGGTAGTGGGAGGGAATAGAAGAAAGCAAGGGAGTAAAGGTGGCGCCATCATGCCATAGGAGCACCTAGAGGAAAAAGTGTTAGAGGTGTCCATATTTTTCTTCACCTGTGTGCATGCTGGAGAGAGAGATATCCCTGGTTGAGAGAACATGAAGTAATACTGCAGTCTCATTGTCTTTGTCTCACTTACTGAAGGGAGGAGCTGAAGATAGAATTTTAGAATCCCGAAACAAAATAGCAGAACTCTAGATCAGTGGTTCTCAAATCTGTGCTTCAAAGGGCACTATCAGTTGGTCTGTGACTGCACTGATGCTAAATGTCATCTACTGAGTAAAAACAACTAAGGGTTTATGGCACTGCAATGCTGCATATAAGGTGGTAGTACAAACTTAAATGTTGTTGGAAAAATGGTCCTAGGAAGCAAAAAGGTTGGGAACCACTGGTGGCCATACGTGAAGTTATTGGTTTACTATCATCATTTTCTTCATTAAACATGTATATTTTACTGTGATAATGACCTACTGCTTTGACAGTGTTGGAAGTGATTTTGATGTTCATATTCTTTAAAAGTTAACAATTTTTTTCTTTTGTAGGCTCCTCAATTCTCCCTCCACATTTGGATTTTTTTAACTTTTCTCGGGAAGAGCTGCCATCTTGTGATGATAGTTCAAGGTCAGTGTCATATAAACATCAAAGGGAAGGCACTCCCGACTCCTCCAGCACAAGTAGCGGAGCCAATGATGAGGTTGCTGAAGCGGCCAATGTCTCAACACCCAGCATGGTGAGTGAGTCCCGCATTAGCAGCACGTCACTGGACCCGAGCAAGTTTTCATTAGTTAGTGATTAGAAAGTAGGGTTAAAAGCCAGTCTTGGTTTTTTTTTTTTTTTGTCTCTTGTTCATTTAGCAACATTTCACCAAATGTCTAAGGCATGTGAGTAATAAATGTCTTAAAACTAAAAGAAGGTAAAGTGCCATAGATAGGCTGTGTCACAAAAAAGATTTCAGAAATATTTGCTGAGCGTGTTAAGCATACATTCAATGACAGACAAATGGGAAATACATGCTGAGCTTATACAATTATTGACAGACAGAAATGGGAAATACTTGCTGAGCATGTTAAACGTACATGCAGTACCAGACAAACATGGGAAATTTTTGCTCAGCATATACAAAACAAGAAGGAAAAATATATGTAGTATACGTAGAAGGAAGAGCTGTTGATGAAGTAAACCAATCTGCATACCTTGGCAGCTGCATAGACCAGGATGGTGACACCAGGAAGGAAGTTAGAATTAGAATTGCAAAAGCAGCATTGTCCTTCAAAAATCTTGAGAACATAAGGAATTCAAAAGTTATAAGCACAAAAACCAAGTTAAGACTATTCAATTCAAATGTGATATTCACCCTCATTTATGCATGCGAAAGCTGGAAATCAGCAAAGAAAATAGAAAAGAAATTAATCCCTTTTGAAAACAAGAAATTAATCCCTTTTGAAAACAAATACCTCAGGTAAATAATTGGTATAAAGTGGAACGAATTTAAGAACAACACAGAGATAAGACAGATGAGCAAACAACTACCTGTCTCATGGGTGATCAGAAAAAGCTGATGGACATATGTAGGCCATGTGATGAGAAGAAACAATCAGAGAATACTGAAACAAGCTATCAAGTGGAGCACAACAGACCAAAAAAAAAAAGAGATCAACAGCCTGAATCTCTAAAGAGTACATTGTTATGAGAAGCCAGTTTAGTGGGAATAACATACCTTGATGAAGTTGAAAGATTCGCCGAGAACAGGAAAACTTGGCAAACAGCTATGTGAGCCCTATGTGATGTTTAATGCCATGGGAAGGATGTAAGATATACAAAACAGTGGCAGACAAAAATGGGGAATTTTTACTCAGCATATACAAAACAATGGCAGACAAAAATGGGAAATACCTGCTGAGCACGTTAAGCATACAAGACCAGATAGTTTTTGATTACTTAGAATTTAATCTGAAGGAACTTGTTACTGAAAAAGAAAGTTCTGCTGAGATCACTTGATCTCAACACCTGAGAGAGAAACAGAAAAACATTTGTTAGCTTAGACTTGTCTTTCAGCTGTTCTGTTCCCAGTATCTGTGTGTAAGATAAAACCAAATTATTGACAGGACTGGTGGTGATGATGTTGATGATTATGATTTTGATGGTCTGATGAAGGGACCATGGGGGAACTTCTTGCCCCATTAGGTCTTTTACTCTGAAAATATTGAAAGAGCCCCAGTTAGAGAGCTTCTGCAATCACATCTTTGAGACTTCTGGTGCCAGCATTCTCCTGATTCATAGAGATAGTTTGTTTTTACTTTCTTCTCACACAGAGGCCATTTAAACATTCATGTGATGTTTTTGTCATTTTGTCCGAAGAAATTCTAAATCAGTGGTGTTGTTGAACCAGGTGAAGTCTGTGTATTTTTTTTCTGCTTTTTTTTTTTAATGGGATTTTTCTGGTGCCCCCGTATCTTCTGCCTCTTGTTGTATCCTCCCATTCAGATCTGAGTCTGTTGATCAGCATGGGTTGGGCACTTCTTTTATGGAGTTTGTGTTTCCCTCCCACAAGGACATTTACACTTATACTATGATTTACATTATATAATAACTTATATTGAGTTAGCATAGGGCAATGCTTCTTGACTTTTTTCCTTTTTTGGCCGTGGACCTACTTTTGTGGCATGAGAACATCCGTTGACCACCTTTCTGGCCTGAGAACAGCTGTGGACCACCTTGTGATCTAAGAACAGCTGTGGACCACCTTGTAGTCTAAGAACAGCTGTGTACCACTTTCTGGTCTAAGAACAGCCGTGGACCACCTTCTGGTCTAAAAACAACTGCATACCACCTTTCTAGTCCAAGAACAGCTGCATACCTCCTTTCTAGTCTGAGAACAGCTGCGTACCACCTTTCTAGTCTGAGAACAGCTGTGGGCCACCTTCTGGTCTAAGAACAGCTGTGTACCACCTTTCTGGTCTGAGAACAACTGCAAACCACCTTTCTTGTCTAAGTACAGCTGTTGACTACTTTCTGATCTAAGAACGGCTGTGGACCACCTTCTGGTCTAAGGAGAGCTGTGGACCAACTTTCTGGTCTAAGAACAGCTGTGGACTACCTTTCTAGCCTGAGAACATCTGTGGACCACCTTCTGGCCCGAGAACAGCTTTGGACCATCTTCTGGTCTAAGAACAGCTATGAACCACCTTTCTTTTATAAGTACAGCTGTAGACCACCTTTCTTTTATAAGTACAGCTGTAAACCACCTTTCTTGTCTAAGTACAGCTGTGGACCATCTTTATGGTCTCAGAACAGTTATGGGCCACCTTTTGTCTAAGAACAGCTGTAGACCACCCTGTGGTCTAAGAACAGCTGTGGACCACCATTATAGCCTGAGAACAGCTGTGGGACCATCTTCTGGCCTGAGAACAGATGTGGACCACCTTTTTTGGACGGAGATCTGCTGTTACCTATCTGGTCTGAAAACAACGTTCACCTTATCTTACTGTTAAATGCACCACTCACATTATCCTGTTATTAAATGCAACATTACCAGATACTGTTAAATACATCACTCATCTTACTATTGAATTCATCTGCCATGTTATCTTACTATGAAATATCTACTTCAATTCATTGTTAAACATCATTCATTCATTTAAAAAAAATATATCCTCTACTTTATCCTGTTATTAAGTATTATGATGTTGTCCTGTTGGTTAAAGAGTGATCTGTCTGTGAGAGCAGTAGCTAGTTAAGAGGGAGAATGAGAACAATATTTGAGTACAATGTCAAAGTGGTAAAGAAAGGAAGTAGATCTGATTAGAAACATCCAGAATGGAGAAGAATATTAATTCTGACATGCATACCACACAAGGAGTGAATGAGTATTCACGCGAAATGAAATATTTCTTATAAAATATGTGCCGTACAAGTTTTGAAAAGGTGTGTTTTGTTTGCAGGTTGGCCGTAATAGTGGGGGATTATTGGCAAAGCGATCAGCCGCTCGAGCCAGCGCAGGCACTCCGGAAACAGCACGTGGTATCGTTAGCCTTAGGCAAGGTCTACAGCGCAAGGTATCCACTTCTTCTTCCTCGTCATCATTGGCCAGATCTCCAGCTTCTTCCTCTTGCCTGCTTCCGGTGTCCGAGCTTACTAACACCCCGCCTTCTCGATACAGGACAAAATTTTACTTCACCCCAGAGAAGCCTCCTTCTCCTTCTAAAGCCAGCGGCGTCCGACCAGGGGAGTTCACTCCCCCATCCTTGTTCTCATCTACATCACACATGAGCTCAACATGTAAATTCTCACCTCTGGTTTGTAATCCTTCGAAATTTACGTCGGCCAAGTTATCCTTTGGGTCTTCAGTCGGCCAGAGTTCATCTTCTTCTTCCTCCTCATCCTTGTCGTCCACCTCCGTCTGTGGAGCATCTAAGAGAAAGAGGCGATTAACTATTTCATCCTCTGCAACGAGCAAGGTAACGTGTGACAATGGTTCTGTTCCCAGCTTTCGTGTGAGCAAATGTACTAGATTAGATGGCCTGGACCGCATGTTGTCCCTTGCTCCCACCTCACTTCCTTCACCTTCATCACCTGAAGCTTCAGCGCCATCTTCATCCATTTCATACTCATCTTTGTTCACCTCCCACTCATCAGATCTGCTCACAGTAACATCCTTGAACCACCCTACATCTTCAGAGCCCTCAGACACAGCTCTTGACCCCACAGACTCCATCTTTTGCATGACTATTGTAATTCTCAGACTAACCCTGTGCAGCTGCATGCTTCCTGTAACTCTAACAGTAACCCATGCATGCTTGGCTGTTCATGCAATCATGAAGAATCTTTTTTTGGTCATAACCACCATCGCCAGTGTCATTTATGTCATTTACTAGACAGACATTGTGAAGCACCAGGTGTCAGTGGTAGTGATTTCTTAGATATCTGTACTGATGATGACCACACCTGTAGTTTACCTGAAGAACACAAAGACAGTGAGTTGGATTCAGTTCTTGCATCAAATGACGCACGACCAACCCACGATATCGAAGATCTAGATGGGAGCATCTATGATGTCAAACAGAATGTGGAAAATGATAAATACAATATGAGAGACTTATGCAGTGGTGGGTGTTGTAAGGCAGGCAGGACAGAAGATGATCAGTCTTGCTTTAGTGACGATAACATGGACATGAGTGATACAGAAAGAAAGAATGTGAAAATCTGTGTGGATGATGAGTGTGAGAGGTTGAATTTTTCTATTGCTCCATTGTTGAAGCATGATGGCTATGTTCAGGACAAAAAGCACAGTAGAGGGAGCAAAACATACAAGAGTTTTTTGTCTATAAAGAAAAGAAAGAAAAAACATCACAAATATCACAGACGACACAGAAGTAAAGGACAGATGAAAGAGAACAAGAAAAGGTATCACTTGGTGAAAGAAGTGCCAAAGGTGAAGATACGTATTATTAGGAGACACTCAGTCAGTGCTGGAAGAATGTCAAGTAAGCTGGCTAGAAGGAAAGACAGTGGTTCTGTTGGGTCTTTTGGAAATGTGGAACACAAGCCAAGCCATGGAGACTTTCAGAAAGAGTTTTTGAAGATGCTGCAAGCAGGAGGCGTTGCCTGTTTGTCTGAGGATAATAGTCCATCAGATGCAGGTACTGGCAGGAAAAACTGGGGCTGTGTGCCTGATAAACAGTCAGTAAATAATTTTAAGCATAAGCCATGGAGAAACAAAGCCATAGATGATGGGTCTTTGGAAGCCCCAGAAGGAAATCCAGAAAGTGATCCAGGTGCCACGTGTCAGATCAAGAAGACACCAAAAACTGTCAGTTCAAGATCTGTTGAAAGTGGCAATAGAACTAAACCTGGTGGCATTTTTGTCACATTTTGCCCAGACTCCTTGAAGGAACATGGCAGACTTGCAGGTGAACCAGTGCCAGACAACACACAAGCATGCCAGCAACATTTGGATAAGGCGGACATGCAAGGTGAGGTTTCTATAAATCTAGAGTCTCAGTCTGAGCAGCCACTTTCTGAAAACCTCCAGCGCGAAATACTCTCTGTCCGAAATGACAGCAAAAGTAATCATTTGTTGGATAGAACATCCAGATCCATGAGAGAATGCGCACACCTATCAGGCAACATAACTCTGAGAGACAAAGTGATATCTGCATTTTCCAAATTCAACAGGAAGGATATTATTGTTAGCAGCACTGAAGTCAGCAAAAGTTCATGTGAGAAACCGGACGTTACAGCTGGGAGTGCCTGCAGTAGTGGCTTGCATCCTAGGCTGTCACGTTCTAAATCAGTTGATGATCTTTCACTTGATGATGCAGTCGAACTCCCAGAATCCTTTTGGTTGAGCAGAAGCTCAGAAGATAGTGTAAATGAGATGTCAGAGGGTGGGATTATCAAAGATTTATCAGAAGATACAGTGGCTAGAACAGTTTCCATGAGTGAATCATCTAAAAAGGGTGAAGGAAATGAGATGCATAGAGGAGCATCAGAAAATAGCATGACATGTAGACAAGACTCGTTGGCTGATTGCAGCTGGGCTGCTGGATTTAAGATGGCCTTGAGTGATGCATGCCCTGAGAGAAATGAAGCTGTTGGCTTGAGCCAGAAGAATAGCAGAAAGGTAGAAGTTAGTCATGTGAAGCTTGCAGCATCTAGTGGATCGGATTTCATTTCAAGCAGAACGGAACAGCTTTCTTATGGTGATACTCTTTTATTGTCAGTTTGCGCAGATACCACCAGCTTCACTTGCTCCAGGTCCACCCAGACAGAAGAACTTGTGACAGTCAGAGCTGACAAGGAATCATCTACTACAAAGAAAATGTTGGAATTTGGAAGAGAAAATGAAGGTAGGAATGCTGTAAGAAATGTTGAAAATGACTTTCCAGAAGATAAAGCAGAGGGTCTGGTCCTGTATAAGAGATCTTCAGTCTATCACCAAAAGTGTGTAATCTGCCTAAATGAAAGACATACTCACACAAAATCAACAAACATCCCTGATATTCAAACTGACCCAGATACGTGTGACATAGAAAGAGGCAATGCCACAATAATAAAGGCACATATACAGTGTAACAAACAAACAGACTGTTCATGGGATCATGATAATAAAAAGCCCATTCACAGTTTATCAGTTCACAGAGATAAGAATCCATTGTCAAGAAGCCAAAGAACACCAGTACAACATTGTAATAAGCACGTACAGAATCAGCCAGGCAAAATGAAAGCAGTGGATGCTGGATGTCAGGTGGATGAAGAATTTGAACAACAGCAGCAGGGTTTAGTTAAGCATATTTGTCACAATTGTAAAACAAGAATGGCAGCAAATGAGATTTCAGGTGAGAAAAGTCCAGACCAGAAGATGAAAACCGGTGCCGAAAAAGGTAGTTTGAAAACATCCGTCTTGAAATCAAATGTTGATGCAGAATCATTGGAGCAGTACGTTACATCATGTATTAACAGCTGCACACAGACAGATGGTGAATGTAATGATAAAGATGAACAAACGCAAACCATTGGTGGCCATACCTTGGGGAAGAGGGTAGAATCAAACGTCTGTAGATCCAAGATGGTGCAAGTAAGCAGCGGTGATCTTGATTTTCCAGAGACAGGCTGGTGTCAAGATGAGCCTGCAAGATCTGAAGGCACTGAAAAGACACCAGAAAGTTCATCTGTCCCCAGTTACGGTGGTCAACAAAACACTGATGACGACAGTTCACTTACGAGTCCTTGTGTTACAACACCCAAACAGGTCAGAGTTATGAAAACCGCGGACTCCCAAACCGACAGGCCCAGAAGAATCTTAATGCATTTGCAGAAGAGAGGTATGGCTGAGCAATGCATGGCTGACTTGGTCCCTGAACAGATGCAGTCTATCCATGTTCATAGCAGCGGGAAGATTGTTGAAGCACGCGCACAACAGCACCGTCCATATAGTGAGTCTGGAAGTCTTAAGTCTTCTAAACAGATCAGCTGTGCATCAGTAAACCATTTATACTCAGAACATGACATCCCTGGCAAAAGCAAATCTGAAAAGTCATTGGAGAAATCCAACAATACAGAAAATAGCATCACAAATTCTATCCCAGACAAAGCTGAAAAATCTGGCCACATGGAAACTAGCCAGGTACTGGAAGATGAGGATGATGATCTGATAATTCTGGATGATGATTTCAAAGAAATAATTGTTATTGATAGTGATAGTTCTGTATGTTCTGAAGCAAGTGCTGTTACTAATTTTGTCATTGACTTGTCAATACGAGGTAGGAGTACCAGCTCTGGCAGCGACAGTAGCAACAGCAGCTGCAGTAGCACACATAGCAGCAGTTGTAGCAGCAGCCCACATGTGGTGGAAATGTTTGACTTAACAGATTCAAATGGCAACAGCAGTTTCAGTTCTAGAGCCAAGTCCACAGTTGGATTTGAGAGTGTGGACGTGAATATCTCTAGCGATCTTTTAGACTTAAGGCACAGTGGTACCAGGAGGCCAGAAAGTGACCTAGTTACATCTGCTAACGTAATATGGCCTTCAGAGACAAAGCTCAGCCAGACTGGGTCTTCTTCTAGCAGTAGGGGTCATTCAGCATCTTCATGTTCCCAGATGCAGCTGAAGGCTTCTAAAGATAGTCTCATATTTCATACTGTACCAGGAGATACCCTGATTTCAGCAAGTGCTACATCTAAGCCAAAGCAGGTTGATGGGAATGAGAGAAATCAGCCTGTGGACCCCAGCAGAGCATGTGGTAGATTCCAGAAACTGGGGAGAGAATCACATTCTTTTCTCCAGAGTGAAAATCAGTCATTTCATCACATTGGCTGTGAAAACTATAGTGATGGCAGCTTAGATTTGAGCATTCAGTTCTGCAGTTCAAAATGCAGTGAAAAAACAGAAGATATTGCTGAACAGAAGACTGAAAGGTCCCA
This sequence comes from Achatina immaculata, assembly GCA_009760885.1. Lineage (NCBI taxonomy): Eukaryota > Metazoa > Mollusca > Gastropoda > Stylommatophora > Achatinidae > Lissachatina > Lissachatina immaculata. Next base: position 2,904,521 of record CM019709.1, on the reverse strand, counting down.
AAGAAAAGAACTTGAGGCTTCAGCACATCAGAGAGATATAGCAAGTACGTTAGAGAACCAGTTTGTGAGTGATAACAACATTACCTTACATAGTTATGGTAGCTTGAACACAGGGCAAGGCTTTGCTGTAGTGAATGGAGAGCTCCAACAGTGTGAGATTCTAAACAAGCAGCACCTTCATTCAGATACCCCTAAACATCATTCAGTTCCATCAAACAAAGCTAACTACAAAGGGCCTAGGACTTCTGAATTAGCTCCAGATGAAGCTCAGCGTTCAAGAAAATTAAATACATCAGCACTGTTGACCAGTGGTTGGGGTTCAGAGAAGAGAATTGGGAGAAATGGAATATTAACAAAGCAGAGAAAATTTTCAGCTGAGAGACTGAAATGTCAGCAAACTTTGACATCTTCTTGTCACTTTGTAAACAGTTTTGGCCACAAAACTAGAGACTGTTGTCATCAGGCAGGTCATTGTTTTTGTCATTACAACAATGCGAATGATTGCTGTGCTGGCCAGATATCCACTGAAGCAGATGATAGAGAACACTTTGACCTGTCAAGCCAGTTTGAGCAAGTTCAGATCTCCAGGTATAAACACCCATGCTCCACTGCATCTTCAGGCCATTCAGAAATTCCTAGGAGTCGTATATCTCAGAGTGAATTATCTCAGTTTGTTATCAGACCCAGACAGAGACACAAAGTGCCATCTCATAGAGTCAGTCGAGATGGTCCTCAAAAGAAGTACCTTCACATGGATTGTTCCAGTCCTTTTGCTTACAAGAATTACTTTGCTGGCCAGGATTCGAGACGGTCACAGTCCTTGAGAAAAAAGGCATTTGGTAGTTGCCCTTCACCAGCTGGATCTTCGTTGAGTAGGAATTCATGGACAAACAGGACTGTCCTGAACACGGACAGGCTACCTCCAGACAAATCCCATTCTGCAGATGCTCATTTTAGAAATAACACAGAATCAGCCTCTGATAAGAGCATTCTTAGATCTGCCTACGTGTCAGACCTGGCCCAGCAGAGAAGACAGGTAAATCATAAATCTCCCGGTGAAGTTTCACATTCTTTTCATCACAGTGACCACCAGGTCCATTCCTCGGAGCAGGATGGGGCTTCTCACCCGGAAATCCGTGGTCGATGTGAAGATTCTCAAACTGTAGGAGCAGTTGATACAGAATCTTTAAATAGGGAGGTTCCATTGCAGTCCAGATCAAAAACAGAAGATTTCATACAAGATTCTGGATGCTCAGATATAAGAAAAGAAGGAAATGCTGGAGGTGTAGAGACACCTCAGAATAGTAAGCAGAGTAACCATCTTCTAGAAGATGCAGCAAAAAACAAATGCCATGGTAAAATTAACGCTCTCCTCTCCTCCACACAAGATGCAGCGTTACTTGTAGAAATGCAGCCTAGTGCATCACATCAAGAAATGCAGCCTGGCATATTGCATCAGACCGTGCAGCCTGGCAGATCATCTAAAGAAATTCCATCTTCCCAGAGTCATGTAATTCAGTCAGTTTGCCCAGATTTCCCAGCCTTCTTATCACCTTCTGCCAGCTTTACAGAATCTTCAGTTGATGCTATTCCCCAGACAGCTTCTTCATCAAACTCTTGGTCATCAGAGATTCTTTTGGACGTAGATACAACATCAAGTATGGCCAACATTAACCATTCAGAGGAGAATGTACTGGATGTGATAATGGATGAACTGAAAATACAGATTGCATTGTTGAAGGAGGAAATAATGAGAGAGAACCAGCATCAGACAGTGGCCTCACGTGGCTCAAAAAGTCAGGGTAGAAAGAGTAAGGTAGGATCTCTTTGTTCTCAGAGAAGAAAGCTAAACCGGTTCGGTTTTCAGTCATCTAATCCGCAAGATTTCTGCTCCAGCAGGAACCATTACACAGTGCCTGGACTCCCTAGAAGCTCAAATTATTTTCATCAGGATGACCTTGACTTCTACTTTTATGGTCATGGTGTACCTCCAGGTGGAGGGGCAGAGACATTCAGTTCTGACAGTCTTTCAACCAGAAATGGAAGTTGGGTGCCAGGTTTCAGAACCAAGTCATTTGTCAATGAGGATACGTTACTCGGCAGCTTTGACGAAGTGCCCAGCAGTAAGGATAAAATATCTGCTCATAGTGATAAGATATTCAGAGGTGAAGGTCATAATTCTCAGAGTAGAGATGGACCTGTGAATACCAAGGCCAAGCATACAGAAACGGCCAGGATGAATCTTAACATCTCGTCAGTAAATTATCCAAGTGAATACATTGAGATATTCTCTGACAGTGAGGATTTACCTCCATGATGACATTTTTCTTACACTGTCATCACTGACAATCTGAGTAGCTGTGTAGTTGGTAACCTGCTAGTTTATCACATGGTGTGTGCTGTTTGGTGCTGTATGAATGTGTACATATTCATTGACATTCTTTGATATTATTGAACAGTATGTGTATATTTTTTGTTATTAATTACTCAGCACAAAGATTTTTATCAATGATGGTATTTTGCGTATGTTTTTTTTTCAAAAATTATGTTTGTAAAGTATTACAAATGCACAATGTTTTCCTGTGACAGCGACTGTTGTTTTAATTTTACTAAAATCAAAGTTTTATGATGTATGGATGTTTGCAGTAATTGTAACTGTGCCGAAATGATGTTAAAATATTCCTGGATTTGTATTTAAACTTCATAATATGTTCAGGATGTCATTTCTAAAATGCTGATTGCATATACATGAAGACGTTTCCAAAAGTTGGTTACAGTTTTGTTTTTTTTTTTTGTTCCTTTCAGTAACGCATGCATCCTTTCAGTTAAAAGAAAATGTATTTGCTGTCATTGTTGTTGTCAGGTTTTCTGTGGCGTCAGGGATGTGAGATTATCCCTTTGTATTGAGCATTCATACGAGATTGGCCTGTTTTTAACATCTGATGTAAATCTGTTACAATATCTCTAGTTTATTTTCTTCCATGTTTTTAATTAAGTTTGCTTTCTGTCTTTTTTTTTGTGTGTGGGTGTGTCTTTGTATCACTGCATTTGTTAGATCTATTTTAGCTTGTAGCCATGGGAGAAGCTGTTCAGAAAAATGATGGTCACAAGATCCATAGACGGCTTAAAACCCTTCATCTAAGCAAAAATAACTTACCATTCAACCTGTGTAAATGTTCACATGATGATTTTGAGAAGACAAACGTTACTGGAGTAGAAGAATTGTAGTCAGCATTCAGACACACGGATAGATAGCCTGATATCCACTTTATGTCTTTGGACTTAGTCATGTCTGTATGATTCATTATTTAAAAAATTTGTATTGTGTTTTCTTTACATGTCTCTGAGGTTCTCTGGTCATTTATGGCTTTATGGTTCTTTATACATTTTGAGTGCTTCAGTGGTTGTTGATGTTTGAAAGTTTCTTTTTTTCTCTGCAAATTGTGTTTTTATTCAGATGGTATCTGTATATCTGCTGGCATACTGTAAGGATGTTATCTGTATATTTGGTAATGTAATGTAGGAATGTTGTGCTGAACTTTAGAGCTGAAAAAAAAGGTCTGAGAATTAAAAAGAAAAAAAAATGAAAGTTATCAGCCCACACATGTAAGAAGTCTGAGTGGTGAAGTGGTTAGTGCACTAGTCTCTCATGGCAAAGGCTGGCTGCTTGAACCCAGCCACAGGTGTTCCTGTCAGTTTACCGTACAAGTGGGTACCAGACTTCTTCTGGACCTGGGGAAGTAAACATGGCCAGGTGTGAGTGTTGCTGGCCACATCACCCTCTGTCATCCAGGAGATTATGGTCACTTAACACCATGTCTACTAGTTACCTCTGTGGTACAGGTCAAGATCGTGCTCCATCTCTCTGTGCTCTTACTCTAAGTGATCACTTACATCTAAGTGATGGAATCTGCACAGAAGTTAACTTTTTGGGGTCCAATCTTGGTTTTCAAGCTAGAATTTCACATGGTCAACCTCTTTTTTCTTCAGCATGTTGTGCTCCACTTGATAGCTTGTTTTGGCATTCTCTGACTGTTTCTTCGTATCATATGACTGACATATATCCATCTCCATTTTCTGACCACCCATGGGATAGTTTGATGTTTATATATATATATATATATATATATACACCACACACACATACCAGGTCAGACAATTAAGTAATGAGACTGATTTTATTATGGCCATGACAAAAATGCCATCTATGAAGCAAAGCATGGAATCCAAAGAGCCAACCTTCGTCCATGATCTGGCAACTTTTTGTCGCCTCCCAATAAGCAAACGGCAAGCAAGCCACCATTTTGTTGACCTAGTTAGATGTGCGTTGTTACATAATCAGTATGGAGCAAAAAGCTAACATTAAATTCTGATTAAAACATGGAAAAAGTGCCACTGAGACAGTTGAATTGATGCGACAAGTTTATGGAAATAATTGTTTATCTCATTATTATATTTAGGTGTTATTCATGATTCAAAAGTGGTGTGGAAACGATTACAAATGCAACTAGACATGGACACTGAATTTCTGTTTATAATGAAGAACTCATTGCAAAAGACAGAGCGGATACAAGAAGATCATTGTTTGACTGTGAGGGTGATGGCAGATGAATTTGGTGTTGACCGAGAGACCATTCATAAAATTTTAGTGGAAGATTTTAGCAAGAAAAAAGTTTGCTTGCCAGTTTCTACTACATGCATTGTCTGATGACCAAAAACATCAGCATGTTGAGTACACAAAAGACATCATCAAAATATGTCACAGAAATAAAACATTTCTTAAACTTAATTGTTGCAGAGGATGAAACATGGATTTTCTGCTATGATCCCACAACTAACCGCCAAAGTGCTCAGTGGAAGTCATCATCATCATCAAAAGACAAAAAAATTCATCTTCAAAAGTCGAAAGTGAAGACAGTGTTGGTGTGCTTCTATAACAGCAAAGGAGTTATTCACAAAGAATTTATTCCAGAGGGACAGACTGTCACCGCCAAAGTTCAAAGTTACCATTGAAAGGACTCTTCTTTGATGATACTGATGACATCTAAAGGGCTGTAACATCGAGTTTAAGGGCCATACCAACAGAAGAACTGCAGAGGTCGTTCCAGTGTTTGTTAGATCGTGCCACTCGCTGCATCAATGCACAAGGGGCTTACTTTGAATAAAATACAAAGTTATATCTTCAACTGTTGTTTATTTTATATTTTTATGTAATTAGTCTCATTACCTAATTGTCGGACCGTATATCGCAAGAATAAAACCTGGAAAATTAATAACTGTGCATATTGTTTTCCATACAAAAGCATGACATGAAGTATGTACTATCATCAGCACTTTGTCATGTTAATATCATTTCCTCAATCTTTCATGGTTCCGGCTTCTGTTATTTAATGACTTCAGTGACCTGTTCACATTTTTAATCTAGTATGTATATGGGAAATATGGGCACTAACACCATATCCCCATGTGTCTCTAAGGCATGACAGAATTAAAAGAAGAAGATATATATGGGCTTTTTTAAAATTAAAAAAAAACATTTAATCCACAGTCAAATGTTCAGTTTCAACAGATGATACAGCCAACAATATTACCATGTTTACATATGTGTGTTGCTGTTTTGTTGAGTGTAGAGGTGCATGAATTATGATTTTCACAGCTTTAAACTTATTAAAGTAGGTTTACTGTTTGTACGTCTGAGTTATAACATATTAAAGTAGGTTTACTTTTTGTATGTCTGAGTTATAACATAAAGTCCTAGTGTACACCAGACTTCAGTGAATGATAATGTGATATTCCATGTCTAATATATATATGCAGAGATAAGACAGATGACTGAACAACAACCAGTCTCATGGGCGATCAAGAAAAGGAGATGGACATATGTTGGTCACATGATGAGAAGAAATGATCAGAGAATCCCAAAACAAGCTATCAAGTGGAACACAACAGGCCGAAGAAAAAGAGGCAGACCGCGTGAAACTCTGAAGAGGTCATTGTTAAGATAGGCCAAATTAATAGCCATAAAATCCCATGATGAGGTTGAAAGACTCGCCGAAGACAGGAAAAATTGGCAAACTACTTTGCGAGCCCTATGTGATGTTTAACGGCACGGGAAGGATATAAGATAAGAATATATATGTATATATATGTAGAGAGAGAGAAAACCCATGTTCATCACTACATCATCAGCTGCTGAGAGCTTTTACCCAAATGGAGAGTCAACAAGCCACCATCATACAACATATTCATACATGTAAATACAGGCTGTAAACAGAGAATAGAGTTTTGTTTTACATGTGAAATATGTTTCATGTAGACTGTGGCACACATGCCAAAGTGTTTTATCATTTATCAGAAATAACATGTTTAATTTGAGCTAATTTCTATGTTTTTTTGTTTTTTTTTTAGATGTGTTTTTAGAGGGCATGAATTTTTTAAATGATGCAACCTTGATCTATGCATTTTTTATTTTGAATGTAATGTATTTATGTTTTAAAGTCAGTATCATGTGTATGATCTTGGGTTGTAAAATATGGATACTGTTATTGTCAGATATTTTCAAGCAGTATCAGGATTAAGTGTGGTGGAGTCAGCTGTATTATATTTTGTATTATTTTATATGGTTTAATCATAACATATCTGTATTGGTGTAGTAATGAGCAGTGTGAGAGTGGATATATTGATACTGTAGGGTCATGTAACAAGTTAAAATGTTTCCCTGATTCAGCTGGCTTAACAAACTCTTGCTGAAACAAGTTAGAATGTTTCCCTGATTCAGCTGGCTTAACAAACTCTTGCTGAAACAAGTTAGAATGTTTCCCTGATTCAACTGGCTTAACAAACTCTTGCTGAAACAAGTTAGAATGTTTCCCTGATTCAGCAGGCTTAACAAACTCTTGCTGAAACAAGTTAGAATGTTTCCCTGATTCAGCTGGCTTAACAAACTCTTGCTGAAACAAGTTAGAATGTTTCCCTGATTCAGCTGCATTTGTAAACTCTTTCTTAAATATCATAAAATTTTTCCCTGATTCAGCTGCATTTACAAACTTACTGAAACAGGTTAGACTGTCTCCCTGATTCAGATCCATTTACAAACCATTGGTGAATCAGTTTAGAATGTTTCCTCTAGATGGTGTCCAGATTTAGCTAGGCCTAGAACTGTATTGCTGGAGAAAATGAGTCCGATTATCTTTCATCTCTGATGAATCCCTTATTGCATGGTGATTGAAACTCCTGCCTGGTTGTGTGTGCACCACAAAGAGATTATCCTTCGTGTTAGACATTTTGTATTGGCTTTCAGTATTTGCACAAATTATTACCGGTGCTGTATGCACAATTTATTACCGGTGCTGCATTGTTCGCTTTAAAGATTAAAAATCTTAATTTATTTCTTTTTTTTTTCAATGAAGTTCATGTCTGTCTTGTCTGGTTTTTTTGTGTGTTTTTTTTTTAACATTTAAAAAACATGAATGGGTGGTGTAATAAAGTCCAGTAGACATTTATAACAGAGAAGCATTATCAGTTCTTATTACATCAGAGATTCTTTAAACAAGAGAATGATGAATCTGAAGAGAAATGTGTCCAGGACCAGGCTGGATGAAGAGCTTTTGTCACTGTCTTCATATATCTCAGTTAGCAGTATTGGCTACAATATATTCTGTATATATCTCCGTCTTTGATATCTAACCATCTCATCTTTTCATTGCCTTTCACTTCAGGAGCTCCAGTCTTCATACCTTTATAAATAAAGGTTTCTTTCTTCACTGTGATTCCATCTTGTCTTCCATCTCATTTTTCCTGTGTTTCCTATCTCACATTTCCTGTGTCTTCCACCTCATCTTTCCTATGTTTCCCATCTCACATTTTCTGTGTATTCCATCTCATCTTTCATATGTTTCCCATCTCACATTTTCTGTGTATTCCATCTCATCTTTGTTTCCCACCTCACATTTCCTGTGTCTTCCATCTCATCTTTCCTATGTTTCCCACCTCACATTTCCTGTGTCTTCCATCTCATCTTTCCTATGTTTCCCATCTCACATTTCCTGTGTATTCCATCTCATCTTTGTTTCCCGTCTCACATTTCCTGTGTCTTCCATCTCATCTTCCTTATGTTTCCTATATCATCTTCCCTGTCTCTAGTCTCATCTTTCCTGTATCTTCTGTCTTTCTTGTGCCTCCCACCTCACCTTCCCTGATTCTTGTCATATCTTTCCTATGTCTCATCTCATATTTCCTCTCTTTCTCTTCTCATCATTCCCATGAACCCCCTTCTCATTTTTTACACATTTTGAAGTTCAGCTAGGATGGTTGTCTCTTTGGAGTCTGCCTTGACACATAGGAGGCTTTCCAAAATAGATTGCTGCTCTGTTTTACAGAGACAAGTGTATTGGGACCATTGCTTGAGCTACATAGCAAATTTTGCCATCTTTTGTGTGTGTATTGATAGCTTTTGCCGAGGAAAAAAAATTGACATGCAGTGAGGGTACACCGTTGTGCTTTCATATAATTAGTCTTTGTTTTCATCTCTGTATGTGCCATTGTTTAACACTGACCACCTTTTTTTTGTTGCAACTGAAAGTGGTTGGACTGTTCACAGTGTTGTTGCAAGTAACCATCGCTGGAATGATTACAAATGCTGTCTGAAGCTGTGAATTGATGTTTGTTGGAGTGAAAATTGTTACATGTAGAATGTGATGGACACATTTTACAGCAAGTAGAATGTGATAGTTACTAATGCGGTTATGTTGATTATATGTGGTACGAAAATTGCAAAGCATTTTATTATTATTGTACGTATGTCATAAAAACATTAGAGGAGTTTTTAAAGTAAAACCCATCACAGGTCATTTAAGGCACCACTTGCTCAAAGTCATCGAAAGCAAACAACACTCACCCAAAGGTCATTTAAAAATTCAGTATATGCACTCACAAAAGAAGATGAGTATGATCAAAATATGAACTAGAAATATCACTGAAATGAGAAAAAAAAAAGGTTGAAAAGTAGAAAACATGAATTGATGAGCTGATAGAAACAAGTAAATTTTACTTGCGGTTTTGAAATAGAGAAAAAATACTTCCATATGAGACAGGTTGTGAAAAAGAGTGATAGTTTGTCTTACATTTTAAGAAATGTATAGAGTAATAATGAGCACTGCTTCTGTCTGAAGAAGCGCACATTTGCCAGTTGGCCATACTACCATCCTGAAAAAGTTATTTCATTATCAAGTTTTAAAAGTATTCACTTTTTGGCTAGGAAAGTGAGCAAGCACCAGGTAATAGAATTACATCAAAATGCAAGAATTCTGGCCATCAGGCGAGACAAGCGATAATTCTACAAATCACTTTTAAGCAAAATGTTCAAGACGTTTTTATTAATGAAGAAATTTTAGTGGAACCAAGTTAACAGACGGAGATGACTTGTGACAAGCTGTAGAAACAAAAGCAGACGTTTTTGACGTGAACATTAGATGGATAAATGCAAATTAAGTGTTTATTAAAACAAAATTACAACAGCATTGATGTAGGACAGAACAGACACCATATATTTTACAATTTAGTAGGAGAATGTCCAGTGTATACTTGATCATGTTGAGGAGATTATACCCACATCTAAAGCTGTAGGGCCACACTGGAAAATCTGGCAGAAACTCTGGAATTAGCCTTCATGGCCAGACTCAAGACTTGGAGCGACCAAAAAGCTTGAAAGGCAGAAGATAGCGTTCATGGCCATCGCTAATACCAGTCCAGGCCAAGCTGTGTGACAACATCAACAGCCTAAAATGCTCTGCTGCATTTTGCAAGGATGTCCAGTTTGGCATCAGAGAATGTTTGAAGAAGTTCGCCAAAGAAGGAAAAGCTGTTTTGTGTGTGGCTATGATATTTCTTCCAGTGGTTCAGAATTTAGATTTGAGACTTATATGAAAATTTACATATTTTCAGCATATCAGAGTGAGCTGATACATATTCTGTACCAGTATATTATACGGCTGCAAAAAGTACACTGCTTGAAAGTATGGCGGAGAGATATTCCTCTGGTTCATTCTCTATTTCATGCAACATTTGGTTACACACTGTGAAATTTTCAATATTTCGTACAACAGTTCAGTATATGTCCATGAAATGTATAACATTTCAAACAACAGTTCAGTATGTGTCAGTGAAATGCGTAACATTTAAAACAACAGTTCAGTATATATCCTTGAAATGTATAACATTTCAGTATATGTCCTTGAAATGTATAACATTTCAAACAACATTTTAGTAAATGTCCATGAAATGTATAACATTTCAAACAACATTTCAGTATATGTCCATGAAATGTATAACATTTCAAACAACATTTCAGTATATGTCCATGAAATGTATAACATTTCAAAGAACAGTTCAGGATATGACTGAGAAATACGCAACCTACAGTGAGACATTTTTATGGCTAGGAGACACTTTTCTCATTATGACTGTGAGTCATTCAACATTTCCTGCACCAGTTAATTATCAAGCATACATTATTTCCTGCAGCAGTTAATTATAAAGCATACATTTCCTGCAGCAGTTAATTATAAAGCATACAACATTTCCTGCACCAGTTAATTATAAAGTATACAACATTTCCTGCAGCAGTTAATTATAAAGTATACAACATTTCCTGCACCAGTTAATTATAAAGTATACAACATTTCCTGCAGCAGTTAATTATAAAGTATACAACATTTCCTGCAGCAGTTAATTATAAAGTATACAACATTTCCTGCACCAGTTAATTATAAAGTATACAACATTTCCTGCAGCAGTTAATTATAAAGTATACAACATTTCCTGCAGCAGTTAATTATAAAGCATGCAACATTTCTGAGAATAGCTATAAGACAGACACTTCCTAAAGTAATTAAGTATATGGCTGTGCGACATGCAGCATTTTCAAGAATGACTGTGAGGTATACATTTCCTGGAGCAGTTCATAATGAGGCTGAGAAGTACATCAGCATTTGCTACAATATAAGTGGGTGGAGTTTGCTATAATTGTGTTATAGATTGCTGTGAGACACACAACCTTCACTGCTACAGCAGTCATTTTTTGTAGTCTCAGCAGATCAGCTTTATCACCTGCAGCATTTTGTACAGCAGTTCAGTGTATGTATATAAGATATCAGCACTTTAAACTTTTATTTTAGCTGTAAGACCTCCAGCAATTCATGCAACAATTAGATGGTTTGCTGTGATTGTCAACACATCTTCATACACTGACATGCAACATAGAACAAAGAGCCTGTCATAGCACATTTCTGTGTATCTCTAGCACATTGTGACTCAAATGTTTGAATGTGATAGTCAGATCTGCAGAGTTCCTATAATTGTTCAATATATTGCTGCAAAGTGTGACTTGATTTTCGTAGGCCATTTATTGTTGTAAGACTTTTCAATGTTGCATACATCCGTTTGGTATTTTTATGTGAGCCATGCCTTGCTAACCATGCAACAGTTTGTGGTTTTGTTTTTGTTTGTTTTTTTTGTAATGTCAGTGAGAGATACAATTTTATATCTGCTCTGAGTATGGTTGCTACATCACTTCTGTGCTGATGGGAAAGCTAAATCACAGTGATGATGTACATGTGAACGCTTGTGTACATTGCACTTGTTGGTTGTATAGCTTCCAGATCTGAATAACAGATAATGAAGCCAGTGAGAGAGTGGAAGATTTAGATGTGAATTTGTAGAAGAAAAAAGAAAGTACAGTATTAATTAATTATATGGCAGAAAGACTTTGTAGTATCAAAAGTGAACAGTGGATGCAAGAAGAAAATAAAATTAGCATTGAATGTTGGGCGACTAAGTGGTGTAGTGGTTAGTGTGGTGATCTCTGATGTGGAGGTCAGTGGCTTAAGTCTGGCTGGAAGTGGCACTCACACCCTTCTGTAGTTATGGGCCCCCATTTGGTGCTGGGGAAGGAAGGCGTCAGCCTCCACTGTAATGGCATGTCAAAGAAAGTATGGACACTAACACCATGTGCCAATACCTGCATGATATGATAGCATTTTTTAAAAAATCTCTTACATTTACATCACACTTTCATGTACCAGTGGTCTTGGAAATGCTGTAAATGGTCAGTGTATCCCCAGTGTGCCTCAGTGACATGGAAATGAGGATTTTACCTTTACCTGATCTGTTGCAATTACAGGCTGTTTTGTTGAAAGTATTGAGAGTTGTCACTGAGTTATATTTAATAGATCACATTGCATATCTTGTGTAAGTTGGAACATTTGTTGGCTGAGAGTAATGTGGTTTGTGAACTAGATGAATGAGCTACAAGTTTTTAACTGGGTGATGCTTGTGACACTTATTGTGGTTTTTCTTGGTTCTATATACAATCAAGAGGTATATTTACCATAGACCCAGCCCTGTGTGCTACATTCATTCATTCATTACCAAGAAAAATGGATTAAAGAACATCACATCTACCCATGAATGACAACTGGCAACATACAGAGAAAAGAACAAGTACTTGTACTGGGACAGCAAACAGAAAAACTACTCGTAAGGTAAATTAAAAATAGGAAAAAGGTCCTATCTGGCTTCTTCACTGAATCAGTACTGACGATGGAACATATCCTATAACACTACAGGCTGTACGAAGAATTGAAGAAACGGCCGTCGTCCTCGACATCAGAGTGAAAGAAAAGCTGTTTGGTGACATCACAGCCATGGAAACAACAACGAAGGAGGCAAAAATCAGTGTCTGAGAAAGAACAAATATGAAAATTTCATTCATTTATTTGGTGCTTTTTTTTATAAACATTAGTGACCATTTTTCTCTGTTTTGTTTCATCTGTAATATCTCAGATATGATTGATTGCCTTTCTTTTCCAAAACTACCAAGTCGGCCCCATGTGCCCTGGGCACTTAAGGTTCAGAGAGAGAGAGAGAGGTCTTTTTTTTTTTCTTGTGCTGTGTACAGCACTATAAATGTTTGATTTTTCTCCCTACATTTTTCCAGCCATCACTACATTCATTTCATGAAAATGTTCATTACCAGTTACTCTCACTGATTTAATCTTTCTGTCATCATACACTCCTGCCTGGTAATATTTGTTATAGTACTAGCTTACACAGGCAGCTGGGCATGCTGTTGAGCCTAATATCATGTCTCCTATGTGCCTTTGTGGCATGATAAGATTATGTTTAGCTTTCCACATTTGTTGTTAATTCACCGAGCTTGTTAAGTCACTGCTTGATCAGAAGAAGAGTGATGTTTTTATTGCCAGCATAAATTATCACACTTCACCTCCTCCATTTTTGGATTCATAGTCATGTGAAACTTTAGTCAGCACTGTGTGCTTTTACAGGCTTGTACCAGTGCTTGTCTGCACAGCAGATTCATTGGCTTTCATTTGCTGTTTGCTTGTACTTGCCTGTATGCAAGAATTCTGTTTGCTTGTATGTACTTGCCTGTATGCAAGAATTCTGTTGGCTTGTATGTACTTGCCTGTATGCAAGAATTCTGTTGGCTTGTATGTACTTGCCTGTATGCAAGAATTCTGTTGGCTTGTGTGTACTTGCCTGTATGCAAGAATTCTGTTGGCTTGTATGTACTTGCCTGTATGCAAGAATTCTGTTTGCTTGTATGTACTTGCCTGTATGCAAGAATTCTGTTGGCTTGTATGTACTTGCCTGTATGCAAAAATTCTGTTGGCTTGTATGTACTTGCCTGTATGCAAGAATTCTGTTGGCTTGTGTGTACTTGCCTGTATGCAAGAATTCTGTTTGCTTGTGTGTACTTGCCTGTATGCAAGAATCCTGTTGGCTCGTATGTACTTGCCTGTATGCAAGAATTCTGTTGGCTTGTGTGTACTTGCCTGTATGCAAGAATCCTGTTTGCTTGTATGTACTTGCCTGTATGCAAGAATTCTGTTTGTTTGTATGTACTTGAATGTATGCAAGAATCCTGTTTGTTTGTATGTACTTGAATGTATGCAAGAATCCTGTTTGTTTGGATGTACTTGCCTGTATGCAAGAATTATGTTTGCTTGTATGTACTTGCCTGTATGCAAGAATCCTGTTTGTTTGTATGTACTTGAATGTATGCAAGAATCCTGTTTGCTTGTATGTACTTGAATGTATGCAAGAATCCTGTTTGCTTGTATGTTTGCCTGGCTCTTCCTGTTTGCACCCTGCTTGTGCTTTCTAGCATTCTGATTTCCAGTTTATAATTAGCCTCCTGTGCATATGTGACTCGGACATGTCTACAGCAGTGACTCCGGCTTGTCTACATCAATGACCCTTTGTCTGTGTCATGTCTGTGACAGTGACTCCTACTTGCTTGCACCAGTCAGACCTGTCTTGTCTGCATCAGTGACTCCTACTTGCCTGCTTCAGTGACTCCACCTTATTTGCATCAGCGACTCCTACGTTTCTGCATCCATGACTCCAGTTTGCTTGCATCAGTGACTCAGTTTGTTGCATCAGTGAATCCAGTTTGTTGTATTAGTGATTCCTATGTGTCTACATCAGTGACTCCAGTTTGTTTGAATAAGTAATTCCAATTGGTTTGCATTAGTGATTGCTACTTGCCTGCACCAGTGACTCCAATTTGCCTGCATCAGTGACTCCAATTTGCCTGCATCAGTGATTCCAGTTTGCTTGCATCAGAGACTCTTACTTGTCTGCATTAATGACTCCTACTTCTCAGATCAGTGACTGCAACTTGAATGCATCAGTGTGTGCATCACACTTACTTACGTGTATCAGAGACTCTTGCTTACATCTTCACTATCACCTGGAGTATGTAAGCTGTGAGAGTACCAAGACTGCCCGCACTCTTAACTTGTCAGCACATATATTCACCACTTTATTTGTTGTTAAAACACACCTCTAGCTTCTACAGAATTTGTATTATGAAAAAAAAAACCAAAATAAAACAACTTTTGTGTGATGAAATCTTTAGCTCAAAGTACAAACAGCAATGTTTAGAAACAAATTTATTATTCTTATGTGCATACAAATTTATATCTACATTATAACTTTATTCAGGTTAGTTATATGTTCATGTATTGTCTTTTGTGAATGTTCAGCAGTTATTAGAATACAAGGAAGTGAAGAGAAAAAAATGAAGCAAAATATACAAATGGATCTGTAAACCAGTTAGATTCTACTCTGTCAGTTATTTGCATGTCCCTTGTGAAACTTTGCCTCACTAACAGCTCTCCTGTAGGCCTCTCGGTTGTAAACAAGATGCCCTGCTGCTGATACATCCATTTGCAGATCATCAACGATGTCTTGCAGCCATCTTCGCCTTGGGTCTTCCTCTCTTTCTTTTTTCCATTATGTACCCTTCCAAGACGGTCTTCTCTAGATTATCATGACGTTTAATGTTCAGATTCTACTGCAGGTCACTTGTTTTGTTTTTTCATGTAGATAGGAATGGTAAGTTAAATACACACTTGAAACAGATTTATATTTCACACATGTTTTAAGTTCTGTGTTCCACAATTTTTTTATATCTCATACATGTTTTCAGTTCATCTGTATTCAGTTCATTTATTTATGTTATGTTTATAGCCTCTTTTAATCTTACACATATTTTCAGTTCTTCTGTACTACAATATGGAGCAGTTAAAGAGCAAATAGACTTCATTAAAAACACACAAAAAAAAACTTTTTTTTTTAGTAGTTCACTGGAAGCAAGAGAGCACTCACGCCCTCTACATTTGCCAACCTCCACACCTGGCACATAGTTTCCTCCATGCTTGAATCCCTCATTTATGTCAGCTTTGAGCAGTTCCTAAGTGTGGGAGTAAATATTGTAACATGCTTGTTGTGCACTGGTTTCTTCTGTCAGCCTTGCTTTCACTTTTAATTTGTGAGATTTAAAACATAAAGTTGCCATGTTTGTTTGTTTGTATGTTTGTTTTTAATAGACTTCAGTTATTTTTTTTTTAAGAAGTGGACTTACAGTACAAACTGGCCAATGATATGTCAATGTTTGTAACTGTCAAAGTAAAATTTGTGTGTTTGAACAAGGAATTCATGTCTTATACAAGGGCGGTCATGAAGTCATTCTCTGATTGAGAAAAATTGTATCTTAAAAACTATGCTAGATGGAAACATGAACTCTGTGGCATTATGTAGGCCATTTCTTACACACACACACGCACATGCACGCACACACACATCAACCCACCCCTCTAACCATGGTACAAGTTGTACTGCAATCTTACATCCTTCCCATTAAATGTCACACAGTGCTGACATGATAGTTCGCCAAGTTTTCCTATTTTCAGCAAGATTTTCAACCTCACCAAGGGATTTTATGCTTACCAATTTGGCCTCTCTTAACAATGTCCTCTTTAGAGTTTTATGTGGTCAACCTCTTTTTCTTTAGCCTGTTGTGTTCCTCTTGATAACTTGTTTTGGGTTTCTCTGATTGTTTCTTCTCATCACGTGACCAACATATGTCCATCTTCTTTTTCTGATCACCCATGAGACAGGTTGTTGTTTGCTCATCTCTCTTATCTCTGCATTGTTCTTGAATTTGTTACACTTTATACTGAGTGTTTTCCTGAGGCATTTGTTTTCAAAAGAGTCTAATTTGTTCTCTATTTCTTTAGTTATTTTCCAGCTTTTTCATACATAAATGAGGGTGGATATTACATTTGAATTGAATAATCTTAACTTGGTTTTTGTGCTTATAACTTTTGAATGCCATATGTTCTCAAGATTCTTGAAGATCAGTGCTGCTTTTGCAATTCTAACTTCTTTTTTGGTGTCACCATCCTGGTCTATGTAGCTGCCAAGGTATGCAGAATGGTGTACTTCTTCAACAGCTGTTCCTTCCATGTATATTTTTCCTTCTTAATGGGAAGTTTCATTATTATTTTTTTTTCCTTGTTAATTTCAAGTCCTATTTTGGCAGTTTCTTGTATTCACCAGCATCACAACGGTGTCTGCGCAGGAGAAGCTCTCAGTGCATTGTATGGCACAACAAATGGGTTAGGAAGAATGCTCCAGCACCATGGCCACCATATTCTGTGAACATTCTACTGCCTGACTTCTTGTTTGTTTTTTTTTTCAAATGAGGATGCACTGATCGCAGTGTTGAGTTCATCAGTTTCTGATATTGAAACTGTGAAGGCAAGGATAATAGTTACAGTGATGATAAGTAAAGGGTTAGTGGAGAACAAATGGCAAGAAATTGAGTATCACAGACATTCTCTGGGCAAACAAACAGAGAAGTGCATAAGTCAAGTGAAAAAAAAAAAAATGTTTTGAGTTTAGGTAAAATGTTCATGTTTGCAGCCAGCATAGTTCTTGTGTAATAAATGTTTGAAATCAGGGAAAGACTTTATGCTCATCCTGTACAATGTATCTTTGCAATTCTCTCACCCAAGGCAGCTTCCCCTATTGCTGTAATATATTTGAATGTCTGAATGGCATAGGGCTTCTTAGTGTTCATCTGCCATGGAGAGGTTAGTTGTTCAAGTTTAGACAGATGCACCCCGCTCATCACACTATACAAGTGGGTAACCCAGGCTCCTTCTGGAGTTTAGAAAGGAAAGACAGGCGTGATGCTGACCATATCACCCTGTAGTTTGCTGACAGGTCAAGGAAAAATACAGGCAGCAATACCCTGGCTATCTTCATGACATGTTAGGGGTATGTTTCTGTTGTATCTGCTCACCCAACATGGCTAAACGTGGTGCATGCAGTGTTTAGAGCAAGGTAATTTATCCCTGACAAAAGAAGCCATAATGAAGCAGCCGTGGGTTTAGAGCAGTTTTGTATCATATAGTAAATGCTTGTTTTCAGCTTGTTTTCAGCTTAATTTAGAAAAATACAGAATATGCTAAAAAAAAAAAAAAAAGTTACACCTTTAAAGATATGATCTCAAGAACAGAATTTTTTTTATAATTTCGTGGTCATTGTTTCCGGCACTTTCGTTGGTCAGCTTATAATACTGTGACCATAAAAAAAATTCATGGAAAATAGTGCCTGGGTCTGGAATTTTCATATATTTAACCGGTGACCTTGAAAAGGTTAGGTAAAATGGCAGATGCTTTTTATTTCATCATAAATTATCACAATTAAAAAAATTTATATCAGAAGTAAAGTTTTATATTGTTTTTGCTGTTAGAGTTAATTAAAACAAGCAAGACAAGAGAAACAATTTTTAGTGTCTTTTAATTATTCAAACTTTCTTTTGTCTGTAAGATTTCCACCTAATTCTTGATGTTTTTCAAATCTTCTCAGAAGAGCCCTCTTGGAGCCTTCACCCCAGTGGCAGCCTCAAGCAATGCTTGCAGGTCAGGAAGTTCAGGGTCACCTTCTAAGTTGAGGAGATCAAAGGACCAGCAAGATGATCGTTTGGGTCAAGTGAAGAGTGCTAGGAAGAGCCTGTTTGGAGGGAAGCCTCGAAGTATTACACAGGAGCAGGCCAAGAGGATTGTGGGGAGGTCAGCTGGAAGATCTGTTAATAGTTGGGAGAAACACATCAAGACAAAAATTACGAGATCAGTCAGTATTACAAAGAAGGAACTCTTGGAACCTGGAGGAAGGAAAAGAAAGAGAGAAGATTATGTAGAAGCGAAGAGGGAATCTCAGAAACGGACTAAAACAGAGCCCAAAATGAACACAAGAGCAAGTACTCGACTTCGGAGTATGACTCATCCCACCAGAGAAAGTAATGCATTGCAGGGCTCCGCCAGCAGTGATGACACTGATAGTGGCAGAAACACAGATAAAGATAACCCGGCGGTGGCAGGATCAAATGATCAAGCTGCATCTGAAAAAACTGGTTCATCCAGTGCTTCAAAACCACGGAAACCGTACAAGATCAGACCACTGGAGAGGGTTAGAACAAGGGCTTACAGTTTATTTCTTGCATCAAAGCTTGCCTTGAAGAAAGCCAGACGAGAAAATGCTTCTGTTAAGAATAAAACAAGGGCAGATTATCAGTTTAGTAATGAAAATCAGAAGAAATCTGGCAACATCAGAAAGAATCTAGCAAGAGCCAGTTCTGGGGGGAAGCAGCTTACAGTTCCTGTTAGAACTGGCTCCGAATTGCTTCTTGGTGATCAGACGAAATCAAAGACAAGTTTACAGAGTAAAGCAGAAATGTTTGCTGCTTCATCAAGCACTTCAGCTGACACGCTTGGCAAGGCTAGCAGCAGCAAAGATGCCAGAGCCCAGATGAGATTTTCAGCCAAAAGAACTTTTCCTAAAAAAGGTAAACAGCTTTATTTTTTTTTTGTTAACTGAACTAAGCTAGTTAACACAAGCTAGTTTAACTAGTCTGGTTACAATAGGGATGTGGCTTCCTCAAAGAAAGTTAATAGTACCATGGACAGCTAAGGTGACAGTGAGGAGTGTTTGGCAAAAATTAACAGACAAAAAATGTAAGAAAAAAAGAGAATTGACATTGATATAGGGTTTGGGGGAAGATGTGATAACATAAACACAGGAAAAATACATGGGAAGATAGGCAGAGAAAAGCAAAGAGGTACCATTCTGTAAGGTGTCTGTATTCATGGGTCATGTTTCTCCTCTCTCCTGCCAGGACATTTAGGACAAGTTTCTCCTAACAGATCATATAGGACAAGTTTGTTCTAGCAGAATAGGATTCTCCTAGAAGAACATAGAGAGTAGGTTTCTCCTACCAGAACCTAGAAAGTAGGATTCTCCTAGCAGAACATAGAGAGTAGGTTTCTCCTAACTGATCATATAGGACAAGTTTGTTCTAGCAGAATAGGATTCTCCTAGAAGAACATAGAGAGTAGGATTCTCGTAGCAGAACATAGAAAGTAGGTTTCTCCTAGCAGAACATAAAAAGTAGGATTCTCCTAGCAGAACATAGAGAGTAGGTTTCTCCTAACAGATCATATAAGACAAGTTTGTTCTAGCAGAATAGGATTCTCCTAGAAGAACATAAAAAGTAGGATTCTCCTAGCAAGAACATAGAGAATAGGTTTCTCCTAGCAGAACATAAAAAGTATGATTCTCCTAGCAAGAACATAGAGAATAGGTTTCTCCTAGCAGAACATAAAAAGTATGATTCTCCTAGCAGAACATAGAAAGTAGGATTCTCCTAGCAAGAACATAGAGAATAGGTTTCTCCTAACAGAACATAGAAAGTAAGATTCTTCTAGTGAAACACAGGACAGGTTTTTTCCTAACAGATCGTATAGGACAGATTT
Organism: Achatina immaculata; assembly: GCA_009760885.1. Classification (NCBI taxonomy): domain Eukaryota; kingdom Metazoa; phylum Mollusca; class Gastropoda; order Stylommatophora; family Achatinidae; genus Lissachatina; species Lissachatina immaculata. The sequence goes on along the minus strand of CM019709.1, from coordinate 2,884,335 downwards.
ATCCAAACAGTACATATAGGGCAGGTTTCTCCTAGCAAATCATAGAGGACAAGCATTACCTAGTAGGACATACAGGGCAGGTTTCTCTGGCCAAATCATATAGAATAGATTTGCCCTAGCAGTACATAGATGACAGGTTTCTCCTAGCAAATCATATAGAACAGATTTGCCCTAGCAATACATAGAGGACAGGTTTCTCCTAGCAAATCATATAGAACAGGTTTGTCCTAGCAGTACATAGAAGACAGGTTTCTCCTAGCAAATCATATAGAACAGGTTTATCCTAGCAGTACATAGAGGACAGGTTTCTCCTAGCAAATCATATAGGACAGGTTTGTCCTAGCAGTACATAGAAGACAGGTTTCTTCTAGCAAATCATATAGAACAGGTTTTCCTAGCAGTACATAGAAGACAGGTTTCTTCTAGCAAATCATATAGAACAGGTTTTCCTAGCAGGACATAGGACAGGTTTTTTTCACAGGACTGAGAGGACAGGTTTATCCTGACAGGACTGAAAGGATAGGTTTCTTTTAACAGGACTGAAAGGATAGGTTTCTTTTAACAGGACTGAGAGGACAGGTTTATCCTAACAGGACTGAGAGGACAGGTTTATCCTAACAGGACTGAGAGGACAGGTTTATCCTAACAGGACTGAGAGGACAGGTTTATCCTAACAGGACTGAGAGGATAGGTTTATCCTAACAGGACTGAGAGGACAGGTTTATCCTAACAGGACTGAGAGGATAGGTTTATCCTAACAGGACTGAGAGGATAGGTTTTTTTTAATAGGACTGAGAGGACAGGTTTATCCTAACAGGACTGAGAGGACAGGTTTATCCTAACAGGACTGAGAGGACAGGTTTATCCTAACAGGACTGAGAGGACAGGTTTATCCTAACAGGACTGAGAGGACAGGTTTATCCTAACAGGACTGAGAGGATAGGTTTATCCTAACAGGACTGAGAGGATAGGTTTATCCTAACAGGACTGAGAGGATAGGTTTATCCTAACAGGACTGAGAGGACAGGTTTATCCTAACAGGACTGAGAGGATAGGTTTATCCTAACAGGACTGAGAGGATAGGTTTTTTTTAATAGGACTGAGAGGACAGGTTTATCCTAACAGGACTGAGAGGACAGGTTTATCCTAACAGGACTGAGAGGACAGGTTTATCCTAACAGGACTGAGAGGACAGGTTTATCCTAACAGGACTGAGAGGATAGGTTTCTTTTAGCAGGGCATACAGGACAAGTTTCTTCTAGCAGGGCATACAGGACAAGTTTCTTCTAGCAGGGCATACAGGACAAGTTTATTCTAGCAGGGCATACAGGACAAGTTTCTTCTAGCAGGGCATACAGGACAAGTTTCTTCTAGCAGGGCATACAGGACAAGTTTCTTCTAGCAGGGCATACAGGACAAGTTTCTTCTAGCAGGGCATACAGGACAGGTTTCTTCTAGCAGGGCATACAGGACTGATTTCTTCTAGCAGGGCATGCAGGACAGGTTTCTTCTAGCAGGACAGAGGAGACATAGAGGACTCTTATAATTCTCATTTCTTCATTTCAATGTTAGTTTTTTTTTTATCCCTACAACAGCAAAAACCCACCCCCTTAGTCCAAACCGATCACCTCCCACACACATGGCAAGAGAAGAAAACAGTGTCCCAACCTTCCGTCCCACTGAGGCAGAGTTCAGTGATCCACTTTCATACATCACTAAGATTCAACCATTGACTGAGCCTTATGGGATGTGTAGGATTGTTCCACCAGCAAGCTGGAAGGTGAGACAGAGTCATGGTTCTTCTGTAGAATGTTGATCTTTCTGGTACTGAAAACTTTTGTTGTCTACGGCATTTGCCTTTAAGCACAGACATTGTGTTAAATGATTTAGTTCATTTGTAATATGGAATGATACTGTGCTTGTTACAGTGAGCTTCAATCTGGGCCTGACTTGTTTTCTCACCAGAGCAGATCATGGTCTTCCTTACGCTGTCATCATGACAGTCATGTAGGTTTACCTGGCCAGACTGTGATTGCTAGCCCCTGGTGGCTGTACATAAGCCCCTTCTTCATGTTAGGGAGCTGGGTTTGGAGGAGGGAGGGGGGAATCATGCTAGGTGAGTGGCTTTACAACAGTTTGCTAGAAGTCCTAGCATGGGCTCAGTGAGATGACTTCTGGGCAGTCTCCACTATCACAGAGACCATATCAAGCCATAAGCCACTAGCCAGGCTGAAGAAATGATGTGAAGAAGTTTTGGCTGGCTCTGGTTCATACTCCCCGATATGTTCCTCGGCAAACTAGAATGATTTTAAGCTGGTCTTGGTAGCAGTGGGTTTGTTTCTTACTCAGGGTGATTGTGTTTGAGAGCATGAGTTTTTCTGCCTGCAGCTAGTAAGTACTTGGCAGAATGAGATATCTCTGCAGCCTTATCTAAATTTACACACTCTGTTCCATTGGACACTTTGCATTGTGTTAGCATGTTCAGTCTGCCTAGATGTGACGCATTCGCCCACCAGAAATGGGCATCCAAACCTACTGGAGGCAGGTGTGGTGCCAACCATGTCTAGTGTGTCATGAGCTTGAGGAAGATGGAGCCACTAGCACCTTATCTCCTAACTGCCATTGTGGTATGGGAAACTGTTTTTTTTGTAAGCAATTTTATTTCGACTTTAGCATGTAAAATACAAAACTCTGACATCATTTCTATATTTCAGCTTGACAGCAATAAGATAAGTGAAGATATCCGATTCACCTCCCAGATTCAACATATACACAGACTTTACAAAAGGTAATACTAGTGGATTGTGTAAAAAAGTAAAACTAGAGAATTTATAAAAGGTAAAATTGGTGGAAACTTTGAAAGATAAAACTAGCAGACTTTATGAAGTTAAAAGCAGTGGACAGATAGATGCAAAAGGGCAAGTTGAAGGACCATTGCAGTCAGTATTACCTGGGGAGAGGGCACAGGATGATGATGAGATGTTGGTTATAGGTTTCTCTCTCTCTTCTCTCTCTCTCTCTCTCTCTCACACACACACACACACACACACACACCACCTATGGCTAATGCTATCAGTGATGGATTTTAAATAATAGACAGCAGTAAGATGGTTTAACATTAGCAGTTGTAGGGATCTCAGTACCCCTTACCAGCATGTAGACTCTGAGAGAATATGTAGGTAGGGATCCCAGTACCCCTTACCAGCATGTAGACTCTGAGAGAATATGTAGGTAGGGATCCCGGTACCCCTTACCAGCATGTAGACTCTGAGAGAATATGTAGAATCAGAGTTCCAAGCCTACAGTTTTGAACTTGGGCAGCAGCCACGCTACACAGATTCCGTTCTTGGTTAGTTATGCACTCTCCAGGCCATCTCGTTCAGACACAGATATATAACCATCATATGAACATTTTGTTGATGAACAGTCGACAGAAATTACAATTTAAAATTTTTGGTTCAGAACTTTCTAATTTTGTGACAAGTACACTTTGCATGGTTCGATGTAGCACACAGGTGGCGCTGCCTACATCAGGTTGTGAGACATGGCAAACAAGAGAGGGTTGACACTAGAACAGAAGTGAGAATGGTGCTGTTTTCTGCCGAAACAAAGACTGCAGCCTGGGCTCAAGAACACTTCATGTTTATTTTCTTACACTGTGGGCTTCCTGCACACAGCGTAGAGGCTGGCTGCAGAATTTCAAACTGATGGCAGTGTTCTCAAGAGAAAACAACCCTGTACCACCACAGTCTGTACCACGGAGATTATTCAGGCTGTGAGAGTGACTTTGTCTGAAAGTCCTGCTAAATCCACCAGAAGCACTTCTGCTGAGTTTTGCATCTCATGTTGTTCTTTTCAAATCAGATCTGCACTTGTTCCCATACAAAATTACAGTGCTTCAGAAACTAATGGCAAGTGGCATGGAATGGCATGTACAGTTTGCTGTTTAGGCTGTTGCAGAAGGTGACAGTGTGATGGGCAACACATGGTTCTCTCATGAGGTCTTTGTTTACCTGAATGGTTCTGTGAACAGAGTGCCAGATTTTGGGCAAGATTACCAATGAAGACACAATGGTTCATGGAAGACGGCACTTGTTCTCATACAGCAAATGTTGTTCTAGATTTCCTGCATGAACATTTTGGGCTTCTTGTGATGCGCCATTGGTAAACAGAATATTATCAGGGCGGTTCAGTGTGGCCGCCACACAGCCTTGATATTAACCCCTGCAGTTTTTTTCTTGTGGGGTTATCTCAAGGAGAAAGTCTGCCTCAAGGAACTAGAAATTGTAATGCAACCGTGAGCAGCCACCATGACTTTTTTTTTTTAGGGATTGACAGAGGAACTGTGTCACAGAGTGGTCAAAAACGTGAGGGTTCGTCTTGATGAGGTTATACACCAACAAGGTGGACACACATCCTGCCAACTGCTGAATCATGCATGAAGTAATCATCATAGAACTGGACATTTCTGAACCAAAAATTAAACATTTTGTTAGACATTTTGAGCGTGTGACATTTCATGCACCACAGTGTCCTTCATGTGTAGAAAGAATATTGTAAATGCCCTTTTTTGTCCATTTTGCTAAACAGCCAATCAGTAGCTATCACAAATATCCAGATGAATAAAGCAAACACAGAGTACACTTGCTGAACTGTTGAAATGTGTGCCATTAATATTATCACTTGCACAAATGTTCCAGCTTTTTCTACACAAAGGACTTTTGCCGTCCGTTCAGTGTTTAGCGAATAATGTTTTTCAATCACTCCTCTGTCAGAAACTATCAGGACTGTGCAACTTTTATCACATCTTTCCCCGAGTGTCACCCAACACTCTCCTTGGCCCAACAGCAACCCTTGCTCTGTGTCCTGCTCGAACATTAAACATCTTGTTTGATCTCAACTGTCCACACATTGCATTCATCTATGATTATTACTTACTAATATGTTTTCCTTGTAGTGTTGCTATGATTCACTGTCTTAAACAATACTGGCATGTCTAGTATCGTAGGCTGGTCTCACATAAGACAGTGTCTTGTTATTTTTTCAAGAGTTATTTTCCTATGGAAGAAAAAAACAGTTTGTTAGTTCACAGTGAACCAACCCTGGTGATTTACTATCCCTTCATGTATGTTCTCACTTTTGAAAACACTGATCTGTATGAGTCATTCAGGTCAGATAACTAAAACAGCAGTAGCACACAAATTTTTTATTAACTTCGGTTGGCTCTGACCTTTCTTTTTTTTTAATTTATAATTAGAGATGCACACATTTTTCTCCAGCCACCACAAAATCAGCGTTGTTTACAGTCATCCTCAGAGAAGCTCCAGAACAAAGAAAACTGGTTAAAATGATGAAAGAAGGTCAACATTTCTTGGGCAGGTCATGAGAAGACAGAAGTTGGAGGACCTAGTAACAACTGGAAAGTTCAAGGGACAAAGGAAGAGAGGAAAGCCAAGAGAAAAACATCTTAGTGGACTGAGCAAGTGGCACAGGGAAAGGAAAAGCGTATGAAATAATCTAAAATATCAGAGACCATGCAAGATGGAGAAGTATGATCACCAATGCTATCTGGCACTGCACATAATAATAATAATAACAGAACAATAATTTATGGGTATCTGCTAGTATAATAATATCATAATACTTGTAATATTACAGTAAAAATTATGTCTGCAGATGGGGTCCTAATGTCCAGCACACAGCAGCCATCAATCATCACCTGCTGTCTGAGATGTCTGGAGTCTCAACAACTCCTCAGGTTAGTCCAGGACCTGATAGGATGTCATCATCATCAGGTGCCCAGAAACAGCCATGCTTCTCCATAGATCTTGACACTGATTATTTTCCATCAGCTCAGTTGCTGAGTTTTTGTATTAGGCTGTCCATGACTTTTTTTTTTTCCCGTTGGCCTTCACATGCCTCTCTTCTGTTTATCTTTTATGTAGTTACGTGTTTTCAAGCCCTTCGCTTCTCATTATATGTCCATTGAGTGACAAATGTCATTTTATTATAGATTTAATTAGATTCCTTTCTGTGTTTGGGTTTGCTAGAATTAGACATTATCTATTTGTTAACTTAGATGTCCATGATATTCTTAACATTCTTCAAAGAAAGCATACCTCTGTCACTTTTAGTGATCTTTGCATCAGCCTCTTCATTTTCCGTAACTCACTTCCATAGAGTAGAACAGGGTGAATGTAGCTTTGCTGGTTTTTTTTCTGTGACATCCAGCGGCAGAGGTGCATTGCACAAGATGTTTCCCATTTGTTTGAAAGCTGTTCTGGCTTGGTATATTTTATTCCTGGTTTCAGAAGTGCATTCTCTGTCTGATGTTACTAGCCTGCCTAGGTATGTGCATGTACGCTGCATTTAGGAGGGTTCTTCTTTTGTGATACAGCCACTGTCTCTTTTCTTCATAGGAACCTGAAGTGATAGAATCTTTACCCTTCATTAGTTCAGTCTAGAATCTTCACGCTTCCTTAGTTCAGTCTTTAGAATCTTCACTCTTCATTAGTTCAGTCTTTAGAATCTTTACCCTTCATTAGTTCAGTCTTTAATCTTTACCCTTCATTAGTTCTGTCTTTAATCTTTACCCTTCATTAGTTCGGTCTTTAATCTTTACCCTTCATTAGTTCAGTCTTTAATCTTTACCCTTCATTAGTTCAGTCTTTAGAATTTTCACACTTCATTAGTTCAGTCTAGAATCTTTACCCTTCATTAGTTCAGTCTTTAATCTTTACCTTTCATTAGTTCAGTCTTTATAATCTTCACACTTCATTAGTTAGTCTAGAATCTTCATACTTCGTTAGTTCAGTCTTTAGAATCTTCACATTTTCATTAGTTCTGTCTTTAAAATCTTCACTCTTCATTAGTTGAGTCTATTTCCTAAAACAAGTTCAGGAGTCTGTTCCCCCTCCCCGGGCAGCAGACTTGAACGTGCTCAGAGCAGTGGTTGCCAACACCAGATCATGACCTAAATTGTGGTGGTGTCAGAGGTAGGGTTACAAGATGATATTATGAGAAGTAAAGGATAAAAAGGTTTACAAGATTTTAAGGAAAACATAAATATTAAAATAACAAAAATGCTCACTGCTATTCATCAAAATGTTTTGAAATAAATTTTGTTTTTCTTAATTTTTTTTTTTTTTTGTATACCATAATATCTTGAAAAATATTAGATTATTTAGTAAGTGACATTAAACATAAATTGTTGTGATTAGTGACAAAGTTATATCATGTTAAAGACATTGGCGTAGTATTAGTTCATGTTTTTGTTGAAGTTCAATAATTGTTAAAACACTTTCATGAGTTGTGAGCGATAATGTGCAGGTTTAGGGGGTCATGCTCGAAAAGGGTTGGGAACCACTGGATAAGAGCCATTCCTTAACCTTCTCCTTTAGCAAGAAGAGCCAGCTTGGAGAATGGTAGTGGTTCAGTATATGTTAACTCATGCACTGAGCCAGGTCACAGCTGTGACAGTGAGGCGTTGATGTTTAGTGATCTGATGATAAGTTGGCTGGTTGCCGTGTGTGGAGTGATGCTTTACTATGAGGGGAAGTCACTAAGTAACTCGCACATTGAAATATTTTATCAGTGGCAGTTATCAGGTAGTATTTAAATATATCCTTAGATAGTACCATCATCCAACTTTATAATAGTTGTATGTAGGGGCCGCTGGGAGTTACATGCACAAAGCAATAACAAAATGGCTACCCAACTGTTGGTGTGTACCTAAGAACAGAGAACTGTAGTGTGATTTTTGTGGGCTAAAGGACATTCATAAGGAAATGATTACAGTTTATGCTGAAAAGTGTTTATCACGTAAAGCGCTCTATAACTGGGTAAAAGAATTTTCTCAGGGATGCACCAAAATTGTTGACAAAGTCAGACTTGACCGTCCTGTTCAGATTGCAACAGAAGCGACGGTACAACGTGTGAATGAGATTATCAGAGCTGATAGACAAGTAACGATAGACAGTGTAGTAAGTGCAGTCAGATGTTCACATGGCTTAGCCTACAGAATAGTGCATGAGCAATTGAATTTTCAGAAAGTTTGCTCACGTTGGGCATCCAGAGATCTGAATGATGAACATAAAATGAACCGATTTGGTTTGTCATTGCAGCATCTCTGTCATTACGCATATGGAGGTGAAGACATGCTTCAAAGGATTATTACTGGAGATGAATCTTGGGTGCACCACCAACCTGAATCAAAATGTGCCTTAATGCAGTGGAAACACACATTATCGCCATGTGCAAAAAAATTCAGGATTACGCCATCTGCGGGAAAGGTTATGCTGACAGTGTTCTGGGATTATCAAGGAGTGTTGTTAACCAAATTCTAGAAGTATGGTAACAGTGTGTATTGTACTGTGAAGTTCTGTCGATGCTACAGGATGCAATTCAAAGAAAACATCCTGGTCTGCTGACTAGAGGTGTGCTTCTCCTTCATGACAATGCCAGACCGCATATGGCTCAGTTAACCCAAGAGAAAATTAGCTAGTTGGGTTGAGAAGTTCTTGAACATCCACCCTATAGTCCTGACTTAGCTCCAAGTGATTTTCATCTGTTTGGTCCATTGAAAAACCACCTCAGCAGGAGAAGATTCTTTAGAGACAAAAAGGTGGAAACAGAAGTAAAAAAATGGTTCAGAAATCGGACTCCCGATTTTTACACCATGGTTATTGCATCGCTGATTACACGATGGGACAAATGTATCAGTGTTGGTAGCGATTACGTTGAGAAATAGGGGAATATTGTTGGTTCAAAAATTAAGTTTTCGAATTACTGTCGCATTTAGTTTTTTTGTAACAGGCATTTGCGAGTTACTTAATGACTTCCTCTCCTAATTTCACAGTCTGTTGAGGATGTTTTTTTTAACCGTCTTTCAGATTGGTGGAATAGAAATTGATCTGCCTCAGTTGTACCATCATGTGGAAGAGGCTGGGGGTCCAAAGACGATGAATGACAAGAAGCATTGGGCTAGGATAGCTGATGTCATGAACATCCCAAAACAGGTGAGTTCAAATATATGGTATAGATACTGCCAAACAAGAAGGACTAGGCTGGGATAGCTGATGTCATGAACATCCCAAAACAGGTGAGTTCAAATATATGGTATAGATACTGCCAAACAAGAAGGACTAGGCTGGGGTAGCTGATGTCTTGAACATCCCAAAACAGGTGAGTTCAAATATATGGTATAGATACTGCCAAACAAGGACTGAGCTGGGATAGCATGAGTCTAGACATGTAGTTAAAATACTATCTAGCGGAACATCCCAAGAGCACGCAAAAAAATGTATAATAAATACAGCTGCATTTCTTAACTTGAAGCAGCTAAAGTCCTATATTCATTTTATAAGGTGGTTTCAGATTTGAATCCCCCAAAAAATGGAACAGAGCCAGACAAAAATTGCTGTGTATTAAAAGAAATCATAACCACATGCAAAGTTTACTATTTTAAGTTAAAGAATTATATGAAATAGTGGTCAGTGAAGGTTTTGTAGAGAAAGAGAATTACTTGAAGTAATGATCAGTGAAGGTTTTATAGAGAAAGAGAATTACATGAAGTAATGATCAGTGAAGGTTTTGTAGAGAAAGAGAATTACATGAAGTAATGATCAGTGAAGGTTTTGTAGAGAAAGAGAATTACATGAAGTAATGATCAGTGAAAGTTTTGTAAAGAAAGAGAATTACATGAAGTAGTGATCAGTGAAAGTTTTGTAAAGAAAGAGAATTACATGAAGTAATGATCAGTGAAGGTTTTGTAGAGAGGGTATTCTGTGATGAAAGGGAAATAAATACAATCAAAAGTAACAAAACTATCCAGGCAATGTTGACAAACCAAGTTATTTCTTTTCTCTCTGGCTTTACAAAGCTGCCATCCTCTTGTGCTCTAACAGAAGAGAAAGTTTTGCTTCTTTATAGTCTAAATCAGAGAAGAGATGTATCTTACATCCTTCCCATGCCATTAAACATCACATAAGGCTCACATGGTAGTTCACCAAGTTTTCCTGTCTTCGGCGAGCTTTTAAACCTCATCAAGGGATTTTGTGCCTACTAATTTGGCCCCTTTTAACAATGTCATCTTTAGAGTTTCACGTGGTCGACCTCTTTTTCTTCGGCCTGTTATGTTCCACTTGATAGCTTGTTTTAGGATTCTCTGACTGTTTCTTCTCATCACATGACCAACATATGTCCATCTCTTTTTCCTGATCACCCATGAGACTGGTTGTTGTTCACTCATCTGTCTTATCTCTGCATTTTTCTTGAATTCATTCCACTTTATACCAGATATTTTCCTTAGGCATTTGTTTTCAGAAGTGGCTAATTTGTTGTTTATTTCTTTAGTTGTTTTCCAGCTTTCACATACATAAATGAGGGTGGATATACATTTGAATTGAATAATCTTAATTTGGTTTTTGTGCTTATAACTTTAGAGTACCATATGTTCTCAATATTCTTGAAGATCAGTGCGGCTTTTGCAATTCTGACTTCCATTTTAGTGTCACCATCCTGATCTATGTAGCTGCCAAGATATGCAGATTGGTTTGCTTCTTCAATATTTGTCCCTTCTACATATATTTTTCCATTTTGATTAATGGGAAGTTTCATTGTTTTTGTTTTGTCCTTGTTAATTTCAAGTCCTATTTTGCTAGCCAAGGAAGACAAGGTTGATTCTTCTTGCATTGAATTCACATTGTCACTGATAAGAGTTATGTCATCTGCAAAATCAAGATCTTCTAGCTTGGTCCCATGTACCCAATCAATGCCCGTTTTACCTGTGCAACATTTTTTCATTATGAAGTCTATGGCAATTCCAAAAGGGGATGTATCCTTGCTTGATGACTGTTTCAGTCTGGAACCATTCACTCATTCCTTCTTCTGTGTTGACTGCACAATCCATTGTAGAAGTCTCTAATGATGTTGACAATTTTAGATGGTATTAGATATGCATCCTTAATGATGTTGACAATTTTAGATGGTATTAGAGGTGTAATCCAATAATTTTAATCAGTGCATAATAATGTAAATTAATGAAAGAGGACTTCATAGATCAGTAGGCATTACAGGTGAATCTTTTGTATAGAAGTTCCAAATAGGAACTGAAACAGAACTTCCAAGTGAGATAAGAGAGACAGCTCAGAGCTAGCTCAGATGGAGGATTTTGCCCAAGTTGTATGTGCCCTAGGACATAATGAGTATTGATTATGACTTTAATAATGTTTTTAAATTCCAAATATTTCAGGCCATGGATAGGTCGATGCGTATATATGACATATACTGCCGGCATGTGTTCCCCTATGCTACTCTGTCCGCAGAAGAGAAGAAGCAGCTGGAAGATGAAGTAAAAGCTATCTATGACCTGCAGGTCGTGGAAGATGATGCTGTCATAAGGGTAAAGTTCATAGTAAAAGGTTTTGAGTGGATCATGTTTCTGCAGTGGCCTTGTATTAGTGGGTTTTGGGTGTGGCTGGTTGGTAATAGAACACTTGAGTTCTTAGCAGCCATATTTGAAACACAGACATCAAGTTGGATGGGGAGTTGGCTTTGTTGCTGTCATTCATTCCTGGACCGGACTGAAGAGGCAGTCTTCTCAGCATGTTCCACTACCAGATCTCAGAAGATAGGATGTTGGCCGGTGCTGATTTTCTGCTTCAGAAGGGGACTAGGTCACATCTGGTTTTGCTGGCACTGATGGTGCTTTGCCCAGTGCTGGTTTGTCAGAACATACATATGGTTCTTCACCATGTGGCTGAAATATTGATGCTGATGTATATCATTTGCCCTTGCAGCCAGTCTTCCAAGGGGAAGACATGATACTTTCACATAAGAACAGGAGGAAGAATACGTCTAGAATGAGTTTGAAGTTTACAACTTTTACTACTACTTCTTCTTCTTCAATCTTCCTGGGACTGCAAGCTGGCGCTCTCTGCAGCCGATGTGGTAAAGATGTTGAGACACAGAATCATGTTGGGCTGAGAGTGGGTCATTGCAGCCATATTTTTTCAGTCCCATAGTGCAGCTAAAAGGCAGGGACGTGTATTACTTCTTTAGCTTACTGCACCACCATGGCAACATCTGTCAGGCCAGGCTTGTTTCTAGGGGGTGCCAACAAAGAGGTGGGACAGGGTCTTGGTCAGCTGTGATTTGCCAGCCCTGATGTCAGCTAAGAGTCGCTGATTGCCAGAACAGACAGCATCTTAAACCTTACCACTCCCCACCCCACCCTCCTCCAAGCAAAAAAAAAACTTATTTATTTGAAACTATTATTTCCATCCAGGGCAAGTCCATGCCTGTTAGCTGGTTTAACCGAATTGCCAGGAATGTACAGTCCATGTGGTTTAAGGAAGATGCAACACCATCCCAGATTGAGGTGATATGTGGTTTTTTTTGTTTTATTGTTTTTTTTTTTGTTTAAGTGAATTAGGGCATCTGGTTGTGAACTGCCTCTTGTGGTTTTTTTTTTTTTTCAGTAAAAGTTCACATGATATTTCTCTTTGCTTACAGCTCTCAGCCTAGATGATACCCAGCAAAATTTGCAGTCATTATAACAGCCAAAGTAACAAGTGACAAACAGCCTAAATTTATATTGATTATTGGCCTAAATAGCACCTAGTAAAATTTATACTGAGTGTCAGCCTTAATAAAATTTGGATTAACTATCAGCCTAAATGACACTCAGCCATGTTTGTATTGGCTATCAGCCTAAATGACACTCAATAATGTTTATATTAGTTATCAGCCAAAATGTCACTTAACAAATTTTATATTGGCTATCAGCCTAAATAAAGCTAAACAAAATTTCTGTTGACTCAGCATAAATGACACTACAAAATTTTGATTGACTATCAGCCTAAATGACACTCAACAAAATTTGTGTTGACTATCAGCTTGATAATGCCCAACAAAATGTATGAGATTGCTAGATTGTCTCTCTGTTCCCAGTAACCCCTGCAAGAGACTCTTCACCAACTTGTCAGCTACTGATAATGTGGTATTTTAAACAACAGGGAAGAGCTGACTTTGATTTGTTTTCATAGCTTTTGCTTTTTTTTTTGTTTTGTCTCCTCTCAGTGTCGATACTGGCACATTGTTGAAGAAAGAAATAAACATGTCGCAGTACACTGCGGCCACATCAACACACGTGCCCAAGCAAGTGCCTTTCCCACACGCAGAGATAGTGTCTATTCAAGGTAAGCCTTCTTTGACTGTGTCTAATTATACTTGGAAGTCCAGGAAATATATTTCTTGTTTCCATGATATTGGTTTGCTGTATACGCCTTGAGTTTTTTTCTTTATTCGCAATTTGTTTCAGACCATGATATGTCTGATTGGTTTGTGGTTTTATTCAATGCAGTACAGATATTTTTCTGTTCGTATGTCTCCCTCCCAGCTATTAGTCCCCTACTTTCTGGTGAAACCCACTTTCCGATGTCCTAGTTTACAGTGATTTGTTTTTCCAACCATCAGTCCATCGTACAGTCCAATATGTAAAACTACATATTTGTAAAATCACTCTTGTTTCCTTTTATGTTTAAAGCATGCCTGTCTGTCGATGGTAAACTACTGCGTACTCATCACCCGTGTGACGTTTACTTTACGTCCATGTTGCTTTCCAATGCAGCCATTGGAATGGCACCACATTAGGAAAGGAGGATTATTTATAAGTGCTTAGAGTCAGTTAGGTCAGGAACCTGGATTCTGTGGAACTCTAGGTTTCCACATGGACTCGCCAGAGGTCATGGCTGAAAAAATCCATCCTAGGCACTTCTCATAGAATCCTAGGGCTTAGCTTCATGCCTATGTTTTTGTCTAGGACAGGTTGGTTAAAAAGTCATTTTTAGTTCAGCACAAGAAGAAGGGAAAAAAAAACTCTGCATGTGCCATATCTGATTAACATTTTGTCTGATACATATTATTATTCTTGTCTACACCAGTGACTTACTGGATGAATTAGCGCTTTTTTTTTTCCTGCTTGCTCTAGTGATTTTATTAGAGTTAGTGTGTTTTGTGTTTGGGAGGTTGACAGTTGGGAAGGAGTCGTATGAAACAGAATAATATTTTAATGTAGGGATTCTGCAGGGGTTAAAATAACATTTCAAGCGTTCCATGGGGACAGAAAGGTTGAGGAAGGCTGGACTGATTGTACTTTCTTCTGCCAGCAGTGGTGTAGATAACTTGCAGACACTTCCAAGATGTATGAAGTTTTCTAAATATTTTATTCATCTTCATCTTCAACATCATTGTAATTGCTGTCATGATCATCATTAGCATCAACATCACCATCAAATCTAACATTATCATCATCATAATTAACACCATCATCAGCAATAATATCATCATCTCCTTACCCTGTGGTTCAGTAAAGCAACAGCAAGTTGAAGTTCATCCACTATCATCATGTTTCAGACACCCCTGGAATCTCAACAACATACTAGAGAACCGTCAGTGCATGCTCAAGTACCTGGGTCCAGTGCCTGGGATCACAGTGCCCACTCTACACATCGACATGCTCTTCTCCACCTCCTGCTGGTCATCTGATCCTCATAGCTTGCCTTTCATTCAGTACCTCCATACGGGTTCTGATGTTATCTGGTGAGTCCTAGCTTTCATGTACGTGTGAGATACAATCAGGGAAAGTAAAAGGAGGACATATATCACTCTTCAGAAAATAAAACAACTAAAGAATCTTTGGAGAGGAGCAGACAGAACTACAAAAATAATTCTTAAGGGCATGCATCTTTCCCATCGCAACATATGCCTGTGAGATGTGGACATTTAAAACAGCTGGGAAACACATAAATACCTTTGAATGTAAATGCTACAGAAGATTTCTTCAAATTTAATGGACACAGAAAAGAACAAACATATCCATGCCACCAGAAGTTAATATTGAAGAAAGTTGGCTAGTAAGGAGGATTAAACAGAGACGATTAAACTTAAATATTTTGGACATATCAAATGTCATGAGAATTTAGAGAAGACAGTCGTGAAAAGATACATAATGGGAAAAAGAAAAAAGATAGGAAGACCAAGACGAAGATGGCTGCAAGACTTCATTGATGATCTGCGAATGGATGCACCAGCAGCAGGCCATCTTGGTTACCATCAAGAGGCCTACAGGAGACCTGTTAGGGAGGTAAAGTTCCACAAGGGACATACAAATGACTGTACATGTGAGAAATAGCATGTTCCAATGTATATGAAAAACACTAAAAGAGAGTTTTGTTACTTTTCTAAGCTGGAATCATTACAGAGACAGGCTTAAGAAGGTAGACAAATGTAAAAGTAGCCCTGTCATGTCACTAAATTGCCAGTGGTGTGTAGTGCCCATATTTACCATGACCAGTTGGCATCACCACTAGGCATCCGTACTTCCCCAGCTCCAGGAACAGCCAGGCACCCATGACTTCAGATGAGTGACCGGGTCACCCATATCTCCAACTGAGTGGCTGAGGTGCCCATTGAGTGACCAAGGTGCCCATGTCTTCAGCTGAGTGACCGAGGCGCCCATTGCACCCATGTCTTCAGCTGAGTGACCGAGGCACCCATTGCACCCATGTCTTCAGCTGAGTGACCGAGGCACCCATTGCACCCATGTCTTCAGCTGAGTGACCGAGGCACCCATTGCACCTATGTTTTCAGCTGAGTGATCGAGGCACCCATTGCACCCATGTCTTCAGCTGAGTGACCGAGGCGCCCACGTCTGGACTTGAACCATTGATCTGTCAGTGTGAGAGAATAGTACACTAACCACTTTGCTACTCGAGCACAAAAGCAAGAGGGTATGGACACAATTATAGGAAAAAGGCACTGGAAATTGATCATGACCCCCCCCCCCCCCATGAGAGAGCCTGGTGCACAGTTAGTGCAGCATTCATAGGCTGGCTCATGTCAAGTAACATTGTAAGGCATTTGGAGGGGGGGGAGTGCAGCATTCAGAGGCTGGCTTATGTCAGGTAATACTGTAAGGCATTTGGAAGGGGGGGAGTGCAGCATTCAGAGGCTGGCTTATGTCAGGTAATACTGTAAGGCATTTGGAGGGGGGGGGGAGTGCAGCATTCAGAGGCTGGCTTATGTCAAGTAACACTGTAAGGCATTTGGAGGGGGGGGGGAGTGCAGCATTCATAGGCTGGCTTATGTCAAGTAACACTATAAGGCATTTGGAGGGGGGGAGTGCAGCATTCAGAGGCTGGCTTATGTCAAGTAACACTGTAAGGCATTTGGAGAGGGGGGGGAGTGCAGCATTCATAGGCTGGCTTATGTCAAGTAACACTGTA
Organism: Achatina immaculata; assembly: GCA_009760885.1. NCBI lineage: Eukaryota > Metazoa > Mollusca > Gastropoda > Stylommatophora > Achatinidae > Lissachatina > Lissachatina immaculata. The sequence goes on along the minus strand of CM019709.1, from coordinate 2,868,049 downwards.
AGGCATTTGGAGAGGAGGGGGGGAGTGCAGCATTCATAGGCTGGCTTATGTCAAGTAACACTGTAAGGCATTTGGAGAGGGGGGGGGGGAAGTGCAGCATTCAGAGGCTGGCTTATGTCAAGTAACACTATAAGGCATTTGGAGGGGGGGGAGTACAGCATTCAGAGACTAGCTTATGTCACGTGGGGAAATCTGCTCTGTCATGTAACACACTATAAGGCATTTTGGGGGGAGGGGGAGTGCAGCATAGATAAACAGTAGAATTCTTAGTAGGGATTTAGAAGTTCTTATAATTTTTAAATAAGTATTTAAGCAGTTTTTACATTTTACAAAAGTTCAGCAGTGTTTAGTCCCTGAAATTTCCATCTCCTCCTTTGTTTCCTTCCTATGATGTTTATGATTCCTAGTTTTTTGGAAATGTTTCTGTGTATCAGTTGTCAGATCTGTTAGATTTAGTGCAGTCCTGTAATGTTGTTCATCAGATCTGTTATATTTAGTGCAGTCCTGTAATGTTCTTCTTTAGATCTGTTACATTTAATACAGTCCTGTAATATTCTTCTTTAGATCTGTTAGATTTGGTACAGTCCTGTAATATTCTTCTTTAGATCTGTTACATTTAATACAGTCCTGTAATATTCTTCTTTAGATCTGTTACATTTAATAATCTGAGACCATCAGTAAATTCCTTTCCTTTTGAGCTTTTTTTTTTTTTGTTTTTGTTTTTAAAGCATTTCTTATCTGAGAGCCTCTGACAATTTCAGGTACTGCATTCCCAAGTCCCAGCATTCCAGATTCCGGTCTGTTATGGCCGAACTGACTCCAACACTGATAACAGATAAGCCAAGATGGCTGAAGCAGGACTTTGTTATGGTATGACTTTGTTCACCTGCTTTTATCTAAGTCTCCACAAACATATAGCAACGGTTTGTTGTGGGTTTCCTTATTGTCTGCTTGTTTTCTTTGTTTGTTTCATTCACTTGCTTCAGGCTTGGGTGGAGTCCCATAATCGTATGGGACAAATCTTCCAGTATTACTTCGTGTCCTCTTTGTTCACTGACAGCCACATATGCCAGTTCCCACTAGAAGATTTTCTCCAGTTTTAAAGTCTGGTTTACTGAGTTCTGATTTTCAGTTCTCACTGCTACATCTTGGTTGACTGGAAGTGGCAGTGTTTGCTGTAAGATTTTCAAGTTCACTGTTATATGTGGGTTATCAATAGATCATAGACAGCAGAACAAGGTCAGTAAACTGAAATGTTGGTAATACAGTAACTTGTAAATCAATTAAATAGATCATAGACAGCAGAACAAGAAGGTCAGTAAACTGAAATAATGATAATAATTTGTAAATCCCAGTGATATGTTTGTTTTTTTTAAAGATGTGGTTTCTTTTTTTTCTATAATAATTTCAGTATGTCTTTGAAATGAAATGATTCATCTAATGTCTTTAATTTCAGTGTGTTTTTTAAGTGATCAGCTGATGTCTTTAATTTCAGCATATTGTTAACATAGTTTACCTGATGTCTTAACTAATATGTCCATGCTGGAAGGTGACTGGTTAGTCCAGTGATAGCCAAGCAGTGTGCCACAGAACATTGTTGTGTAGCAAAGGATGCACAGTCATGCTGCAAAAGTGTACCATGAGATGAAAGATGTTAACAATCACTGGCCTAGTGCCATGAGATGAAAGATGTTAACAATCACTGGCCTAGTGCCATGAGATGAAAGATGTTAACAATCACTGGCCTAGTGCCATGAGATGAAAGATGTTAACAATCACTGGCCTAGTGCCATGAGATGAAAGATGTTAACAATCACTGGCCTAGTGCCATGAGATGAAAGATGTTAACAATCACTGGCCTAGTGCCATGAGATGAAAGATGTTAACAATCACTGGCCTAGTGCCATGAGATGAAAGATGTTAACAATCACTGGCCTAGTGCCATGAGATGAAAGATGTTAACAATCACTGGCCTAGTGCCATGAGATGAAAGATGTTAACAATCACTGGCCTAGTGCCATGAGATGAAAGATGTTAACAATCACTGGCCTAGTGCCATGAGATGAAAGATGTTAACAATCACTGGCCTAGTGCCATGAGATGAAAGATGTTAACAGTCACTTGCCTAGTGCCATGAGATGAAAGACGTTAACAGTCACTTGCCTAGTGCCATGAGATGAAAGACGTTAACAGTCACTTGCCTAGTGTCATGAGATGAAAGACGTTAACAATGACTTGCCTAGTACCACAAGACGAAAGACATTAAAAATCACTTGCCTTCACAATCACTTGTCTAGTGCCATGAGACGAAAGACGTTAACAATCACTTACCTAGTGCCATGAGACGAAAGACATTAACAATCACTTGCCTAGTGCCATGAGACGAAAGACGTTAACAATCACTTACCTAGTGCCATGAGACGAAAGACGTTAACAATCACTTACCTAATCAGTCAGTATCAAAGGTCAAGTATGCATAGATAAACAGTAGAATTCTTAGTAGGGATTTAGAAGTTCTTATAATTTTTAAATAAGTATTTAAGCAGTTTTTACATTTTACAAAAGTTCAGCGGTGTTTAGTCCCTGAAATTTCCATCTCCTCCTTTGTTTCCTTTCTGTGATGTTTATGATTCCTAGTTTTTTGGAAATGTTTCTGTGTATCAGTTGTCAGATCTGTTAGATTTAGTGCAGTCCTGTAATGTTGTTCATCAGATCTGTTAGATTTAGTGCAGTCCTATAATGTTGTTCATCAGATCTGTTAGATTTAGTGCAGTCCTGTAATGTTCTTCTTTAGATCTGTTACATTTAATACAGTCCTGTAATATTCTTCTTTAGATCTGTTAGATTTGGTACAGTCCTGTAATATTCTTCTTTAGATCTGTTACATTTAATACAGTCCTGTAATATTCTTCTTTAGATCTGTTACATTTAATAATCTGAGACCATCAGTAAATTCCTTTCCTTTTGAGCTTTTTTTTTTTTTTTTTGTTTTTAAAGCATTTCTTATCTGAGAGCCTCTGACAATTTCAGGTACTGCATTCCCAAGTCCCAGCATTCCAGATTCCGGTCTGTTATGGCCGAACTGACTCCAACACTGATAACAGATAAGCCAAGATGGCTGAAGCAGGACTTTGTTATGGTATGACTTTGTTCACCTGCTTTTATCTAAGTCTCCACAAACATATAGCAACGGTTTGTTTTTTTTTTTATGTGAAAATTGTGCGTTTCCTTATTGTCTGCTTGTTTTCTTTGTTTGTTTCATTCACTTGCTTCAGGCTTGGGTGGAGTCCCATAATCATGGGACAAATCTTCCAGTATTACTTCGTGTCCTCTTTGTTCACTGACAGCCACATATGCCAGTTCCCACTAGAAGATTTTCTCCAGTTTTAAAGTCTGGTTTACTGAGTTCTGATTTTCAGTTCTCACTGCTACATCTTGGTTGACTGGAAGTGGCAGTGTTTGCTGTAAGATTTTCAAGTTCACTGTTATATGTGGGTTATCAATAGATCATAGACAGCAGAACAAGGTCAGTAAACTGAAATGTTGGTAATACAGTAACTTGTAAATCAATTAAATAGATCGTAGACAGCAGAACAAGAAGGTCAGTAAACTGAAATGCTGATAATAATTTGTAAATCCCAGTGATATGTTTGTTTTTTTTAAAGATGTGGTTTCTTTTTTTTCTATAATAATTTCAGTATGTCTTTGAAATGAAATGATTCATCTAATGTCTTTAATTTCAGTGTGTTTTTTAAGTGATCAACTAATGTCTTTAATTTCAGCATATTATTAACATAGTTTACCTGATGTCTTAACTAATATGTCAATGCTGGAAGGTGACTGGTTAGTCCAGTAGTAGCCAAGCAGTGTGCCACAGAACATTGTTGTGTAGCAAAGGATGCACAGTCATGCTGCAAAAGTGTACCATGAGATGAAAGATGTTAACAATCACTGGCCTAGTGCCATGAGATGAAAGATGTTAACAATCACTTGCCTAGTGTCATGAGATGAAAGACGTTAACAGTCACTTGCCTAGTGCCATGAGATGAAAGACATTAACAATCACTTGCCTAGTACCACGAGACGAAAGACATTAACAATCACTTGTCTAGTGCCATGAGACGAAAGACGTTAACAATCACTTGCCTAGTGCCATGAGACGAAAGACGTTAACAATCACTTACTTAATCAGTCAGTATCAAAGGTCAAGTATGAATGGATTAAACAATATTTTATGAATTTCCTTCTCTAATTCAGGTAAACCCCCACTTGTTACGAGCAAAGGGTGTGAGAGTTGGACGATGTGTCCACAGTCCACGTCAGTTTGTCGTTGTGTTTCCGGGTGCATACACATCAACCATTTCTTGTGGGTACAGTGTGTCTGAGAGTGTTCACTATGCAACGAGCAAGTGGTTGCCTATGGGCATGGAGGCAGCTTCGGTGAGATTTATGTGCGAGTTTGTGAAGATTCTGTTCTTTGTGGACATGTATTTTATATGGTTCATCAACACTTTATAACTCGTTTGAAAAGGCGTTATTTCCTAATAACTTGATATAACATGGTTTTTTATGTAAAAAAATTAATCTGACCACGTACATGAGCCGGATTTGTGAAAAATGTTTCTGCTACGAGCATGGATAACCAAAGTTATGTGGTGTCCACTGTTTGTCAACTTTATCACCATTTTTATGTTGTGGCAAGTATAAAGTGTAGATATGGTGGGCAGAACAATATAAATTAATTTAAATGATTTTGAATTGTGCCGTTAGCTGGAAATTTAACTCAGTAACCTACGAGATGATATACAAGCAGCATGATCCAAAGAGACTGAGTGATAAATTTGGATCCACAGGCTGTGCAAGTTCTGTGTAGATGTTGTATTATGTTGAAGTGCACTGTATTGTGTGTAGATGTTGTATTATGTTGAAGTGCACTGTGTTGTGTGTGGATGTTGTATTATGTTGAAGTGCACTATGTTGTGTGTGGATGTTGTATTATGTTGAAGTGCACTATGTTGTGTGTGGATGTTGTATTATGTTGAAGTGCACTGTGTTGTGTGTGGATGTTGTATTATGTTGAAGTGCACTATGTTGTGTGTGGATGTTGTATTATGTTGAAGTGCACTGTATTGTGTGTAGATGTTGTATTATGTTGAAGTGCACTATGTTGTGTGTGGATGTTGTATTCTGTTGAAGTGCACTGTGTTGTGTGTAAATGTTGTATTCTGTTGAAGTGCACTGTATTGAATCAGCAGCATATTTTGAGTTTTAATGCAGGGAATTTATGACTTCATTTGCCTGTATTTATAGAAGTACACGCTGCTTTCAATCCTTTTTGTAACATTAACTCTTTGTATACTGGGGGTGTTTCCCTCAAAAGACCAGGGGGGTAAATGTCACAATGTGGAGTGGGATGCTTGTCACATTTAAAAGAATAACAAAGACATAATCTGATTTGTAGTATTATATATTATATGTTATTTTGAAGAAGAAAAAATGTATTTTGTTTTTCTAATAAAATTTTAAACATTTTGTTAGTATACAACAGCAACAACAAAAATGAGCTAAGAACTGAGAAGAAAGAATGGAAAATGAAGGAATTGAATTTTTTTTTACTTACCCATCAAGTTAATCCACTGTAGTTGGTCATATAATTCCATAATGAATAAAAATGTACACAAACACCTTTTCTTCACATATCCTCCAATATTTACATGAAAATATACACTAATTATGCATTCACAGCAAACTAAAAACACCAAGTGGGTAGGTAATATTTACATGAAAACAAGTGGACGGGTGTTGACTTCTTCTTCTTCTTCTTCGTTCACTTCTACCACCAAAAACCGCACTGTGAACCTACAGAATTCACGCATGTGGTCCTCGTTAGGTCCCGTGGTCCCCTGTGTGGTCCAAAATAGACCACACGAGTTCCACGAAAGGACCACAAGGGGTTCAGAGTATCACAGTGCTTTAGCCTGTATTCTTGGTGGGTCTCGGAAGCGGGATTGCGTGACACCGTGGTTTTCATTGCACCAGTTTGGTCTAGGGTTGGACTTTCTCACCGGAAAACCTCGACGTGTTTTGAGTTACCCGTGTATCACCGCCGGGTGAGAGGTGGTTGCCCATCCAGTCCAGGGTTGGACTTTCTCACCGGAAAACCTCAGCGTGATTAGGATACGCAGACATCCCCGCCGGGTGAGAGGCGGTTGCCTATCTAGACTTCCCTGGTCCAGTGTCTCCGACTTCAGCATTTTGCGGTCGTGGCCGCTACCCTTCCTAGTTGTGACCAGGATGGAGCTTTTGTCCAGGAGGACGAATCCTCGCCACTAGTGACTTCTACCCCTGGGTTGAGCCGGTTTAGGCATTTCCCAGTATGGGCATGTTTGGGAAGGGACCGACCTCTAGGGCAGAGGTACTGTGACATTCATAGCCTTCAAGATTCACCCCTGGTATGAGCCGGTTTAGGCAAAATTCACCAGTATGGGTGTTTATCAGGCGTTACCGACCTCTAGAGCGGAGGTGGCATGACATGTCTAGCCATCGAGTTCCACCCCTGGTGTGTGCCGGTTTAGGCATATTTCACCAGTGTAGGTGTATTTCGGACGTAGGCGGCCTCTAGAGCAGAGGTGCCGTGGTATAGCTCTCGTAGCGATACTACTGGACATACCAGGTTAAACTTCACTTTCCACCACCTTTTCCCATCGGCGCCGCACAGCAACCTTTATTTCCGCATTTACTTCCTTAACCAGGAGGAGCTTCACTCCATGTGCGGCATTTGAAAAGTCAAGCCAGCAGTGACTTAACCTCTGGGACAAGCCGGTTCATGCATTTCACCCGATATGACTGCACTCAGGACGTGGCCGACCTCCGTGATTTGACTGTTTGCTTCGCTTTATTCTTTCAACCACTTTTTCCGCAGTGATGCTGCGCGGCAACCTCATTTGCAAATTTCTTCATTGGCCGAGAAGAGCACCGCTCCACGCACGGCAGCTGAAGATCTCGCCAACAGCGGGGTGTTGACTAATATTTATTATTTAATGACCAGAAAACAGGCCATTGTGTTTTTTTTTTAATTTGAAGCATTTTACAACATTTAATTTTTTAAATTACACAATCTCCAGCATTACTTATTGTGATATTACAGCTAGTACTAGCAAAAAGCTGAGAAGTAGCATCACCAGCTACCCTTCTAGCACGTTTTGCTGCTGGACCAAAAAAAAAACATCCTAATCCTTTGAGTCAGTGCCATGTGGGTCTGAAAATTTAAAATCTCTACTACTGCATTCTCTACACCACAGTCTAGACATTTTTAAATTAAATTCTGAGCTTGTAATGCAGAAATACGCTGCTCTGGAGGAAATAAACTACCACCGGAAGCCATATTTGTTGATAAACATAGTGACGACAAACTTTGACAAAAATTCTTTAAATTAACACCCAATGCTCTAAAAATCAGCTGAAAAACGCACCTCATGCTGACAAATGGATTCCGGAAGTAAGTCCAACTGCTGGTTTTAAGTATACTTTGATTATTTTCAAAATTAAAGATCTACAAACCATCATCACACTGCATGGAGAATGGGGTACTGAGGGAAAAAAAACCATGCGGGATGCGTCCCAAACTAGCATAAGAGTTAAGGCACTTCAGACTCTTTTTTTCTTTTTTAACATAAAGTTCATTACTCATTTAGTAACTTTTTTTCTTTTCTTAAAAGTACGTGATGTTGTTGGCTGATTTTGTTCTTGCTTTCATGAAATTATATTCTGCTTTCAGCTGTAAAACTGATTGCTTATTCTTTATAACTTCATCTATGTGCCTGTTGCTTATTCATTAAAACTTCATCTATGTGTCTGTTGTTTATTCATTATAACTTCATCTGTATGTCTGTTGTTTGTTCTTTATAACTTCATCTATATGTCTGTTGTTTATTCTTTATGACTTCATCTGTGTGTCTGTTGTTTATTCTTTATAACTTCGTCTATGTGTCTGTTGTTTATTCTTTATAACTTCATCTATGTGCCTATTGTTTATTCTTTATAACTTCATCTGTGTGCCTGTTGTTTGTTCTTTATAACTTCATCTATGTGTCTGTTGTTTATTCTTTATAACTTCATCTATGTGTCTGTCGTTTATTCTTTATAACTTCATCTCTGTGTCTGTTTATTCTTTATAACTTCATCTATATGTCTGTTTATTCCTTATAACTTCATCTGTGTGTCCGTTGTTTATTCTTTATAACTTCATCTATTTGTCTGTTGTTTATTCTTTATAACTTCATCTATTTGTCTGTCTTCTTCAGATCCTAAGCAAAAGTGGGGAGAAGGAGCTTGTGTCCATGAGTGCATTGCTGTGTGGTCTGGTGCAGGATGAAAATGTTGATGCAGCAGCCTTGACTGAAGCTTTGCCATTTTTTTCTGCTGTTGTGTAAGTACATGTTCTGTTGTTATTTACAGGCAAACTCTGTGCAGGCAGACTTTCTGTTGCTGTGTGTGGGCAGACTTTCTATTGTTGTGTGCAGGCAGACTTTCTATTGTTGTGTGCAGGCAGACTTTCTTTTGTTGTGCTCAGGCAGACTGTCTACTGTAATGTGCAGGCAGACTTTCTATTGCTGTGTGTGGGCAGACTTTCTATTGTTGGTGCAGGCAGACTTTCTTTTGTTGTGTTCAGCAGACTGTATACTGTAATGTGCAGGCAGACTTTCTGTTGCTGTGTGTGTGCAGACTTGTGTGGGCAGACTTTCTATTGCTGTGTGTGGGCAGACTTTCTGTTGTTGTGTGTGGGCAGACTTTCTGTTGTTGTGTGTGGGCAGACTTTCTGTTGTTGTGTGTGGGCAGACTTTCTATTGCTGTGTGTGGGCAGACTTTCTGTTGTTGTGTGTGGGCAGACTTTCTGTTGTTGTGCTCAGGCAGACTGTCTACTGTAATGTGCAGGCAGACTTTCTTTTACTTTCTGTTCTGTGAGCAGACTTTTTTATGTTTAGACCATCTCATCTCTTGAAGGATTAGTAGTCTGTTTTGATGTTTTAGTAGACTTTAGATGTTTCTTTCATGAGCATACATTCTTTGTGTGATGTGATTCTCTTCTGTTTTGATGTTTTAGTAGTACTGGCTGTTTCTTTCATGAGCATACATTCTTTATGTGGTGTGATTCTATTCTATTTTGATGTTTTAATAGACTTTAGATGTTTCTTTCATGAGCATACATTCTTTATGTGGTGTGATTCTATTCTATTTTGATGTTTTAATAGACTTTAGATGTTTCTTTCATGAGCATACATTCTTTGTGTGGTGTGATTCTCTTCTGTTTTGATTTTGAGTAGGCTTTGGATATTTCTTTTATGAACAAAATACTGTGTATGCTATGACTGGTCTTATGCTTGGAGTAGACTTAATCTTACTTTCTTATGAGGATTTCTATTTCAGGCTTGTTTTACCATGAAGATTTGTCTCCCAGGATTTGTGCCTTCTAAGGTTTTTGGATTTTGTGCACAAAAGTGTGTTATAATGTTAAATTAGAAATTTTAAAGTTCTCATTAAAAAAAAATACTAATATCCAAAGAAATTGTTAAAATGAACTCATGTAGTGCTGTCATATTTATCATCATCACTTTTGTACCACAGAGTAACATCACGAAAGGGGGAAATTGTAGTTGTTTTATTTTTTTTCTTGTGTGGAATATAAAATTTTGTGGATGGGTGCATCTCAAGGCAACTTAAAGGGAACAATGCTCTGAGGCTTATTTTCCCGTGGAAATGTCTCCATAGAGTCTATTTTTCCTGAAGATTTCTTTTTAAATCTCATTAAGATTTCTAATGGAGTTCAGATATCTGTGCTGGAGTTGTTTCCTGATTTGTGTTGATAGTTGTCTCCTGATTTGTGTTGATAGATGCCTCCTGATTTGTTTTGACAGCTGTCTCCTTTAAGTTGACCCACAGCCATCTCCTGGTTAGTTTGTTTTTTTTTTTTTCTCCCTGGTTTTTCTTGTTGATGTTTGTTTACAAGCTTGTCCTTATCCAACGCGTTGATGAGCATGGTTTTGTGATCAGTTAAATTTCTGTATAGCTCCAGAGAGCTGGAATTGCGCGCACAGCTGCAGAGTGCCGGCCTTCGTGGTGAGAAGAGGGCTGTGTTTACAGAATCTCCAGCCCTAGGAGCCATGAGTCTGAAGAAGAGGATGAGAGTTGTTGATGAGGAGAAAGTTTGTGACATCTGTAACAAGATTTGCTATCTGTCAATGGTGAGCAATGTTTTCTTGTCTGTGTTGTTGAAACTTCAGTGTTTTCTTGTCTATGTTGCTGAAACTTCAGTGTTTTCTTGTCTGTGTTGTTGAAACTTCAGTGTTTTCTTGTCTGTGTTGTTGAAACTTCAGTGTTTTCTTGTCTGTGTTGTTGAAACTTCAGTGTTTTCTTGTTTGTATTGTCATTGTTTTGTTTTTTTAAAATAAATTATGCAAGCATTTATTATATGTGTGTTGTATATATTACTGCTGCACTTACCATATATCCATTTGATGGATACATGACAACTGCAGCAGTAGTGGATACAGAAAGGACAAACTGGGGTTTATACAAATCCATCAAACAACTTGAGGAACGTTTGCAAAGTAATTTCCTCCAAAGCACCTACCACACACCACTCACTGAGTTACTTGTAGCCAGGGTAGCAGATACAAATCCCAACTAAATGCCAGATTACATGCAGTACACAGTCAACACAGTATTAGAATCATTTCTCTAAAAACACTGAAGGAAACCCTGATGTCCTAGACCAGACACATATGGGCTTGCCCTGAGTGTAAAGACACCATTCTCCAGGAGCAACAACAGAGCTAGGTCCCTGCTTTTACAATTACAGTTAGCATGTATCTTGTTTTATCTGAATATCTCTATTGCAGTGGCTAAGATGATGGTCTGTAGGTCATTGAATCACAGGTGATTAAAACTGCATCTTGCGTTAGAGAGAGGGCCCTCCGAGCTGTGCTACCAATCAGTAACCGTTTCAAAATCCACAATATTCCTATATGAGAATATATATTGTTTAACCTGACCATTCAGATATTATACACTCAATACCAGTGTGGGGCGGGGGTGTTAAAATTTAAATTTTAACCCAAAATTTTAATCGGTAGGCTAGTTTTATAACTTCACTTGCAGATATAACAATCAAGTCTAGCTGTTGTACTTGTGTACAGAGTGAATTTTCTTCAAAACAGAAACATTTATACTAAGATAATTTTTAAATTCTGTGTATTGCCAGATAATTAGTGTATAAGTATACAACTATACGCGAAGCACTGCAGTAAAGCTGTGATACCAGAATGTATAAAATAGGAGCAGCTTTATTATTTAACGATTACAAAGTTGTGACGTTTCGCCGTGAGCCTTAATCATACAAAAAACATACAGGACGAAGAAATAGAGAGAGGAGATAAAGTATAGATTCACATTTTTTGTATGATTAAGGCTCATGCCGAAACGTCACAACTTTGTAATCGTTAAGTAATAAAGCTGCTCCTATTTTTTTTCCTATTTTATACATTCTGTATTGCCAGATATGCAGTGATCAGAAATGAGAATATAGGGCAACATGGGGCATATTTCTTAAAATACATGTGGGCTTTCCAACCAAAGTAATACAAATCCTTAAAATATGGGATGATTGGCCACTTTAACATCATTATCTGCTAGCCAGCATGTTTTACCGTTCACAAGTCCTGAACATCATTTCATGCCAGGATTTTTTATGAAGCTTTATTCAGAACAAAAGTTCATTTTCTGGTTCTTTTTTCTGGCAGGTGCTGAATGAACAAGATGAGCAAGTTCTCTGCTTGGAACACGGACTCCGGCATGTACAGAGAAAGAAGAACTTGAGATCAACACGACTGTTTTTCCGATACAACCAGGTTTTGTAGAATTTTGAATACATTTATTTCTTTTCTTACTCTGTGCATGGAGAGCGGAGAAGGAATGAGGAAAATCAGATAGTGTCCTTATTTCTAAACATGGCTTTCAATTCCGTTTTCTGTGGTGGATTTTTCTTTAGCAAACAACAGATAAGGTTTAAAGCTTTTGTTATAGAAAGTGGCTTTTGGTTCTGTTTTATGTGGTGGAGTTTTCTTTAACAAGCATTAAAAAAGGTTTAAAGCTTTTGTTATAGAAGGTGGCTTTTGATTCTGTTTTCTGAGATGGGTTTTCCTTTAAAAAGTGTGAAAGAAATTAGGTTTAAGATTTTGTTTAAAGGGTTCATTCAGGTAGTCTGTCTGTCTGTAAGTCAGTATGTCAGTCAGTCGGTCAGTCACTCTATCAATCAAGGAACAATTTTTTAAAATATATTGAAAGAATGCGTAGATAATATTTGTATTCTTTGTTTTGAGGTCAGTATGTCTCGTACTCTCAGCACAGCTGGACTTTCTTTCAAATAACTGCTTTTTATTTTCATATTTCATTTCTTGCGTTGTTTTCTGTTGTCCTTGAAAAAAAGTTTTACTGAAATACTGACTGTGACTGACTTTTTTTTTTTTCTCCGCTTCTCTTTATTTTTACAGTTCGTGTTTTTTTTTTGGTAAATAACTATAAACCTTCATCTACCAGAGTCATGTCTTGAAGTTTAGAAAACAGAGTGATCGTGTTACATGAGGAGCATAGTGCTCCACTGCACCAAAATAATGATATCATACATTTTAAAAATTTGTGTGTGGCTGTTGATGGTTTATAGTTTTTTTCAGTTGCTTTGATAGTCTTAGGTTGTTTCTTTTTTTTATATGTTGCTGATGATGTTGATAGTCTTAGGTTGTTTTTTTAATGTGTTGCTGATGATGTTGATAATCTTATGTTATTTTGTATATGTTTTTGATGTTGATAGTCTTAGGTTGTTTTATATGTTGATAGTCTTGGGCTGTTTTTTTATATGTTGATGTTGATATTTTTAGTTAGTTTTTTTTTTATGTGTTGATGTTGATAGTCATAGGTTGTTTTTTATATGTTGATGTTGATAATCTTAGACTGTTTTTTTATATGTTGATAGTCTTAGGTTCTTTTTTATATGTTGATGTTGATAGTCTTAGGTTGTTTTTTTTAATGTGTAGCTGATGATGTTGATAATCTTAGGTTGTTTTTTTTTTAACGTGTTACTGATATGTTATTTTTTATATGTTTTGATCATGTTGATAGTCTTAGGTTGTTTTTTATATGTTGATGTTGATAGTCTTAGGTTGTTTTTTTAACATGTTGCTGATGATGTAGTTATATTCCCAGTGACCTGATTAAATCCATATTTATAGCACTACCAAAGAAACCAGGTGCAAAGAAATGTGAGGACCACCGGACTATCAGCCTCTCATGTCACATAACAAAGTTACTTCTGAGAATTATTATGAGAAAAACAAGGAAAAAGATCAAATTAGAAGTAGCAGAGGAACAGTTTGGATTTGTTGAAGGAAAGGGAACACACAATGCCATTTATGCTTTACGAACACTAACAGAACGAGCTTTAGAAGTACAGAAAGATCTCTACTTATGCTTCATTGATTACACCAAGGCATTTGACAAGGTGAAACTAATGACATTATTAAAATGCTTGAAGACATCAATATAGATGGTAAAGACCTGAGGATTGTAAAACATCTATACTGGCAGCAAGAAGCAGCAATTCGAGTTGAAAATAGAACTGGAAAATATCAACCTATAAAACAAGGGGTGCGACAAGGATGTGTACTATCTCCAGACCTTTTTTCTCTGTACAGCGAGAATATTCTAAGAACGATCATCACAGAACCAGGCATAAAAATTGGAGGATACAATATTAACAACCTTCGGTATGCTGACGACACAGTACTGATAGCTGAGAACCAACAAGACCTGCAAAATCTCTTGGATAAAGTCGCCAAAGAAAGTGAACAGAAAGGCCTTACTTTAAACATCAAAAAGACAGAGACTATGGTTATATCTAAGAAACAGAATCCACCAGCATGCAGTATCAAATTAAACGGAACCATTCTAAAGCAGGTGCAGAATTTCAAATACCTTGGAGCAGTAATAACTTCAGATGAGAAATGCAGAACAGAAATTAGGAACAGAATAGGCCAAGCAAAGACTGCATTTCAGAGAATGAGAAACATATTAGCTAACACATCTTTATCAATGAATGTTATAAAACGAGTCCTAAAATGCTATATTGAACCTATCTTGTTATATGGAAGTGAATCATGGACAATAGGCAAGTCTGCACAAAAATCATTGGAAGCAGCAGAAATGTGGTTTATTAGAAGAATGTTGTGAATCCCCTGGACAGCACAAATAACTAATGAAGAATGTATGAGAAGAGCTGGAGAGACAAACCTTGTCAAAAAGATAAGAGAGAAACATTGTGGGGAGAGGGGTGTTTCACAGCCAACACATTGGGGGTTTGGTGGGGGAGGGGGTGTTTCACAGCCAACGCATTGGGGGTTTGGTGGGGGAGGGGGTGTTCACAGCCTACACATTGAGGGTTGGTGGGGGAGGGGGTGTTTCACAGCCAACACATTGGGGGTTTGGTGGGGGAGGGGGTGTGTCACAGCCAACACATTGGGGGTTTGGTGGGGGAGGGGGTGTGTCACAGCCTACATATTGGGGGTTTGGTGGGGGAGGGGGTGTGTCACAGCCTACACATTGGGGGTTTAGTGGGGGAGGGGGTGTCACAGCCAACACATTGGGGATTTGGTGGGGGAGGGGGTGTGTCACAGCCAACACATTGGGGGTTTGGTGGGGGAGGGGGTGTTTCACAGCCTACACATTGGGGGTTTGGTGGGGGAGGGGGTGTGTCACAGCCTACACATTGGGGGTTTGGTGGGGGAGGGGGTGTGTCACAGCCTACACATTGGGGGTTTGGTGGGGGAGGGGGTGTGTCACAGCCTACACATTGGGGGTTTGGGGGGGAGGGGGTTTGTCACAGCCTACACATTGGGGGTTTGGTGGGGGAGGGGGTGTCACAGCCTACACATTGGGGGTTTGGTGGGGGAGGGGGTGTTTCACAGCCTACACATTGGGGGTTTGGTGGGGGAGGGGGTGTGGTGGGGGAGGGGGTGTGTCACAGCCAACACATTGGGGGTTTGGTGGGGGAGGGGGTGTGTCACAGCCTACACATTGGGGTTTTGGTGGGGGAGGGAGTGTGTCACAGCCTACACATTGGGGGTTTGGTGGGGGAGGGGGTGTGTCACAGCCTACACACAGAAAAATTTGTGTTCTACAATAAAATATACAGTATGCTCTGTAAGGGCTGAAGAGATGTGGAGATGGGTGAAACTCACAAAGAGAAGAACAAAAAACAAGAAACAGGTGTTAATTTGTATGCATGATTAACATGTGTTGTCTGAGCTTTATTTCATGACTGATATGTGTTGTCTGAGCTTTATTTCATGACTGATATGTGTTGTCTGAGCTTTATTTCATGACTGATATGTGTTGTCTGAGCTTTATTTCATGACTGATATGTGTTGTCTGAGCTTTATTTCATGACTGATATGTGTTATCTGAGTTTTATTTCATGACTGATATGTGTTGTCTGAGTTTTATTTCATGACTGATATGTGTTATCTGAGTTTTATTTCATGACTGATATGTGTTATCTGAGTTTTGCTTCATGATTAACCTGATCTTTGTTTCAGGTTTTCTGTTTGATCTCTTAAGATATCATTTGTGTTTAGACTATTAATATTTTTGTGTAATTTGGGCTGTCACAGTTCATTATGCATTTTTTTACCTATTGTCACAATTTATTTACGTGTAAAGATACATATTTTTTTCAGGCTGAGCTAGAGACAATGATGAAGGAAGCCAAGGAAAGATTAACAACTCTTACAGCAAAACCAGATCATATACATTCACCTCAGGGAAGCAAAACTAGGGCAGTCTTAAAATAGTCAATTATTCTTCTTTGTTTTTTGTTCAGTGTGTGTGTGTGTGTGCGTTTATGGTTGACAAATGAGACAACAGTCATTCCACTTCAGTGTGAGTCAGTTTCTTGAGGCTGTAATGTTGTTGTATGAGCATGATTGTCTGCAAGACTTCCATAAAAGAGGATTTTCAGGAAAGAATATGAATGTTGTTGTATGAGCATGATTGTCTGCAAGATTCCATGGAAGAGGATTTTCAGGAAAAAATATGAATGTTGCATGAGCATGATTGTCTGCAAGATTTTCATGGAAGAAGATTTTCAGGAAAGAATATGAAGGTTGTTGTCAAGGTCATGGGCACATGAAGTTTTATATTGCATGTTGTGATACTGTCTGCTAGATTCTTCTTCTTCTTCTTCGGCTGGGATATCTCTGAAGAATGGAGCAGTCCAGACTGGTGTTACTGGCTGCCGTCCTTTGCTCCTTGTTCACATGGCAGTTACTCGAACACTGTCAGAAAACAGAAGAGAGTGGCCCTAGTTTACCCCGCTTGCAGAAAGTGATTGAAACAAGTATCACATTGATCTCATGGGGTCATGACCTCTTGCTCCATCAGAAGTTTAAAGGACAAAAATATCTTCCAGGGGGGAGAGGGATGGTGCCCTTTTCAGATCATCAGAGGAATTGGGTGGGTTTTTTTTTTTTCTGTCTTCTGTTATAGGAAATATCTGCTTAGATTGTGTGAACTTTCATAATACTTCAGTTGTTGTTGTAATCAGCAATATCCTTTGAATCTCTTGGTGTTTGTAAATTTTGGTTACGTCTGCAAGTTACATGTTTGTGTTGTGTTATTTTTCTGAGAGCAAAATTTGTATTTCTGTTGTTGATAATATGTGGATCTTTTTTTATGTTGATGGTTTTTGGTTGTTTTTTTGTGTTGGTTTATAGTTTTTTATGTTGAGTTGATGGTTTATAGTTTTTTTTTTGTGTTCACTTTGATGTTTTATAGTTTTTTTATGTTGATGTTGATGGTCTGTTGGTTTTTTTTTTGGTTGATGCTGATGTTTTATAGTTGTTTTTTTTTTGATGTTTGTATTGATCGTTTGTAGTTTTTTTGTTGTTGATGGTTTATAGTTTTTATGTTAATGGTTTATAGTTTTTTTATGTTGATGGTTTATAGTTTTTATGTTGATGGTTTATAGTTTTTTTATGTTGATGGTTTTTAGTTTTTATGTTGATGTTTTACAGTTTTTTATTTGAGTGTTGAAGGTTTATAGTTTTTTTATGTTGGTGTTGATGGTCTGTAGTATTTCTTTTGTTTTGCTGTTGATGGCTTGTAGGTTTTGTGTTGATGTTGGTGGTCTGTAAGTTTTATGATGAAAGCGATGACCTGCACGTTTTGTGGTGGTTTTGATGAATTTTTTTTTTAATTTTCAGTTTTGTTGATAAACTTTTTTTTTCAATTCTGGTATTGGTGTATTTTGTGTTGGTAGTGTATATTTTATAGATTTTTGTATTGTTGAAGTTATTTATTTATTTATTTATTGTTAGACCTGTCACAGTTTTAGTCTATAGGAAATCTTAAAGTGTATGAAGAAGAAAGCTATCTTTACAAAATGAAGAGTTCGTGTATGCCAAGTTTTTGACATTCATTAGAGAAGGTTTGTTGTACTTTGTTTTTTTTATCGAACATTCTGTAAGCTCTGTTATGGCTTTTCTCATTTTTAAGTGCCTTCCAAGTGACCAATATACTAAACTAAAATCTTTTGTTGATGGATTAGTTTCACTGTTTGGCATCCCTTGACTGTATGAAATGGCATTTTTACTGATGAAATACATAATGTCACATTGTAGATTACTTAATGCCACATTAAACATCACATTACAGGTTAACATCACATCACAGATGAGCTTTCTCTGGTGAATAGTTGACTTTTGTGATAGGGAAAACTATTCGAGCCATGCTTGTGCTTAATTTTGTTCAAGTAAAAAATTTATATTCTTTCCTTCAAACTACCTAGTCCCTCTTGTTTTAAAAAAAAACTATAAAAAGAACTGGTTAGATGTTTTTATTTAAGATAGAAATTTTTATGAAACATGGGCACGTTTTCAGAATGTTAAAATATCATTGGTAATAGTAGAGCATCCACTTAAGTTAAAATGTTTATCATTAGTAATAGTAGAGCATCCACTTAAGTTAAAATGTTTATCATTAGTAATAGTAGAGCATCCACTTAAGTTAAAATGTTTATCATTAGTAATAGTAGAGCATCCTCTTAAGTTAAAATGTTTATCATTAGTAATAGTAGAGCATCCTCTTAAGTTAAAATGTTTATCGTTGGTAATAGTAGAGCATCCTCTTAAGTTAAAATGTTTATCGTTGGTAATAGTAGAGCATCCACTTAAGTTAAAATGTTTATCGTTGGCTTTTTATAGGGAGAACCTTTGGACTCAAATCTGAGAACAGGAAAGTCAGACAGTGTTTACAGAGATATAGATAGCACAGAAGGGTTATGCTGTCCCTCCTGTTTGTCAGTGCTGGCTATGCTGTCAGTTCTGGCTATGCTATCCATGCTGTCAGTTCCATTTATGCTATCCATGTTGTCAGTTCCGGCTATGCTGTCAGTTCCGGCTATGCTGTCCATGCTGTCAGTTCTGGCTATGCTCTCAGTTCTGGCTATGCTTTCCATGCTGTCAGTTCTGGCTGTGCTGTCAGTGCTGGTTATGCTGTCAGTACTGTGGATACTATCCTTGCTGTCAGTGCTGGCAGTGGTGTCAGGGCTGGTGATGATATTAGTGCTGGCAGTGGTGTCAGGGCTGGTGATGATGTCAGTGCTGGTGATGATGTCAGTGCTGGCAGTGGTGTCAGGGCTGGTGATGATGTCAGTGCTGGTGATGATGTCAGTGGTGTCAGGGCTGGTGATGATGTCAAGGCTGGTGATGATGTCAGTGGTGTCAGGGCTGGTGATAATGTCAGTGCTGGCAGTGGTATCAGCGCTGGTGATGATGTCAGGGCTGGTGATGATGTCAGTGCTGGGAATGGTGTCAAGGCTGGCGATGATGTCAGGGCTGGTGATGATGTCAGTGCTGGCAATTGTGTCAGTGCTGGTGATGATGTCAGTGCTGGCAATGGTGTCAGTGCTGGTGATGATGTCAGTGCTGGCAATGGTGTCAGTGCTGGTGATGATGTCAGTGCTGGAGATGATGTCAGTGCTGGCGATGATGTCAGTGATGATGTCAGTGCTGGCAATGGTGTCAGTGCTAGCGATGATGTTAATGCTATCAGTGCTGGCTATAATTAGAATTAGCCAGTTTATATTTTGTTTTCATGGTGGCTAATATTCATGACAATTTCTGGAGGAAGAAGAAGAAGAAGAAGAAGAAAGGGTTAAGGGCTCTGTATTCTTGCACAGTTCAGACAAGTCCACAAGCGCCCCTGTCCCCTCATTTCATATATTTTCAATGTATAGCAACTGATAGCACTCTGTCTTTGTTGATTTACAGTTATTCTTGTGCCTTTTACATTAAAAACAAACAAATAAGAGGAGAATTAACTTTTCTGATCTATTTGTAGATGTGTTGATGATCTGTGTGAAGTGTTGTCAGGATTATTTACTTACAAATTGTTGTTGTTGAGTAAATTGTTATTATTGCGTTATACTTCTGTTAATTTCTGCTTGTTACTGAGATTTACTGTTAGTTTCAAATGAATTGATAACTGATCAGAAAGGATTAATTTTCAAGTAATTTATCTTTTTTTTTTTGTTGTTAAAATGAGCAGTTTGTTTCACATGGCTTTGGCAAGGTCGTGGAGACCCAGGCTGGTCCCCTGTTCAGAGAAAACTGTAGAAGGAGCATTGTTTTCATAAATTTTGCCTGAACTAAGAAGGGGGGAGGGGGAGGTGAACAAGGCTGCAGTGACCCCTCAATAGCCTGATCCCCAGGGGTACAACCTTGATTCTCCTCCAGTCGGGGTTCAGCGCAGGAAAGCATTGCTTCTAAGTCATTTGTACTTTTAACTTGTTTCTTACTCTCCTTACAAACCGTTATTGTTACTTTCCTTACAAATTGTTATTACTTTCCTTGCAAATCTTTATTACTTTCCTTACAAATTGTTATTACTTTCCTTGCAAATCTTTATTTTGTTGATTCTTATTGTGTTACAGACATATGGTGTATGTGTCATTAGTTAATGAAATAACAATGAGGGCGAATCGCAGGGGCACTGCATATGAAAGGACTTAATCACTGAAAATTTATTTGAAATGATTTGAGGTTGAATGAACAAGCCATTTCATGTTTTCTTTGGTGCTTGTGTCCATTGATTTGCAGTTACTCTTTGACTCGTCCTTATATTTTTGTTGTTGAATTAGTGATTTGAGACTGTGTTTATAAGAAATAAATTTTAGATTGTTTTCTGAAAAATAAATTTTAATGCATTTTGACATCTCAGTGATTTTGTTGAGTGCTTTGATATGGCACGTAGAATATTTGTTTGTCTTCTTGGTGATTTTAACAGCCATCTGGCTACATGATAATCTGGAGGTTGTTGAGACACACTCGCTCTTCTAGCATCTCACACTCTTCTAGTATCTCACACTCTTCTAGTGTTTCATACTGTCTCTTCTAGTATCTCACACTGTCTCTTCTAATATCACACACTGTCTCTCCTAGTACCTCACGGTGTCTCTTCTAGTCTTATTGGCTGCCTTTCTCTTTAGTTCCAGAACATCATCTGTACCTGCAAGTATGACAAAACAAATTCTTATCTTAAAGTTGTGGGGCAGTGTTTCCCAAACTTTGTACAAGCGTGACCCTAAACCAGCAACAGTACGACCAACACCCCTAAACCTACAATGTTAGGTGACCTATGACTCATGAAAAAGATGTTTAAAATTACTGAAATTCAACAAAATTAACTAATACT
Organism: Achatina immaculata; assembly: GCA_009760885.1. Taxonomy (NCBI): domain Eukaryota; kingdom Metazoa; phylum Mollusca; class Gastropoda; order Stylommatophora; family Achatinidae; genus Lissachatina; species Lissachatina immaculata. The sequence goes on along the minus strand of CM019709.1, from coordinate 2,847,250 downwards.
TTTTCAGCCAGTGCTGTAGAGAGAAAGATTGAGAGCCAGTGCTGTAGAGAGAAAGACTGAGAGCCAGTGCTGTAGAGAGAAAGATTGAGAGCCAGTGCTGTAGAGAGAAAGATTGAGAGCCAGTGCTGTAGAGAGAAAGACTGGGAGTCAGTGCTGTAGAGACTAATCTTCAAGTTCATGAATTATGTGAAACGGCCTTACAAGATATGTATTACGGTAAATCTTTTTCTTACCAAGTGTCTGTGTATATAATGATATAATGATTGTCTTCAGAAAATCGAAGCAGACTGAGAAGATTTGAATGAAGATGCCGTAGGAAAATTTTAAGAATACATTGTGTAACAAACGAGCTGGCACTCAAAATATTACTAAAGAGTTCAATAGAGGAAGATGGAAATGGCTGGACCACATACTGTAAACAGAATAAAACACATCACGGCTATATCGTCTTGGATACCTCAAAGGAAAAGAAAGAAAGCCAGACCATTGCGAACATGGAGACACACTTAAAACCAAAGGAAGCGGGAAAGACATGATTTAAGGTAGCCCGACTTAGTCAAGACAGGATTGGCCGGGGAACCTTTGTTGATGCTTTATGCTAGATTGCCAGTACAGAGGACTAATGATTGTCTTTCTTAAATCTAATGAAGTTCTCTTCGTCGTGAACTTCTCTCCGGCATTTGTTAACTATTTTAGCCGCATAAAGATATCATTTACTCTTGTGGAACTAAGAATGTATAAAACACCCTGTATTTCGTGGACAACCTTTCCTTGAATTACATAATTTCCGGACAAAATTATCTTACATCTTATACCCTTCCCGTGTGGTTAAATGTCACATAGGGCTCGCCAAGTTTTCTTGTTTTGGGCGAGCTTTTCAACCTCATCAAGGGATTTTATGCCTACTAATTTGGCCTCTTTTAACAATGTTCTCTTTAGAGTTTTTAGTTTTTACTCTTTTTCTTCGGCCTGTTGTGTTCTACTTGATAGCTTGTTCTGATTGTTTCTTCTCATCACCAGACCGACATATGTCCATCTCTGTTTTTCTGATCACCCATAAGACAAGTTATTGTTCGCTTATCTGTCTTATCTCTCCGTTGTTCTTGAATTCGTTCCAGTTTATACCTAGTATTTTGGACAAAATTATGGATAACAGAAATTCTAATATACCGCATATTTTCCTTTACTTATTTACTTTATTCGTTTGTGGATTTGACTATATTTATGGTCATTTATTTTGTTGCTGCTTATAAGCAGCGCTGTTTATCTGTAAATAAAGATGCCCTCTCTTCCTAAAGATATTCGGGTCATGATAATTTAGATCAAAGGACCCAAACAAATGCTGTTCTATTTTCATCCAATTTGTAATCTTACATCTTATATCTTTCCCGTGCCGTTAAACGTCAGATATGGCCCGCAAGGTAGTTCGCCAAGATGTCCTATCTTCGGCGAGTTTTTCAATCTCATCAAGGGATGTTATGCCCACTGAATTGGCTTCTCTTAACAATATCCTCTTTAGAGTTTCAAGTGGTCGAGCTCTTCTTCTTCTTCAGCCTGTTGTGTTCCATTTGATAGCTCGTTTGGGGATTCTCTGATTGTTTCTTCTCATCACATGACTGGCTTATGTCCATCTCCTTTTTCTGATCAACCATGAGACAGGTTGTTGTTTGCTCATCTGTCTTATCTCTGTGTTGTTCTTGAATTCATTCCACTTTATACTGAGTATTTTCCTTAGGCATTTGTTTTCAAAAGAGTCTAATTTCTTGTCTATTTCTTTAGTTGTTTACCAGTCTTCACATCCATAAATGAGGGTGGATATTACATTTGAATTGAATCATCTTAACTTGGTTTTTGTGCTTATAACTTTTGAATGCCATATGTTCTCAAGATTCTTGAAGGTCAAAGCTGCTTTTGCAATTCGAATTCTAACTTCTTTTCTGGTGTCACCAATGTGGTCTATATAGATGCCGAGATATGCAAAATGGTTTACTTCTTCAACAGCTGTTCCTTCTACGTATATCTGTCTTTCGTCGTTAATGAGAACCTTCATTATTTTTGTTTTATCCTTGTTAATTTAAAGTCCTATTTTACTAGCCACTGATGACAGGGTATGTGTTTTTACTTGCATTGATTTCATATTGTCGCTGATAAGTGTTTTGTAATGACGTCATCAAAATTTTCGCACCTTATTTTTTATATCATGACGTAATCACAATCAGGGGGGACATCTTTCAGTTCTCCCACAGAAAGAACAAAATCTAATTTTTAATAAAAAAGAAAATTCATATTTCAGTCGCGTTTGCCATCTTTGTTATTCCCACTGTGTGTCATTAAAAAAAGAAAATGGGATAAATAGAAGGCGGGCTGGCCAGGATGAAACATCTGAATGTTTGTGGTCAGGTATGTTCAAACTCTGGCTTTGAATAAGTTCATGTGTGAGTTTATTATGTGTACGTTCACTGTTTTTGCTGTGGCAGACACCATGCGGAGAGGATGTAATCCAACAGATTTCAGTTTCCGATGATTTTCGATGATATTCGCCCCGATTCTGCGCTATCAGTGCCACACATGAACACTCCCCACGTACCAGGACAAAAAGATAACAGTAACCAAGACGAAATGCTTAAGAAGGGATCATATGCGAAATGAAATAACCTGGCAAATGGTGAGAACAGCACCTGTCAAAGACTTTAATCGGAAATCAGAGAGTTAAGTGGTTCGGGCATTTGATTCGCATGAATCAAGAAAGCCGGCGGCACACGCATGCAGCTCGAAAACATCTGGATATAGGACTCGAAGACGACCAAGAAAAAGGTGGATAGATGGGGTGAAGGACCCACTGAGGAAGCATGACATGGCAGCTACCCAGGCCTCTCACCTTGCTCTGGACCGATGTCTAAAACTCCCTGCAACGTTGATAGCACAAGAAGACAGATAAGATGATGAAGAAGATGATGATGATTATTCTTTTTCTTCTGCGGTCGAGATTGTTAGTCACATCAGATCCCGATTTGCCCCATACTTCTGTACTCTGGCCATGTCTCACGCCTCAGATCTGCATGGTTTGGGCACTCTTGTAGGATATGTTCTGGAGTCTGGGCTCCACTGCCACATGGACACTCGCCTGTGTGAGACATTTTTTGAGTCGATACAGGTGGCTCAGTAGTCTACACTGGCCTCTCCGTAGACCAAAGAGGATGGTTTGCTGATATCTTTGTATATCGGTGTATTGCATCTGGTTCGTTGTTGCATTTCAGTTGCCTTCTTCACGGACTGCAGGACACTTCTAGAATCACTAAAAACAACAAACAGCCCACGGTGAAACATACAGGAAATCACAACAGAACTGAAGCACCTTACACCGTCAACAACTGTGGCCCTAAAATGGGTACTATCCCATTGTGGAGTAGCTGGCAATGAAATAGTTGATAGCCTATCCAAAGCTGACAGCAATCAAGATCAAATAAAGTAAGCTACCAGTACAGAGATGATGATGATGATGATGATTTTCGCCAAATTCGTCCAGCTTCTGTAACCTTCTACATGCAGTTGAGAGGGGATACTTATTTGGGGGAGTCCACTTAGTGGCGAATTTAGAGTTGATGATATCTCAGCAAGATAGATAAAGCCTGGGTCCGCCTTGTTAGAAAGTTACTTCAGAAAGTCTGTGAGCCACTTGACCTGTCTGGCCTAATCCGAAACTAGTTTCGCTTCTTCCTTCTTTACCATTCTTGCGTGCACAGTGCAGTTCGGTACACCTTGCGCTGCAGGCTGTTATCCTCCATCTTCGCAAACTGTCTCCAGGGGAAAAAATGGTGTCAGGTAGCCATTTCTTCACAAGTAAGGTCTTTTTTTTTCACCAGATCCGCTGTCGCTGCTGTGGCTGTGAAAGAAAGCATAATCTCGTTTTACCCACATTCTCAGAGAATTCAGACCAGTGATCGTGCCAGAATTTTTTGAAACCAGAACAGATGTCCCTGTCCTTCACCTTGCGTGAAGTACTTTCCTAAATAATGGCTTGTCTCAGTATAACAGTCGGTACTTCGTGCTCTCTTTTTTGTGTGTAAAATTAAACACATTTTACAAATATAAGCAAGAAGTAAATGTTCATGTGGAATTTTGTTATTGCGTTATTTGCGCCAATATTTCATCTTTACAAAATGCTCACACGAGGAATTAAATTAAAACTAATTCTGTTCCATTCAAATTGAGCATGATGAGGCTAGCGGCCCGATTATCCTCCACTCGATTTCTTGTTGTGTGTGTGTGTTTGTGTGTGTGTGTGTTTGTTTGTTTGTTTGTTTTAATTAGGTTTTTTATAATATAAACCGGTTACAGTAAAGGACGATCTCCAAAAGTTTCGGTTATTCTCTTTTTTGATCGACAAGCTACCGGCCAGCGCTATCACAGACTATCGCGAACATGCACTCAAAAAATATAGATAAGACGATCTAGGAAATTATACAGTGAGATTACATATTTCGTTGCATGTACTTAGTGTCTCCATTCACATTGATATTCATTCATTTGCATGTCCCTTGCGGAACATTGCCTCCCTAACAGCACTCCTGTAGGCCTCTTGGCTGTGAGCAAGATGGCTTGCTGCTGATGCATCCATTTGCAGATCACCAACGATATCTTGCAGCCATCTTCGTCTTGGTCTTCCTCTCTTTCTTTTTCCCATTATGTACCCTTCCAAGACGGTCTTCTCTAGATTATCATGACGTTTGTTTAATGTGTCCAAAATATTTAAGTTTTCTCTCTTTAATCCTCTTTACTACCCAACCTTCTTCAATATTAAGTTCTTGTAGTATGGATATATTTGTTCTTTTTGTGTCCACGATATCTGAAGAACTTTTCTGTAGCATTTACATTCAAAAGCATTTATGTGTTTCTCAGCTGTTTTGTTAAGTGTCCAGGTCTCACAGGCATATGTTGTGATGGGAAAGATGCATGCCCTTAAAAATCTTATTTTTATAGTTCTGTCTGTTCCTCTCCACAGATTCTTTAGTTGTTTTATTTTCTGAAGAGTGATATATGTCCTCCTTTTAATTTCCCTCATTGTATCTCCATTATTAGTTAGTAGTGATCCAAGATATTCAAAACTCTCCACCTCTTCCAATTTTTCCTCATTGATATATATATATCAGCTGCCTTGTTTGTTTTGTCAGTTGTCATCAATTTAGTTTTCTTCGCATTAGATTATGGTTTTGCTCTTCACTATTCTTACGGACTGACATAATTAGTTTTTCCATTCCTTTTTGTGTTGTGCACAGTAACACTGTGTCATCAGCATATCTAATCTCTGGTATTTCATAACCTCCAACTGTTATGGCATCGTAATATTCTTTGTCTACATCTTCTCTAACATTCCTAATTATATTTTGAGTATACAAGTTGAATAAGTAAGGCGACAATAATAGCATCTAAAATACATAGTTATTCCATGTGGTTATGTAAGGAGTGGAGTGAATGGCGTGAGAGACTTATGAATGTAGTAAATTAATTATTTCATTTCTCTCCCTTGTAGAAACGTACTGCGCCACGAGACTCTAATTTGGAAGAAAATCCCACCACGACCATCCAGGTTCCCGGGCCCTTGTTTCGTCAACAGTTCAAAGGCAACAGCAGAGAAGTCGTGCAAATAAAGCATTATCAAAACTGTGAGGGCCCTCCTTAACACGAATCCATAAACACAGGAGCACAACAAACTGTCCATCCAAAATACTGACCAGCTGTTCATAATCATCATATTAAATATCAAAATATATATTTATGTGTGTGTGTGTGTGTGCATAGCAAAACAACATCAGCAGGTGGCAAAAAATGCATAATCGAATCACCATCCTACTTTTGTTTTTCTTACATAATAAACCATACCACGTTTTCTGCATGGAACTTCAATACTATGATGTATCTCAACACAATACCACCATGCGTGTGATATGTATCAAAACACCATGACAACTCCTACCACAACCTTGCAATGCATACCCGTGGGTACGTCCAGCACTTACCCTATCATCCGCACAAAAATGAATACATAATAAACTCATAAACAACCAACCTAATGAGTTAGGGGATGCTCGATGGGGTTATAGCCTACAACAACATATCACATATTCTTGCAACATAATCACTGCGAGGCACAATAACACTGTATTTACACTATATCAAGAACAATAACATCCATGTATACAAAACGATGGCTCGCCCACCGATCATACATCCCGGACTGAACAGAAAATATCTTTGCAAGCCTGCACTCCTAAATGGAGCTCACAGACAGCGTCACAGGCCGCTCGACCATTGGCTGTGTTCTTTACACTTATACATTGCTTCTATTATAGCTGTGAAACTAACGCTACGTTGTATTACGTTGCTTCTTTTATAGCTGTGAAACTAACATCATGTTGTATTACTTGTTTCTTTTATAGCCGTGAAACTAATGCCACATTGTATTACTTGTTTCTTTTATAGCTATGAAACTAACGACATGTTGTATTACAATTCTTCTTTTATAGCTGTGAAACTAACGCCATGTTGTATTACAATTCTTCTTTTATAGCTGTGAAACTAACGCCATGTTGTATTATAATTCTTCTTTTATAGCCGTGAAACTAAAGACATGTTGTATTATAATTCTTCTTTTATAGCTGTGAAACTAAAGACATGTTGTATTATAATTCTTCTTTTATAGCCGTGAAACTAACGCCATGTTGTATTACAATTCTTCTTTTATAGCTGTGAAACTAAAGACATGTTGTATTATAATTCTTCTTTTATAGCCGTGAAACTAACGCCATGTTGTATTACAATTCTTCTTTTATAGCTGTGAAACTAACGCCATGTTGTATTACAATTCTTCTTTTATAGCTGTGAAACTAAAGACATGTTGTATTACAATTCTTCTTTTATAGCTGTGAAACTAACGCCATGTTGTATTACAATTCTTCTTTTATAGCTATGAAACTAACGACATGTTGTATTACAATTCTTCTTTTATAGCTGTGAAACTAACGCCATGTTGTATTACAATTCTTCTTTTATAGCTGTGAAACTAACGCCATGTTGTATTATAATTCTTCTTTTATAGCCGTGAAACTAAAGACATGTTGTATTATAATTCTTCTTTTATAGCTGTGAAACTAAAGACATGTTGTATTATAATTCTTCTTTTATAGCCGTGAAACTAACGCCATGTTGTATTACAATTCTTCTTTTATAGCTGTGAAACTAAAGACATGTTGTATTATAATTCTTCTTTTATAGCCGTGAAACTAACGCCATGTTGTATTACAATTCTTCTTTTATAGCTGTGAAACTAACGCCATGTTGTATTACAATTCTTCTTTTATAGCTGTGAAACTAAAGACATGTTGTATTACAATTCTTCTTTTATAGCTGTGAAACTAACGCCATGTTGTATTACAATTCTTCTTTTATAGCTGTGAAACTAACGCCATGTTGTATTACAATTCTTCTTTTATAGCTGTGAAACTAACGCCATGTTGTATTACAATTCTTCTTTTATAGCTGTGAAACTAACGTTATGTTGTATTACAATTCTTCTTTTATAGCTGTGAAACTAAAGGCATGTTGTATTACTTCCAGTAGCATCACTAAGAGCACAGTACTTCATTTTACCTTTATTGCTATTGTAATATTTCACGTTATTTTGTTTGTTATCATTTTTAACCACACCGCAAGTTATTTTACTTATATTACAATTGTCAAGCACATCACGCGTTATTTCGCTTCTGTTATAATTATTAAGCACATCACGCGTTATTTCGCTTCTGTTATAATTATTAAGCACATCACGCGTTATTTCGCTTCTGTTATAATTATTAAGCACATCACGCGTTATTTCGCTTCTGTTATAATTATTAAGCACGCCGCATGTTATTTTGTTTCTGTTATAATTATTAAGCACACCACATGTTATTTCGCTTCTGTTATAATTATTAAGCACACCACATGTTATTTTGTTTCTGTTATAATTATTAAGCACACCACATGTTATTTCGCTTCTGTTATAATTATTAAGCACACCGCATGTTATTTTGTTTCTGTTATAATTATTAAGCACATCACGCGTTATTTCGCTTCTGTTATAATTATTAAGCACATCACGCGTTATTTCGCTTCTGTTATAATTATTAAGCACATCACGCGTTATTTCGCTTCTGTTATAATTATTAAGCACACCGCATGTTATTTTGTTTCTGTTATAATTATTAAGCACACCACATGTTATTTTGTTTCTGTTATAATTATTAAGCACATCACGCGTTATTCTACAGAGTTCAGAATAGCTGAAAATTCAACAATCTCACGCCATGGACTACATTCCCAAGAGAACAAACGCTTACGGGAACTTTAGTGCCATGAACATCCACGCTCCGTACACACCAAACATCGCCCTGAACCGCAGCCACAGCTACAACGCCTTCAACAACGTCAGCAACAGCCACGGGGCAGCTTGCCAGCAACCCTGCGCCTCCTTGCAGCGCCAAGCCAGGGACACGTACGACCTGGAGCAGCAACTTCTGACGGAGAGAGAATTTCTAAGGTGAGTTTATTTCTTCTTCTTCTTCTTCTTCTTGTGAATGCTGGGCCAGGCTAAATTGAGAACGTTGACGTCGGCGGTCGTGAGTTTCTGCTTCCCTCGACAATCCCAGCCACATGAGTTGCTTGTATTCTCTTGTGCCACTTCATCAGCGATTTCGGCTGTTTCTCCATCCCCCATTTCTCTCTCTCTCTCTCTCTCTCTCTCTCTCTCTTGTAGAATGTCTGGAATAGAGTGAAAGATGTATTATAAAGGGCAAAATGTCAGACGGGCCTGCGTGCCCAGTTCTTAACCCTTTTGAAATAAAGATCAATCAATCAATCACTCTCTCTCTCTCTCTCTCTCTCTCTCTCTCTCTCTCTCTCTCCTATTGATTATATCAGAAAAGTATTATTCCAGTTAGTTATGTGTGAATTATGTTGCAACTGCTGTGTACATGTTTGAGCACAGCTGTGAACATACACGCACACATACTTGTTTACGTAAACCACAATATGTTACTATGTAACTTGTCGGTTTGTTTGAAATATACAATGTACTAATGAAACGAAATCTAGAAACGTTCGTCATTTTTTAGTTTGTCAGCTTTACCAGCTTCAGCGTAAGAAAGTTCATCGTGGTAGAGGGAAATAACTGAGGAAATCATTTTTTTCTGATCTGTTTAAAAAAAAACCACCCACAAAACAAACAAACAAACTTCCGTGCTATTAATAAGAAAAAACACATCATGTTTATAACCTACCTTTCTGCTGTCTATCTACCTGCTTACCCGCCTATTTGCCTACCTGCCGGTCTACCTACTTTCCTATCTACATGCCTGCTTGCATAACACCCATCTACTTACCTACCTACCTAGCTACTTACCTATCAGTCCCTTGCCTATTTTTTAAAAAAATCTGTCTACTTCTTTACCTTTCCATTTAGCTACATATCCACCTACTTACTTCCCTACCTACATACATGCATACCCACATATTTACCTACCTACATACATGCATACCCACATATTTACCTACCTACATACATGCTCGTCCACCTATTTACCTACCTACATACATGCTCGTCCACCTATTTACCTACCTACATACCTGCATGTCCACCTATTTACCTACCTACATACCTGCATGTCCACCTATTTACCTACCTACATACCTGGATGTCCACCTATTTATCTACCTACATACCTGCATGTCCACCTATTTACCTACCTACATACCTGCACGTCCACCTATTTACCTACCTACATACCTGCACGTCCACCTATTTACCTACCTACATACCTGGACTTGCACCTATTTATCTACCTACATACATGCTCGTCCACCTATTTACCTAACTACATACCTGCACGTCCATCTATTTACCTACCTACATGCATACGTAAATGCATATTCACTTATTAACATAACCTGTTTTCCGTTTTATCTACTTGCCTATCTGTTTAAATATCTACATCTGTAATTACGTATCTACCTGCTTAATTACTTATATACTACCTACCTAGTTACCTGCCTAACTACTTATATACTACCTACCTAATTACCTGCCTAACTACTTACATACTACCTACCTAGTTACCTGTCTAACCACTTACTTATCTATTTTTATCATGTCTTACTTATAGTAAATTTATATACATTTTCTGAAGGGAAATGAAAGTTTTATGTGTTGAACTTCCGTCTGTAGTTTGTCTGACTTACGAATATCTTCAGTTTCTGTCTGTAGTTTGTCTGACTTAAGAGTATCTTCAGTTTCTGTCTGTGGTTTGTCTGCCTTACGAATATCTTCAACTTCTGTCTGTAGTTTGTCTGCCTTAAGAATATCTTCAACTTCTGTCTGTAGTTTGTCTGCCTTACGAATATCTTCAACTTCTGTCTGTAGTTTGTCTGCCTTAAGAATATCTTCAACTTCTGTCTGTAGTTTGTCTGCCTTAAGAATATCTTCAACTTCTGTCTGTAGTTTGTCCGCCTTAAGAATATCTTCAGACCTTCAAGAAAAGAATCATTGCGATCAGTATTTGCCTGCAGCTCCATGAATGTGGCGCAGCGTATAAAACATCATCAGCTTCTTTTTCTTCGTGTACGTTTTCCAGTTTAATATTTCATCTTCATTCTTGATATTTGTTTTGGAAAGTGTTTCCTAGATCTTGATTTTTTCTGGGGAGGGGGAGGGGGGTTCTTTGGTACAGTTGGTGCTCTTTGGATGCCATTCTTTAGCGAATGCATTGAATTTTACATCTTGTACAAAAATTTAAGAAGTCTGGGGCATTTCAACCAGCGGTGCCCAAACTTTTTCGGGCTGCTGTCCCTGGCCCCCTTCGCTCAAGCCGCATAACTACCCCCTTCCCCCCCCCCATACAAACACACACAGAGGAACATTTTTTTCGCTCATTTGGTTATGATGCCACTGTCACTCCCTTTTCATTTTTCGTCCTGGATTTTCCCAGCGTCCTCGGAGGGGAGGAGGCCGATGTCGCCAGTCTGGGAATCACTGATCTAGACAGTTCATTCATTCATTCATTTGCATGTCCCTTGTGGAACTTTGCCTCCCTGACAGCACTCCTGTAGGCCTCTCGGTTGTGAGCAAGACGGCCTGCTGCTGGTGCATCCATTGATCTAGACATTAATTTTACCAACAGGTGGCAGATTTGAACAGGAGACCACGTGTAGAAGTCTGAGTGCTTACCTGGGTGACGTGAATCGTATCAGCGGTATACCTGTGTCACTGCCTGAGGTGTTTCAGGTGCCATCAGGTACTTAGTCTTCTTGAAGCTGCGAGCTTGTGGGTTACGGCCCATTCGTGTCCCGTTAGCCAGAATAGGGCCTGTTACTGAGGGTGCCAACGGAGAGGTGGGGGGCAAGGTCTTGGTCCTCCAAGATTTGCCAACTCTGACACTAGAATGGCGGCCATGGATCTCTGACTGGCAAAATCAGACAGCATCTTCGCTCTTGTCAAGAGTTCAGACACGCATTGAACACTTGGCACTTCGAGCATCACTTTTTGGGGATTCAGTGTCCTGTCGTCTCCAGGCTAAGTGGTTGTTCGTCCACCCAGAGTCAGTGGTTCGAGTCACAGTTATTTTCTTACTATTTTTCTTTCTTTCATGTCTCAAGTGCTGGATCTTACTATGTTTCTTTCTTTCATGTCTCAAGTGCTGGATCTTACTATGTTTCTTTCTTTCATGTCTCAAGTGCTGGGTCTTACTATTTTTCTTTCTTTCATGTCTCAAGTGCTGGATCTTACTATGTTTCTTTCTTTCATGTCTCAAGTGCTGGATCTTACTATGTTTCTTTCTTTCATGTCTCAAGTGCTGGATCTTACTATGTTTCTTTCTTTCATGTCTCAAGTGCTGGGTCTTACTATTTTTCTTTCTTTCATGTCTCAAGTGCTGGATCTTACTATGTTTCTTTCTTTCATGTCTCAAGTGTTGGATCTTACTATGTTTCTTTCTTTCATGTCTCAAGTGTTGGATCTTACTATTTTTCTTTCTTTCATGTCTGGCGTTTCTTTGCTACTTGCTTTAGATCTTCGGTGTTTCTGATGAGCATTTTTGAACACTCCTTGGTGATAACTCTTCTTAGTGTGTCTTTGGGTCTTCCCCGCTTTCTTTTACCCCCTGGCGACCACGTAAATGCTTGTTGTGGGAGTCGTTTTTCGTCTATTCTACGTGCAGGTGTCAAAACAAAGGAACGGCGAGATTATTTATTCGAGTCAACTGTGCATAAAGACAAGCAGACAAGAACTTGAGCAGATGTCACTACTCCGTTGATAATTTTGATACGGTATCTTTGTTTAAGTATGAAGAAGTTAGAAGCGTAATTTTGAAGCTGCCAAGCAGTGAACACAACCTAATGAGAAGAAACGATCAGGGAATCCCAAAACAAGCTATCAAGCGGAACACAGCAGGCTGAAGAAAAAGAGGTCGACCGCTTGAAACTCTAAAGAGGGCATTGTTAAGAGAGGCCAAATGTGTGGGCATAAAGTCCTTTGAGGAAATTGAACCCCCCCCCCCCCCCAGAAACAGGAAAAATTGGCAAACTACCATGCGAGCCCTATGTGACGTTTAACCGAAGAGCACCGCTAAAGAACGCGCAAGCTGTGGGGTTTATGAATGCTGTACAGGAAGTTCGTGTGCTAGAGAAGAAAGTCTGTGTAGAGGGGCCAGGCCTGCGCTGTATATCTGTGTCCTGGGTACGGTAACATTCGCTTCTGCAGATTCGCTTCACATTTAGTTCAGGGTGTTCTGATAATGCAGGGATGCATTGACTGACAGATCTTCTAACTTAGTTCAGGTTGTTCTGATAATGAAGGGATGCATTGACTGACAGATCTTCTGACTTAGTTCAGGTTGTTCTGATAATGAAGGGATGCATTGACTGACAGATCTTCAGACTTCGTTCAGGTTGTTCTGATAATGCAGGGATGCGTTGACTGACAGATCTTCTGACTTAGTTCAGGTTGTTCTGATAATGAAGGGATGTATTGACTGACAGATCTTCAGACTTCGTTCAGGTTGTTCTGATAATGAAGGGATGTATTGACTGACAAATCTTCAGACTTCGTTCAGGTTGTTCTGATAATGAAGGGATGTATTGACTAACAAATCTTCAGACTTAGTTCAGGTGTTCTGATAATGAAGGGATGCATTGACTGACAGATCTTCTAACTTAGTTCAGGTGTTCTGATAATGAAGGGATGTATTGACTGACAGATCTTCTAACTTAGTTCAGGTGTTCTGATAATGAAGGGATGTATTGACTGACAAATCTTCAGACTTCGTTCAGGTTGTTCTGATAATGAAGGGTTGCGTTGACTGACAGATCTTCAGACTTAGTTCAGGTTGTTCTAATAATGAAGGGATGCATTGACTGACAAATCTGTCAAGCAGTTTTCACGGCCAAGGTTCCACGGTCGAACAAGATTTGTCTCCATCTTCTTGTGTTGTGCTTTTTTTTTTTTTTGTTAAAATATTTATTTAATGGTTTTTGTATACAAATTTATTTAAACAATACGTAGGCCTTGTTAATTAGGTTATTCAGCATTTAGCCCATCCTTCTACCTCCCCTCTCAGATGGTGTTGTATTTAGCCGAGATCGATCGCCTTCAGTTATTTGTGCCAGGTTAGATGGCTGAATGATTCAAGAGGTCTCACATCTTCTTGTCCTCCGAGTGTAACTAAGAGAATGTGTGTGTGTGTGTGTGTGTGTGTGTGTGTGTGTGTGTGTGTGTGTGTGTGTGTGTGTGTGTGTGTGTGTGTGTGTGTGTGTGTGTGTGTGTGTGTGTGTGTGTGTGTGTGTGTGTGTGTGTGTGTGTGTGTGTGTGTGTGTGTGTGGTGTGTGTGTGTGTGTGGTGTGTGTGTTGTGTGTGTGTGTGTGTGGTGTGGTTTGTGTGTTGGGTGTGTGTGTGTGTGTGTGTGTGTGTGTGTGTGTGTGTGTGTGTGTGGTGTGTGGTGTGTGTGTGTGTGTGGTGTGTGGTGTGTGTGTGTGTTGTGTGTTGTGTGTGTGTGTGTGGTGTGTGGTGTGGTGTGTGTGTGTGTGTGTGTGTGTGTGTGTGTGGTGTGTGTGTGTGTGTGTGTGTGTGTGTGTGTGTGTGTGTGTGTGTGTGGTGTGTGTGTGTGTGTGTGGTGTGTTGTGTGTTTGTCTCTCTCTCTCTCTCTCTCTCTCTCTCTCTCTCTCTCTCATTTTTTTGTCTTCTTTAAAGAGAGAAAAACTCTTTAGAAGATTCTAGTCTGCAGGCAGTTTGGAAAAGATGAGATGTGTAGAAAATATGTCTTTGTTTTCGTCATTTAGATATGTTTCTTTTCTACACAGGGGGGAATTCTTCCGTCTCTATTTCCGTGAATTAGAGTATTTTGTTTCCTGTATGGTGGGGGGGGGGGAATTCTCCCGTCTCTATTTCCGTGAATTAGAGTATTTTGTTTCCTGTATGGACATGCAATGAGAAGAGGGGGCATTGAAAATATTATAACAACAGGAAAAATAGAAGGAAGAAGATCAAGAGGAAGACCAAGAGAAATGATACTGGACAGTCTGACGGTATGGTGTGAGAGGAGATCACCAACTGAACTGATGGCCTGCATGAAGGATCGGGTACTCTGGAGAAGCATAATAGCCAACGCCAGTCGGCACGGCACCTGATGATGATGATGATGGTTTTGGGGGGGGGAGAGATCTTGACAGCTTACTACTCTTGTCTAGAGGGCAGATCTTGATCAATCATAGCTTGTCAATCCTTCAGTCTTTCTAGAGGGCAGATCTTGATCAATCATAGCTTGTCAATCCTTCAGTCTTTCTAGAGGGCTGATCTTGATCAGTCATAGCTTGTCAATCCTTCAGTCTTTCTAGAGGGCAGATCTTGATCAATCATAGCTTGTCAATCCTTCAGTCTTTCTAGAGGGCAGATCTTGATCAATCCTAGCTTGCCAATCCTTCAGTTTTTCTAGAGGGCGGATTTTAATCAGTCATAGCTTGCCAATCCTTCGGTCTTTCTAGAGGGCAGATTTTAATCAGTCATAGTTTGCCAATCCTTCAGTCTTTCTAGAGGGCAGATTTTAATCAATCATAGCTTGCCAATCCCCCAGTCTTTCTAGAGGGCAGATCTTGATCAGTCATAGCTTGCCAATCCTTCAGTCTTTCTAGAGGGCAGATTTTAATCAATCATAGCTTGCCAATCCCCCAGTCTTTCTAGAGGACAGATTTTAATCAATCATAGCTTGCCAATCCCCCAGTCTTTCTAGAGGACAGATCTTGATCAGTCATAGTTTGGTGCCTCGATGTCAGTTTTGGAATGGTAATTTTTTTAACGTAAATATCTTAATTTTAGAAATGTAAATTTTATGAAGTAATTGTGGTGAGATTAGAAATGTGATAGTTTACGAAAAAAAGGTGGTTTAAAATATATTTTGAACCGTTTTGTCAGTTTCTAAACGTTACGCCAACCACCAAAAGACAACTTAGAGTACTTAGTGACTGTGGAGATACTGCCCGGCATGGCCGATACGTGCACGGCTACACACGCTACTAAATCTTGTCTCTTGGTGCCTGGCGAAAACGAGGACGTACACTGGGCAAACTTTGCCACAGCGAGTGACTCCCTCGAGTGGCTGCACTGGCCGAACTGTGTCGGAACGAGTGGCTCGTTGGACCAGCTGAATGACAGTGGCTCAGTGGGCCAGCTGAAAGACAGTGGCTCTGTGGGCCTGCTGAATGACAGTGGCTCCGTGGGCCAGGTGAACTGTGTGAACACGAATGATTGTCTCCAGCAGCGGCCAAAGAATTCCCTTGAACGGACGCACAGGAAAAACTTCCGCGAAACTAATAATTCCCTTCAGTGCCTGAACCTGGAAGATTTACAGACTTTAGCGATGTCGAATACAGAACAGTACGGATCTAGGATGCGGCCTTTACACGGCAGTGTTGACCTTGAGTTTCCTCAGTGTCGTGGCAGGTCACGTCATCAGGATTCAGGTGACACTGACAGTGGGTCGGCTTTCCAAAACGGCCAGTCCAGCTCTTCGCCGACTCGCGTGAGCTGTGATTCTGCGGCTGGAACCTGCAACACAGGCAGCTCACCTGACGCTCTTCGACATTCTACTATTCACCGGAAACAGTCAAGTCACGTTCAAAAAAATACACAGGACGGGTTTCTGCTTGTCAATGAAAACGATTCTAGATCACAGCCTTTTCAAAAAACAACAGATTTGGACAGATGTGGACCAGTTCAGAAGAAAACTAGTCATGAATCATTTGGTGTTTTCTCAGAGAAGGAGTACAAGCATGGCGTGTGCCAGGAACAACCGACTGACCCCACGGGCAGGCCGCGGTTACCTGCAGAAAATTTGAGTATCGATTCTAAAAGCGGTGGCGGAAATCGGCCGGACCAGTCTCCGGATGAAGAAATTTCAAATAATTGGCCGAGTCCGAGTCTTGAAGATCTGATTGGCGATATCGATCCAGGTATCGTGCTCCAGACAGAATTTCGAATCCATGGTGTGGAAAATATCAGTCACAATTCGAGAGCGGAAGATTTTGAAGAAGAGGAAGAGGTGAATATAAACAATCACAAGATTCCATTTTTATCAAAGAAAAAGAAGCTTAATCAAGATTTACTGAGGCTCACGGAACAGAATTTTTGTCTGACTTCGCAGAATAAACAGTTACGGTATGATATGTATGTGTGTGCGTGTTTGTGTCTGTTGTAACTCTCTGCGTATTCATTCCGTCTGTCTGTTTGTCTGTATGTCTGACTGTTTGTCTGTTTGTCTGACTGTCTGTCTGTTTGTCTATCTGTCTGGCCGTTTGTCTGTCTGTCTGTCTGTTTGTATGACTGTCTGTCTGTTTGTATGACTGTCTGTCTGTCTGTCTGTCTGTTTGTCTGTCTGTCTGTTTGTCTCACTGTCTATCTGTTTGACTGACTGTCTGTCTGTTTGTCTGACTGTATGTCTCTTTGTCTGACTGTCTGTCTGACTGTCTGTCTCTTTGTCTGACTGTATGTCTCTTTGTCTGACTGTCTGTCTGACTGTCTGTCTCTTTGTCTGACTGTCTGTCTGTTTGTCTGTCTGTTTGTCTGACTGTCTGTCTGTCTATCTGACTGTGTGTCTGTCTGTCTGACTGACTGTCTGTTTGTCTGTCTGTCTGACTATCTGTCTGCCTGTCTGTCTGACAATCTGTCTGTCTATTTGTCTGTCTGTCTGTCTGTCTGTCTGTCTGTCGGGGGGATGGGGGGAGACGCTGTCCGTTTTGGCAATCATGGACCCCCCAAAGCCGACATGCTGGCCATCTTATTAGCTGACCAAAACACTGTCCCACGTCTCCTTTGCTACCCCCAGTAACACACCTAGAGGAGGAGGAAGAGGAGAAGAAGAAGAAAGAGGAGGAGGAGGAGGAAGAGGAGAAGAAGAAGGAGGAAGAGAAGAAGGAGGAGGAAGAGAAGAAGAAGGAGGAGGAGGAGGAAGAGGAGAAGAAGAAGGAGGAAGAGAAGAAGGAGGAGGAGGAGAAAGAGAAGAAGAAGGAGGAGGAGGAAGAGAAGAAGAAGGAAGAAGAGAAATCTGTCTGTCGATCTATCATCCGCTCACCGGCGTGCCTGTTTGCACGTCTGTATGTTGGTTTCTTATACGAGTATGTAATATGTTCTCATGTATGTCCATCTCTCTCTCTCTCTCTCTCTCTCTCCATGTCTTTCTTTTATCCCTCCCTAGCTCCCTCCCTCTCTTTCTCCTTTTCTCTCTCATATCTCTCGCTGTCTTCTCACCTAATCTTTTGTTCCCTCTCTCTTCTCTTCTCTTCTTTTCTTTTCTCTTCATCCATCCGTCCATGTTTTTTTTTTCTCTTGAAAGGGAGAGGCGGTCTAACTGTAGGTGAGAATGTGGTGTCAAGTTATTCCGACGTTTTAGTTATTCTATATTTGGGAATGTATGGATAAGAGATAAGAGATAATTATTTTGTCCATGCTTATTATGTTTTTATATACTTGAATTAAACTGAATGACGAGAATGAGTGAATAATGAGAGACTAAAGCCCCAGTTGGGTACAAAATTCGTCATCTTTTTTCTATATAAAGATGAATGAATGAATCAATCATTCAATCAGCCTTTTCCCTCCTCTCCCTATCTCTCTCTTCATCTCTCTGCCTGTCTCTATACCTCTCTATCTCTATCTGTGTCTTTCTCAAATAAAGTATTTCGTTCGTTCGTTCTCCCTCCTCATTCTGCCTCTCTCTCTCTCCTCTCTCTGTCTATCTCCATTTCTCTGCCTGTCTATGTACCTCTCTATCTCTCAATGTGTTTTCTCCCTCTCATCCTGTCTCTCCATTTCTCTGTCTGTCTCTATACCTCTCTATCTCTCTATGTGTCTTTGTCCTTCTCATCCTATCTCTCCATTTCTCTGTCTGTCTCTGTACCTCTCTCTCTCTCTCTCTCTGTCTTTCTCCCGCCTCATTCTATCTCTCTTTCTCCATTTCTCTGTCTGTCTCTATACCTCTCTCTCTGTGTCTTTCTCCCTCCTCATTCTATCTCTCTTTCTCCATTTCTCTGTCTGTCTCTATACCTCTCTCTCTGTGTCTTTCTCCCTTCTCATTCTATCTCTCTTTCTCCATTTCTCTGTCTGTCTCTATACCTCTCTATCTGTGTCTTTCTCCCTCCTCATTCTGTCTCTCTCTTTCCATTTCTCTGTCTGTCTCTATACTGATTTAGGATTCCAGTCCACTTATATTTGTTTAGGGTCACGCTCGAAAAAAGGTTGGGAATCCCTGCATTAGGGAGTCATGGCCGATTATGGCAGTCCAATATTTGGTAGAGTCGGCCATGAAAGGGCAGACTCGGCAAGATGATGTAAAACTTGTTTGGTGCAAGTTTACATTTATAATTATTGGAGGGGGGGGGAATATATTTTCTCAGGATGGTTACAGACCAACAATCCTTGGCAATGTACTACCTTACTTGAGGCCAATCTAGCTCCCCCATCATGACCGCCAACCCAGGTTCTCCCCTCCCCCTTGGCATATTGTATGATAATTATGCATACAAGCATTTAATCAATACACAATACACTGACATGAATTACAAATCAGCAAGTTTGAAAGTAAAGACACATCATTTTTAATCTCACTATACGTTCGAATCCGGCCGGAGGCACCCCAGTCACTCAGCTGTTGAAATGGGTACCTGACTTCTTCTGGAGTTGGGGAAGGAAAGGCGGCCAGGCGTGATACTGACCATATCACCCTCTAGTGTGCTGACAGGTCAAGGAAAATATGGGCACTAACATCATATCCCTATATGCCTCTAAGGCATGACAGGGTTACCTTTACCTTTTTTTTTTACCTTTTTTATACGCCACAACAACACATACAGTTGGCATTGACATCAAGAAATGTGTCATGATAATGATGATTAAGCATGGTATCATATGATAATGACTTCTCATGTTGCATTGTTGAAAACCTGAAGGACTTGTGGTCCAGGGCTCTCTTAGCCCTACACGTAGCCTACACTACGAATCTAATGTGCAGTGGCACTTATTCCACGCAGCTACCGCTCCGTGACACGCCTCTATATAACCACGTTGCTGCAGCACAAGATCAATCTACATGAAAGCATAATAACGAATCAAACATGTTGCCCATCCAATATGCCTATAAATCAAACTGAAAATCATGTCCATATTGAGACGTAAATACAGAAACCTACATTACGGCTTCCTGCACAACTACATAATCTACACCACACGAGGTGGGCACGGACAGAATGTAGCCAACGATCACCATAATACACAGGAACTTACAACATATTCATAAGTACAACTAAACAAGACATCGACCGGCCATTGCCTCTGTCTACACTGAATACCATGCCAGTGTTTCAATGTCTATATATATCTCCCCCCGAAACCGACTACCAGTCACGTCTACAATGACGCTTCGGTCGAGGTCGTACACCCTCGATCTAAGCGTGTATCGTCCACAATGATGCTCAACAGATTCTAAGTACATCCGACACTTACTGACCATATTTTTCGTTTTGGAAGACGAAAAGAGATGGAAACAATCAATTTTTATTGCGACATCGATACCTGGTAAGAATGGTATGTTTAAATATATATTAGATTCTGTGACAAATATTTGAACAGAACTGTCTTAAATCAGTGTGTCATCTATTTCAGCCCTCTAGGCGTGAAGACGTTGTCCGATGAGGCAATCAGCGACCCATAGCTTACGAAGACCCTGTCCCACCTCTCTGTTGATACCCCTAGTAACAGGCCTAACCTAGCTAACGGGGCAGGGATCGCCGTAGTCCTCATGGTGGTGGAGTCTGCTAAAGAAGCACTGCACACCACCTGCCTTTTAGCTGTACTCCGGGACTGAAAAAGTAGCCGCCATAACCCGCTCCCACGCCGATACGATGCTGTGCTTCAACATCTCTACAGCATCGGCTACAGAGAACACCAGCTCGCATTTACAGGGAGTTCGTACAAGATTTTAGCCTTCTGTAATGTTTTAGTTTAAGTTTTTATTTTGTAACGAACTTCTGTCAGATTCGGCCAGCCACCGTGTGTGCCTGACGCCGGCATGTCTCCCCGGACTAAAGCCAGTGGGTTCTGCCATCGCTGCTTTCGTCCTTCAGTCAGTGAGGATTCTCTCAGGGGCTACGGAGTACCTGGATTTGTCCAGGTTGCAGTGATAAATAAAAAATAAATACCATCCTCTGCTGTCTTACTATTTTGTCTGTGAAAGCTGATGCCTTTTGTCAGTTCTGTTGTCTCTCTTGCAGAAGTATGCCCTGTTTTTAACCTTGATAATATGCCTTTCTTATTACAAGCAGTGGTACTTCTTTATGTTCCACCCTCCAGACAGAGTATCCGAAACGTACGTAAGTCAACGGTGGCCGAGTGCTCCAAGATTCTGGACACGATCATAAATTACTGCGAGTGCAAAGCCAGTTGTG
The DNA here is from genome assembly GCA_009760885.1 of Achatina immaculata. Lineage (NCBI taxonomy): Eukaryota > Metazoa > Mollusca > Gastropoda > Stylommatophora > Achatinidae > Lissachatina > Lissachatina immaculata. The sequence continues at coordinate 2,826,238 of CM019709.1, read as the reverse complement.
GGAGCGGACCCTGCCAGATGCGGAAGAGTCGGGGTAAATATCAGAAAACATTTTGTCTGCTTTCTGTTTTCTTACATAGCAAGAACAATGAGAAGGTAAGTGGTTTTTATGATGGCGCAGTTTTTGTTTTTTATACCAGTTTATTTTACAGCAGTGATTCATTTTCACCAAAATAGAGGGGGGGGGGGGGTCCTGAGATAGATCAGTTAGTCAGTCAGTCATTTGCATGTCACTTGCAGAATTTTGCCTCCCTAACAGCACTCCTGTAGGCCTCTCGGTTGTGAGCAAGATGGCCTGCTGCTGATGCATCCATTTGCAGATCAACAACGATGTCTTGCAGAAATCTTCGCCTTGGTCTTCCTCTCTTTCTTTTTCTCATTATGTACCCTTCCAAGACGGTCTTCTCTAGATTATCATGACATTTAATGTGTCCAAAATATTTAAGTTCTCTGTTTAATCTTCTTTACTAACCAGCTTTCTTCAATATTAAGTTCTTGTAGTATGGATGTATTTGTTCTTTTTATTTTGTGTCCATGATATTTGAAGAACTCTTCTGTAGCATTTATATTCAAAAGTGTTTATGCGTTTCTCCGCTGTTTTGTTAAGTGTCCAGGTCTAATGGGCATATGTTGCAATGGGAAAGATACATGCCTTGAAAAGTCTTAATTTTGTAGTTCTGTCTCTGAGGTAGATCGTATTATGAAAATTGTTGAAAGAACTACTAATTTTTTTTTTAATGTATAAGCTTGTAAGGAAATCCTAATACTTGTCTTTGAGCTTAACACGAAGAACATTCCCGGTTAATCATCACAGTGTATTTTACGTGATTGTTTCACATTATCTGGGAAAATGCTCCATTCCTTGGAAGTTAACAAGCATTTTTGTTGTTTTTTTTTTTTTTGTTTCTATTTTTTTTTTAATAATTAGCGGGAATCTGTGTCGTGCCAGGTGCACTGAAAAAAAGTTAGTGTTAGAAATAGGATTTTGTTGAAGTTCAGCTTTTTTTTCTTTCCTTTTCATCTTGTGATGTGTCAGTGCTGTTTAGGGTCCTGTCAAACCAGAATTTTGGAACCGCTGATTGACGCCACATAAATGCCCCTGTAGCACAGTCTCTGTGTAGACGTGGTTTAGGCTGTTTATGTTCGACTATCCAAGACCTTTTTTTTTCTTTTCTCTTCCCCTGTCTCTCTTCCTATAAATCTTTCCTGTTGTTGTGATGTTTTCAAGCCCTTCCTTTCTCATTATATGTCCAACGAGTGATGATTTTTTTTAATGGGTTTAATTAGGTTTCTTTCTGCGTGTGCTTGTATTAGACATTCCCTGCCTGTCATCTTGGCTGTCCTTGGTGATCTTAGCACTCTTCTAAGAAACCATGTCCCTGTTGCTTCTAGGATCTTTGCATTGATCTGTTGGTCGTCCACGCCTCTCTTTCATAGAGTAGGATAGGCTGAATGCAGCATTTCAGAATGAGTTTTTGTGATGTTCGATGGTAGAGATGCGTTCCACAAGATGTTCTTCATTTCTTCGAATGTTGTTTTGGCTTTACATATTCTGACCTTGATCTCAGAGCTACATTTCCCATGTGATGTTATTCACGTGCCCAGATATTTAATTGTACGCACCTGTCTCAATGCTGTTTCTAATATCTTAGCACTGCATTTAGGTGGGTCTTTATCTCGTGATCTGGCGATTGTTGATATTTTCTTAGTAGATAGAGGTGTATGGTGCAGTTTTACAAAATGAGGGAGGGAGTGAGTAAGGTGAGAAAAAAACGAATAGAAAGTATGAGAATGTATAAATGAAAAACATACAACATCTGATATTTCGGCGTGAGCCTTTTTTTTTCTTCCTTTTCATCTTGTGATGTGTCAGTGCTGTTTAGGGTCCTGTCAAACCAGAATTTTGGAACCGCTGATTGACGCCACATAAATGCCCCTGTAGCACAGTCTCTGTGTAGACGTGGTTTAGGCTGTTATGTTCGACTATCCAAGACCTTTTTTTTCTTTTCTCTTCCCCTGTCTCTCTTCCTATAAATCTTTCCTGTTGTTGTGATGTTTTCAAGCCCTTCCTTTCTCATTATATGTCCAACGAGTGATGATTTTTTTTAATGGGTTTAATTAGGTTTTTCTGCGTGTGCTTGTATTAGACATTCCCTGCCTGTCATCTTGGCTGTCCTTGGTGATCTTAGCACTCTTCTAAGAAACCATGTCCCTGTTGCTTCTAGGATCTTTGCATTGATCTGTTGGTCGTCCACGCCTCTCTTTCATAGAGTAGGATAGGCTGAATGCAGCATTTCAGAATGAGTTTTGTGATGTTCGATGGTAGAGATGCGTTCCACAAGATGTTCTTCATTCTTCGAATGTTGTTTTGGCTTTACATATTCTGACCTTGATCTCAGAGCTACATTTCCCATGTGATGTTATTCACGTGCCCAGATATTTAATTGTACGCACCTGTCTCAATGCTGTTTCTAATATCTTAGCACTGCATTTAGGTGGGTCTTTATCTCGTGATCTGGCGATTGTTGATATTTTCTTAGTAGATAGAGGTGTATGGTGCAGTTTTACAAAATGAGGGAGGGAGTGAGTAAGGTGAGAAAAAAACGAATAGAAAGTATGAGAATGTATAAATGAAAAACATACAACATCTGATATTTCGGCGTGAGCCTTTTTTTTTCTTCTAAAATATCGTAGAACTGAATATACCTCTGTAGAACCTTCTAGAAGGCGGTGGAAAGGAGTAGACCGTTGTAGAACTGTCTGGAAGGTTGTTGAACAGAACTTTCGTGATTGGGATAAATAAATACCCGGACAACGTCGGGTACTGAACTCTCTCTCTCTCTCTCTCTCTCTCTCTCTCTCTCTCTCTGAACCTTAAGTGCCCAGGGCACATGGGGCTTCCGCAAGGGTTTTCCACAAATGCCTGTCCTTCGCCTTTTTTCTGCTCTGCCCAGGTGAGCCCTCTATTGCTCAACATCCTTTCTGTTGTTCTTCCATGTCTCTTTTGGTCTACCCTTACTTCTGCTCCCCTGTGGTGTCCATCTTAGTGCTATTTTTGGTAGTGAGTTGTCAGTCATTCGGAGCACATGTCCCAACCATCGCCAGCGTCTTTCCTCAATAATTGTTGTCAGTGGTTTCATCTGCATTTCTGCTAATAAGATGTTATTTCTTATGGGTACTGAACTAGTACTCGTATAATTCGGAATATGGAGCAAGGCTCCGTTTTCTACCGAGTCCCTTGTAAGTTTCACATTATGTTGAAGAATATTTGAGAACTGACATATATACAGGGTTTTTTTTTATTAGTGGCGAAGTTGAGTCATGGCAGGAGCATTGAAAAATGTTAATATTAGAAATAGTATTTTGTTGTTGTTGTTGTTGTTCTTCTTCTTCTTCTTCTTTTTCTTCCTGTTATTAATATCCTTCTTATTCTTCTTATTCTTCTTCTTCTTCCTGTTATTAATATTCTCCTTCTTCTTTTTCCTGTTATCAATATTCTTCTTCTTCTTCTCCTTCTACTTCTACTTCTTCTTCTTCTTCCTCCTGTTATTATTTACTTTTCTTCTTCCTCTTATTTTTCTTCTTCCCTGTTATTAATATTCTTCTTCCTTTTCTTCTTCTTCCTGTTATTAATATTCTTCTTCTTCTTCTTTGGCTCAGTCGTGGACGCCAGTCTCTCTCTCTCTCTCTCTCTCTCTCACTGCGACATTTTGTCTCAGGTTTACCACATCAAAGTAGAGCCTTTCCTGTAGGGGTTTGATGTCTGCCGGTTGCTGAATGTGTTGTGATGTGGTGTCTATGATGGATGTGTTATGATGTCTCTGAAGGATGTGTTGTGATGTCTCTGAAAGATGTATTGTGATGTCTATGGAGGATGTGTTGTAATGTCTCTGAAGGATGTGTTGTAGTGTCTTTGGAGGATGTGTTGTAGTGTCTCTGAAGGATGTGCTGTGGTGTCTCTGAAGAATGTTTTGTGATGTCTCTTGATGATGTGTTGTGATGTCTCTAGCGGACGTGTTGTGATGTCTCAGGAGAACATGTTGTGATGTCTCTGGAGGATGTGTTGTGATATCTCTGGAGGACGTGTTGTGATGTCTCTGGAGGACGCGTTGTGATGTCTCTGGAGAATATGTTGTGATGTCTCTAGAGGATGTGTTGTAGTGTCTCTGAATGATGTATTGTGATATCTCTAGAGGACGTGTCGTGATGTCTCTGGAGGACGTGTTGTGATGCCTCTGGAGGATGTATAGTCATGTCGTTGGAGGATGTGTTGTAATGTCTGTTCGCAGCGTTTACATAGATGTATTGATCTAATGTTCTGCTTGTAGTACAGACAGAGAGGTCATGGTCATATCCAAGAAAGAAACACCAGCACAATGTAGCATCAAAGTAAAAGGCACAGAATTAAAGCACGTGGACAAATTCAAGTATTTAGGAACAATGATAATGCAAGGTGGGAGATACGAAACTGAAATAAAGAGCAGAATAGCCCAGGTCAAATCAGTTTTTATGAAAATGAAAAACATTCTCTGTCAGTGAACACCAGAAAGAGAGTTATTCTGTGTCATATCGAACACAATATTCTATGGAAGTGAAGTATGGACCGTAACAAAGAGCATTCAAGATCTACTGGAAGTAATGCAGATCTTACATCTTACATCCTTCCCTGGCCGCTAAACGTCACGTAGGGCTCGTGTGGTAGTTTGCCAAGATGTCCTGTCTTCGGCGAGTTTTTCAATCTCATCAAAGGATGTTATGCCCACTGAACTGGCCTCTCTTAACAATGTCCTCTTTAGAGTTTCACGTGGTCGACCTCTTTTTCTTCAGCCTATTGTTTTCCACTTGACAGCTTGTTTGGGGATTCTCTGATTGTTTCTTCTCAGCACATGACTGACAATGTCCATCTTCTTTTTCTGATTACCCATGAGACAGGTTGTTGTTTGCTCATTTGTCTTATCTTTGCGTTGTTCTTGAATTCGTTCCATTTTAAACCGAGTATTTTTCTCAGGAGTTTGTTTTCATAAGAGTCTATTTCTTGTCTATTTCTTTAGTTGTTTTCCAGCTTTCACATGCATAAATGAGGATGGATATCACATTTGAATTGAATAATCTTAGCTTGGTTTTTTTTTTGTGCTTATAACTTTTGAATGCCATATGTTCTCAAGATTCTTGAAGATCAATGCTGCTTTTGGAATTCGAATTCTAACTTCCTTTCTAGTGTCTCCATCCTGGTCTGTGTAGCTGCCAATGTATGCAAATTGGTTTACTTCCTCAACAGCTGTTCCTTCTACGTATATTTGTCCTTCGTCGTTCATGAGAACCTTCATTATTTTTTTTTCTTTGTTAATTTCAAGTCCTGTTTTACTAGCCACTGAAGACAGGGTGTCTGTTTTTTCTTGCATCCATTAGACACTGTCATTGATAAGAGTTATGTCATCTACAAAATAAAGATCTTCTAGTTGTGTCCCATGTACCCAATCAATGCCCGTTTTAGCTGTGCAGCATTTTTTCATTATGAAGTCTATGGCAATTCCAAAAAGCAAGGTAGATAATATACATCCTTGTTTCACGCCTGTTTCACTCTGGAACCATTCACACATTCTTTCTTCTGTCTTGACTGCACAAACATATCCATTGTAGAGGTGTCTAATGATGTTGATAATCTCAGATGATACTCCATATATTCTTAAAATTCTTCACAATGAATCTCTATGTATGCTATCAAATGCCTTTTTAAAGTCTATGAAGTTCAGGATTAATAGTTTCTGCTTTTCAATATGTTCTTCAAGTATTATTCTTAGAGTAAAGATCTGGTCGAGACAGCTTCTCCCTTTTCGAAATCCTGCTTGTTCTTCTCTCATTGCGGTATCCACTGTATCTTTAAGTTTATTCAGAATAACTTTGCCAAAATACTTTTGACACAACTAATACTAAGGTTACTCTTCTCCAATTGTTACAGTCACTATAAGGGTGCCCTTTTTTATTTGGTATTTTAATAATGATTCCTTTTTTCCATTTAGAAGGGACCTTTTCTTCTTTCCAAATTTTATTAAACATTCTCTGTAGTTTCCTCATGTTGTCACTGTTGAAAGCTTTTAACATTTCGACTGTTGTTTCATCTTCATCTGCAACTTTTTTGTTAGCCATTAGATTCACTGCTGTTTCAGTTTCATGTAATATAATGCTATGAGTAGCTTTCGCCGTGAGACTACTGGACATACCGATTAAACTTCACTTTATCTTTTCCATCACCGTTTCCCATCGGCGACGCACGGCAACCCTGATTGCTTTTTCACATTTTCTTATTTGGCCGGGAGGAGTTTCACTCCACGCGCGGCATTATAAGAATCTCGCCAGCAGTGTCTTAACCTCTGGGTTAAGCTGGTTCGGGCAATTCGCCCAGTATGGGTGCACATAGGTCGTGGCCGACCTCCAGAGCAGAGGTGCCGTGATTTGAGCAGTCCTGACTTCGAGACTACTGATTACTACATTTAATCCTTTCTTTCACCTTTTCCACAGCGGCACCGCGCGGCAACCCTATTCGCACCTTTCTTCAGTGGCCGGGAGGAGCCCCACTACACGCACGGCAGCTGAAGAATCTCGCCAGCAGCGGGTTTTAAATCAGAGTTTTCCTTCTCTCAGATGAGCTACCAAAAAGACTCTCATCTACCCGAAACATCTGATTTTCAGGCGCTAGATATTCGCCTTCGCCGTTTCTCCTGTCAGTTTGAACAGTTCCACCACGAGAAGGCCAGGAGCTGGACTTGGACTGTCAGAGGCTATTTGAGACGCACGCCTTGAGATATTTCATTGGAGTGGAGAGCGTATCCTCCACCCCTCCTCCGGCTGACAGTCCTTAGAACCGTAAATAGGTTTCAAGGTCTATCAATTCTTTTGGGTGTAGTCGATTATGTATTTCTTGGAATAATTTATGTGATAAAGCATAAAAAATATTAATATCATTAATAATGGAAACATAGGGGTTCATAAGAAAAATGACGAGAATATCACGGACAACCAAGAAAACAAATGAAGGGGTTCTAAGTGAGTCTGGGCAAGAAAAGAGAAATTGTGGCAAAACTCAGAACACGGCAGTCCAGATTTGTAGGACATGTTTTAAGAAGATTCACACTGAAGCACTTAATAACAACAGCAAAACTGGAAGGAAAAAGGGACAGTGGAAGACAAAGAAACAAGATAAATGATGGACTAGAAGAGTGGCACAGAGCACAGTCCAAAACACAGCTTATAGAAAGATCAAAGGACAGGTGGTTGCAGAAATCAGTGACAACCAACGCCTGACTGGTATGGATCAGAGAGAGAGAGAGAGAGGAAGTATATGCGGTGTCACAGCCTGCAGTGTTCTGTTCTCAGTCTGGAAGATTGTAGCGTAGTCTTCTTTTACAGTTTATAGTATCCGTCGTCTACTTTTACACGTGGATGTCGTTTTATCCAGCAACATCACTGAGAATTCCATGCACATTCCACGTACTTCTATTGTAGAAACTCTGTGAAAGATAATAATTAGCGTATTCGTATACAACTATACACGAAGCACTGCGGTAAAGCTGTGATACCAAAATGTATAAACTAGGAAAAAAGTATGAACAGCTTTAATACTTAACCACTACAAAGTTGTGACGTTTCGGCGTGAGCCTTAATCATGCAAATGCATACAGGACGAAGAATTAGAGAGAGGAGATAAAGTATAGATTCACATGAATCCTATGTTAAAAAAATAAAATAAACTGAATAGAGCACTTAGCTTGGAAGAATATCTGCATATTAAGTGCTCTATTCATTTTATTTATTAATTTTTCATGCGAAAGCTGGAAAACAACTAAAGAAATAGAAAAGAAATTAGACTCTTTTGAAAAAAAATGCCTAAGGAAAATATTCGGCATCAAGTGGAACGAATTCAAGAACAATGCAGAGATAAGACAGATGACTGAACAACAACCAGTCTCATGGGTGATTAGGAAAAAGGAGATGGACATATGTTGGTCACGTGATGAGAAGAAACAGTCAGAGAATCCCAAAACAAGCTATCAAGTGGAACACAACAGGCCAAAGAAAAAGAGGCAGACCGCGTGAAACTCTGAAGAGGACATTGTTAACAGAGGCCAAATTAACAGGCATAAAATCCCTTGATGAGGTTGAAAGACTCGCCGAAGACGGGAAAAATTGGCGAACTATCTTGCGAGCCCTATGTGACGTTTAACGGCGCGGGAAGGATATAAGATAATATAAGATAAGATACGTTCGGGTGAAAGATAAACGCCATAACGGATATTCCCGCACTGTTGCACGTTCCACACGTGAACTAAAGACTTCTAATTACGTATGAGACGCGCTGTGGTTTTCCTGCAGTCCTGTACAAACTGACCGAATGTCGCCATACACAATGGCGACCGCTCTAAACAACAGCATGCTATAACGTTTATTTTAAGACACGTGGCACGGCTTTTTTTCCATCCTGGTCGAAAAGAGATTAGTATTATGTCCGTGTAATTTATTTACTTAAGCAGATCGCAAACTGTTCAGTAAGTACCGCCTTTACGGCTAGGGTCTTATCCAGAGGACATTGAAGCCAGTGTCAACCTTTTTCTACATCGTCGCTTGTATGATCAGTTCCAGGTGTATTGCCAATATGAAGTCTAAACCATGCAGAGAGGATGTGGATCGAGTCCGGATGAAAAATGCCGTCCTGAGAAACGAGAACCATATCCTGCGTTGCACCATAAAAAATATCTCTGAAAACCCGTGCAAGGCGTGCTGTAGACTGCTCAACACAGCGGTCAACAACTGCTGCCAGAAGAGCTGCGAGCCAAAGCTACGATCGTTTCGGCGTCCATCTTGCAAACCTTGTTGTAGATGCTGCCCGGAGCCGTGCCCTTCTTTGCCATGCCCTCTGCCTTGTCCAAGAGTACCACGCCGCTGTTGTTCACCCTCATGTCTCTCCTGCATCCGTCAGGCTTCTCCGTCTCGGCCTGTCCCGTGCCCGAAACCGTGCTGCACATGCTGTGTTGGGCCTTGCCAGGCCTGCTGTGGTCAGTGCCCGATGACATGTAAGACCGTCCCGTGCGGCCCGTGCTGTAAAGTCATATGTAAGTGCTGCAACCCTTGCTGTAAACCTTGCTGCAAACCTTGCTTCAAACCTTGCTGCAAACCTTGCTGCATCATCTGCCCAGAACTTTGCTGCCCGCCATGCTGCAGCCCGTGCCCACCTCTTCCCTCTCGATCGCGCTCGACGTACATCATCAAACGATGCCCTGGATGCCCTATCTGTACCCGCAGGTCATTGTCTCAGGAATCCCGACGACCTCCCAACTGCATCCCCCCGCACTGCTGCCCGATTCCCCCCAGCAAGCTCAACTCCCCGCCCCTGTGCCGCTGCAGTCTGTGCTGCCCGAAGCCGTGCTGCCCGAAGCTGTGCTGCCCGAAGCCGTGCTGCCCGAAGCCGAAAACAAACTTCTGCTCCAACAACGATTTAAGTGGACAGGGCACTTCATTTTCTAAAATCCTGTAACAGACAGCCTTGACCCAGTAAGAGTTTGTCTAGAACGAGGCTTAAGGTTTATGTTTACATTTTCGTTTTTTGTTTTCTGTGGCATTCTTCTTCTTCATACTACTACTACTACTACTACTACTACTACTACGACTACTACTACTACTACTACTACTACTACTACTATTACTACTACTACTTCTACTATTACTACCACTTCTACTACTATCACGATTATTACATTCACTATTATTCCACCACTACTGTTGCGACAGCTGCCATGACTGTTGCTTCTACCGCTTGCGCCCCAGCCATTTTTGTGGATATAAGACGCCAACCCCTCAAGTACTGACAGATACCGGCCTTGGCCATCGCACAAATCCACTACTTATACTACAGCTGCGGTTCCTACAACAGCTTTTAGTGTCACCACTAGCCTCATCCATGACCACTGCTAGACTCTCTTGACCTCACACTCGACCACTGCTAGACTCTCTTGATCTCACCCTTGACCAGTGCTAGACTCTCTTGATCTCACCAATGACCAGTGCTAGACTCTCTTGATCTCACCCTTGACCAGTGCTAGACTCTCTTGACCTCACGCATGACCACTGCTAGGCTCTTCTCTAGGCCTCACCCATGACCAGTGCTATACTTTCTTGACTTCATCCATGATAACTTCTAGATTCTCTTGACCTCACCCATGACCACTGTGTGAAAGGTGAAAGAAAGGATTCAGTGAAGTAAACAGTAGTCTCGAGGTCAGGACTGCTCAAATCACGGCACCTCTCATCTGGAGGTAAGCCACGTCCTGTTTGCACTCATATCGGGCGAATTGCCTGCACCGGCTTAACCCAGAGGTTAGGACACTGCTGGCGAGATTCTTCGGATCCCGCGCGTGGAGTTGAAACTCCTCCCGGCCAATGAAGAAAATGTGAAAAAGAAATTAGGGTTGCCGTGCGTCGCCGATGGGAAAAGGTGATGGAAAGGATAAAGTGAAGCTTAGTCGCTATGTCCAGTGATCTCGCGGCGAGGGCTGCTCATACCAGGGCACCTCTGCTCTAGAAGCCGGCCACGTCCGATATACACCGATACTGGTGAAATGTGCCTAAACCGGCTTAAACCAGGGGTGAAACTTGATGGCTACTCATGTCACGGTACCTCCGCTCTAGAGGTCGGTCACGTTCTAAACACGCCCATATTGGGATAATATGCCTAAATCGGCTCAACCCAGGGGTGAAACTTACTAGTGGCGAGGATTCGTCCTCCTGGACAAAAGCTCCGTCCTGGTCACAACTAGGAAGGGTAGTGGCCACGACCACAAAATGCGGAAGCCGGAGACACTGGACCAGTACAGTCTAGATAGGCAACCACCTCTCACCCAGCGGGGATGTATGCGTATCCTAATCACGCTGAGGTTTTCCTGTGAGAAAGTCCAACTCTAGATTAAACTGGTGCAACGAAAACCACGATGTCATGCAATCCCGCTTCTGAGAACCACCAAGGATACAGGCTCAAGCCCTGCGATACTCTGAACCTCTTGTGGTCCATTCGTGGATCTCGTATGGTCCTTTCAGGGACCATAAGGGGACCATGAGACCTATCGAGGGCCACAGGAGTAAATTCAGGACGATCACGGGGCGGTCTTGGTGGTAGAAGCGAACGAAGAAGATACCTTAATGATTTACAAGCATCTTCACTAACACAGGGGTACCAACTAACTGACCCTGATGAGGCAATAGAATATTTGCTAAAGATCTTCAGAGATATATTAGACACGCATGTCCCCATGAAAGAGGTGAGAGTAAAACACCAGACGAAATCACCTTGGATAACACCTGAAATACTACATGCCATGAAAGATCGTGATCGGGCAAAAAATCAAGGACTTTAGGACCTACCGTTCACTCAGAAACAAAGTTCAATACTTAATAAGACAAGAGGAAAAAATTACTTTAGGAATATAGTACAGAATAAATCAGACAGGAAATCAATTTGGAAAGCCATAAATACCCTATCAAATTTTTTAAACTTGATTTTCAAGCCATCAAGTCCATACACTAGCGCACATATCAGTACACATTTCAGAGAAGAAATCAGCGTTCTTAAATCATCAATACCAGCTCCTGTATGCGACTTACATGAACTACAAACTTTCCTGATTTTAAACAGTTACACATTCCATTCTTAACAGTCAGTGAAGTTCACAGTTATCTCTTAACCTTAAAAATCAACAATACAGCTGGGCTTGATGATATTAGTAATAAGATCTTACGTTATGCTGCACCTGTCATTTCACATACACTACCATATATTTACAATCAATACATTGCAAAATGTTATTTCCCTGAGACTTTTAAAACTGCTAAGGTGTATCCTCGCTTTAAATCTGGCTCATCCAAAAATCTTACCAACTATAGACCAATATCCATATTATCGTCATTATCAAAACCACTCGAAAAACACATACACAAAATAACTCTACGACACATGCAAGAGAACAATTTACTCATAGACAGTCAGTCAGGCTTTAGACCCAATCATTCCTGCCAGACAGCTCTTACCAAAATTATAGAAAACTAGTTAGTAAACACAACAGACTATGTGGTGCCATCTTTGTCGACTTTAAAACGGCATTTGATATGATTGACCACGATATTCTTGTAAGAAAAATATAGACTTATAAATTGCACCCTGACCTAATAAAATTAATTCCATCAATTCTTTCAGACAGACAACAGGTAGTATTCTTCAACAATTCTCTTTCAAATTCTGCTATAGTTGACACTGGTGTTCCTCAAGGTTCTATTCTAGGCCCGTTGCTCTTTGCTATCTATATCAATGATCTTCCACTTCATCTTAAACACACTTCTTGTGCCCTTTTTGCGATGATGGCACAGTCTACACCAGTGACTACGATTGTATTAATCTAGAATCAACTCTTCAAGTCGAGTTATACAATTTAATTAGATGGAGCAAAAACAATGGCACGATTATAAATACCGATAAAACAAAATCAATGCTCATAACAACAAGACAGAAACTACAAAATGCAACAAAAACAACGCTTCGGTTCAGCACGGAAACATCGCAGACAGAAAACGTTAGCGAGCATAAAACACTAGGTCTTATTATTGACCAACATCAGACCTGGAACTCTCATATGCAAGGTCTAACAAAAGTCATCGCACAAAAACTGTACCAATTAGCCAAACTTAAGCATTTTATCGATCAAGACAGAAAGGAGACATACTACATATCACATATACAAACACATTTAGACTATTGCTCAACAATCTGGGATGGTTGCTCAGTGCTCAGTGTCAAATACAAAGAGGCTTTGCTCACTTCAAAAGCGAGCAGTAAAGCTTATTAGTGACAAAGATCAAGCACAAACAACTAACCAGCACAAACGTATCAAAATACTGCCTGTTAAGAACAGGTTCCTCTTCAACAAAGCCAAGTTAGTTCATCAAATTATTTCACGGCATGCCCCGCCTTATCTATGGAACCTGTTTAAATTTAGCCCAAAGTGCAGCCAACGCTTCAACAACATATGACTTCTAAAACCTAGACTTGATCTTTACAAGATAAGCTTCAGTTATTCTATTGCTCATCTTTGGAATACTCTCCCATCCTGTATATAAAAAAAAACATAAATTATACTCCTTCCTACAACTACAAACTTTCCCAGTATCTATTTGATGTCGACTACATGCCTCCACGAATCATAAAACTTAAAAGTTATCTTAGACTGCTCTTACAGACACCGAATACAGTTAATTATTTATTCTGAATAGTCCCGAAATTGTTGTTTAGTAGATAGTCATTTATAATGTATGTAGTTACTTCTGTACTGAGTGAATGTTTAAGAGCGAAACGTAAATGTTATATTTTATTTTATGTCTGTCAGCTTCAGTGTTAATTATGTTTGTTATATGAACAGCATATTTGTAGAATGTCTGGAATAGAGTGAAAGATGTATGATAAAGGGCAGAATGTCAGATGGGCCTGCGTGCCCAATTCTTAACCATTTTGAAATAAAGATCAATCAATCAATCTCTCTCTGTCTGTCTCTGTCTGTCTGTCTGTCTCTCTCTGTCTCTGTCTCTCTCTCTCTCTCTCTGTCTCTCTCTCTCATGGCGAAGGTCTTTGGGTTGAGTCTGACCGAAGGCGCCCTAATCTTATGGGGCTGGTAGCGGGAAACGAAGAACCCCAGGACAGATGCTCTCTGGCCTCATCATCGTCCATCCTGTTTCAGGTGAAGAAAATACGGGCACTAAAATCAGATGCCCATGTTGACTCAGTGGCACAGTTGTATGTTTTTTTACTTTTACGTTTAGTTGAGTTAATACAAACGTAAAATGTATGCAGGAGTTGTAGGCTGATAATAGAAAAATACAGGAGTCGGGGGCTGATAATAGAAAAATACAGGAGTCATAAGCAAAATTGCATAATTGTCATTTGTTGCCATGGTTACGTCAGACGTGCTTTTCTTACTCCAAGTTGGCTCTTCCTTTAGTTGATTAGTAAGGATTAGTGAGGATTAGTGAGGATTAGTGAGGATTAGTGAGGATTAACTTACTCTCCATCATCCAGTCCCCAGCCTCGTCTCCTTTGTGGTCATTCTTTTCATAGCCTCAGCTTTGTGAATGACTGTTGAAGTTCCCTACGACGAGATGACTGTTGAAGTTCCCTACGATGAGATGACTGTTGAAGTTCCCTACGACGAGATGACTGTTGAAGTTCCCTACGATGAGATGACTGTTGAAGTCCCCTACGATGAGATGACTGTTGAAGTTCCCTACGATGAGATGACTGTTGAAGTTCCCTACGACGAGATGACTGTTGAAGTCCCCTACGATGAGATGACTGTTGAAGTTCCCTACGACGAGATGACTGTTGAAGTCCCCTACGATGAGATGACTGTTGAAGTCCCCTACGACGAGATGACTGTTGAAGTCCCCTACGACGAGATGACTGTTGAAGTCCTCTACGATGAGATGACCGTTGAAGTTCCCTACGATGAGATGACTGTTGAAGTCCTCTACGATGAGATGACTGTTGAAGTCCTCTACGATGAGATGACTGTTGAAGTCCCCTACGACGAGATGACTGTTGAAGTCCCCTACGACGAGATGACTGTTGAAGTCCTCTACGATGAGATGACCGTTGAAGTTCCCTACGATGAGATGACTGTTGAAGTCCTCTACGATGAGATGACTGTTGAAGTCCTCTACGATGAGATGACTGTTGAAGTTCCCTACGATGAGATGACTGTTGAAGTCCCCTACGATGAGATGACTGTTGAAGTCCTCTACGATGAGATGACTGTTGAAGTCCCCCACGATGAGATGACTGTTGAAGTCCCCCACGATGAGATGACTGTTGAAGTCCCCCACGATGAGATGACTGTTGAAGTCCCCCACGATGAGATGACTGTTGAAGTCCCCCACGATGAGATGACTGTTGAAGTCCCCCACGATGAGATGACTGTTGAAGTTCCCTACGATGAGATGACTGTTGAAGTTCCCTACGATGAGATGACTGTTGAAGTCCCCTACGATGAGATGACTGTTGAAGTCCTCTACGATGAGATGACTGTTGAAGTCCCCTACGATGAGATGACTGTTGAAGTCCCCTACGATGAGATGACTGTTGAAGTCCTCTACGATGAGATGACTGTTGAAGTCCTCTACGATGAGATGACTGTTGAAGTCCCCTACGATGAGATGACTGTGAAGTCCCCTACGATGAGATGACTGTTGAAGTCCCCTACGATGAGATGACTGTTGAAGTCCCCCACGATGAGATGACTGTTGAAGTCCCCTACGATGAGATGACTGTTGAAGTCCTCTACGATGAGATGACTGTTGAAGTCCCCTACGATGAGATGACTGTTGAAGTCCCCTACGATGAGATGACTGTTGAAGTCCTCTACGATGAGATGACTGTTGAAGTCCTCTACGATGAGATGACTGTTGAAGTCCCCTACGATGAGATGACTGTTGAAGTCCCCTACGATGAGATGACTGTTGAAGTCCCCTACGATGAGATGACTGTTGAAGTCCCCCACGATGAGATGACTGTTGAAGTTCCCCACGATGAGATGACTGTTGAAATTCCTCGCGATGAGATGACTGTTGATGTCCCACAAGATGAGATGACTGTTGAAGTTCCCCACGATGAGATGACTGTTGAAGTCCCCCACGATGAGATGACTGTTGAAGTCCCCTACGATGAGATGACTGTTGAAGCCCCTCTCGATGAGATGACTGTTGAAGCCCCTCTCGATGAGATGACTGTTGAAGTCCCCTACGATGAGTTGACTGTTGAAGTCCCCTACGATGAGATGACTGTTGAAGCCCCTCTCGATGAGATGACTGTTGAAGTCCCCTACGATGAGTTGACTGTTGAAGTCCCCTACGATGAGATGACTGTTGAAGCCCCTCTCGATGAGATGACTGTTGAAGTCCCCTACGATGAAATGACTGTTGAGTCCCTACGATGAGATGACTGTTGAGTCCCCCACGATGTGATGACTTTAGTCTCCTAATTCTGCCTTGTGTAGCACCAGGGCCGTGGTGGGTGGGCTGTAACTGTTAGAGTTCATGATTGGGCCTCTGGGGCAGCTTGTTTTTACTGTCAGACGTTGGAGTTCGCTGTGCTCTGACCTACTTACCTCCAGCGCTGGGATGATGCCGACTTTCAGTCTGTTTGGTCTGTAGAGGGGGAGGCTTTGTATCCTCTTATAGAGAATATCTGGAGTTCTTCAGTCTGTTCTGTATGAGAGGGGGGGGGGGTTGTATCCTCTTATAAAGAATCTCTTGAGTTCTTCAATCTGTTTGTTCTGTATATTGGGAAAGGGTTTGTATCCTCTTATAAAGAATCTCTGGAGTTCTTCTAAGTGTGTTTCCTGGATGCAGGCTACATTGTTCTTGTGGAGGAAGTCCTGGCTCCTTGTTCTTTACTCCGTGCGCATTCCACTGAGCCACTGCTCCATCAGGGCCCGTCTCAGTAGCTCTATTCTGCCTTCCCTCTTGACTTTCTAAGTTTACAGAGCCACCATTTTCTTGCGTGAGCCCCTTCCAGGAAAGGGACCTAACTTCTCTCGGGTTGTTTGCTGATGGGAACTACAACGTGACGTCAGTTCCGACTGTCACACGGCCATGACCTGTCCAAGCGTGTGTGTCGTGATGTTTTTTCCCCACTGGATTCCACGTGGTGTGCAACCCACTTCGTCTTCAGCAGGCCAGGTTTATTTTTTCTGACTGGGTCTCAGTTATTAGCGCTAGATCCAGTGATGCACCCGGTCCCCGGTCAGTCCACCTCCTTTCTCAGCTCGGGCGTGGAACCGGCCATGGCGGAGTTGTCTGATTGATTGGTGTGGAGAAATGAGGCTGAACTTCGTCATTTTTAAACCGCGCCTGACACTTTACCATTGCACCAAATGCTTCCCTCAGCCATAAGTTCCTACGCGAATGTCGATGCCAAGTTTGAATTGAAGAAGTGAATCATTTTGGCCGTTTGTCGACAGCAGAAACATCACTTATGGCGTGACATTATGAAAAATGAGTTGAAAACAGAATATAACGCTTTCATGTTCGCATTATTTACTGGTCTTTTTTTTTACATGTGAAACTTGTGGCTTTTGCGTTAAAAAAACATTTTTAAAAAATCTCTATCCAGTGTAGTTTGTCCGTAACATCACAACATTATTGTAAAAATGCCGTAGTTACCTATATATATATATATATTATATTCTACCAGATGCCAAGATGTCATCAGACAGTTTTGACATTACCTAAAACCAGGCATGAAAACACCGCGATAGAATGTTTAATTTTAGAACTGGGAACTCTATAATTTAAAAAAAACAACAAAACACTAAATAAATACGTTCCATTTCTATTCAGACGGGTGTGTACGCAATACGTGATGACGTCATAAATCACATGATTTAACTGCTAGCAAATCATTGGTCGATCCTTTAAAGTAAATACTGATATGAACAACCGTCAGCGCACACAGTTTTCTTCCATTATTATTATTATTATTATTATTGTTATTATTTCACTCATGTTCTTGAACAGCGTCCTCCTGCGTTAACCTAGAACGTGTAGGGGCTGGCTGCAGCACCGGTGGCTGTGGTGGTTATACGCCATCGGGGTGGAACAAGCTGCAGATCATACACTGCCTGCAGTGCGAGGATCCCGATTGTCCCTGCTGCTGCTGCCCCCCTTGCAGCTGCTCAGAGCAGTGCCCTGGGCCGTGCCCTTGCTGCCCATGCCCTTGCTGCCCGTGCCCCTGTCAAGAGAGCAAGAGGGCGCCGCCGTCGAGGAAGTACAAGACCTACAACTTGTCGTGCAACTCGAAGCCTGCAGGTCAGTTCTTTCGTGTAGGCGTGGTCTTGTTGATGTTGCTAATATTACAACAATTACTACAACAGCTACTACTACTACTAGGAAGTTCAGTTCTTTCACCAGTGTCTGTTATTAGTTGTTGTTGTTGTTCTTCTTCTTCTTCTTCTTTTTCTTCTTCTGCGTTTGCCTTGAAAAGGGCGTTGTTTGAGTTGTGTTGTTTGAGTTGTGTTGTTTGAGTTGCGTTGTTTGAGTTCTGTTGCTTGAATTGTGTTGTTTCAGTTGTTTGCAGGTACGCTTCTTTCTGCCCAGCACATCTAACTTCGGTTCGGTGTCCTTTTTTGGGGGGGAGCGGGTTGGTTTTCCCATTCCCACTCTTATCCACTTGGTCAATCTATTATCTGTTTCCATGGGCACCACTGGAAGTGCAATAGGCTCTTGCTTGGCCAGCGCTGACGCAGACAGATCGCCGTCCGCGAGCTATCTCAGTCAGTCTGTCTAGGGCGTGGTCGGTCCCACTAGTAGAGCTTCTATAGTGGAGGGTTTCGTCTCTCTTCTGAAGTATATACTTTGTAAGACAAGGTTGTATATACAAGTAATAGGTGACGAAAATGTAGTACAACAAAGTCTCTTCACTTGTGTGGACGAATGACACACAGGAACAAGCTTTTCCTGCAGACAAACATTCAGAGGTCAACTGCGACAAGCCTTATGTGGCTTTACTGTCCAGGGCATGCGGGAGTACATGGCAGCGATGTCGCAGATAGAATTCCTGGACAGGATAAAATAAATGGCAAGCTGGCAATGAACAAAATGTATAAACTGGGGGGAAAAAGCAGGAACAGCTTTATTACTTAACGACTGCAAAGTCGTGACGTTTTTCGGCGTGAGCCTTAATCATACAAACACACACGACGTGTATAGTTGTATAAGTATACACCAGTTACTATGTGTGACAATGAACAAGGGGGATATTACTAGGGCTGTATTGGACAGACGGCGGGAAAATGAAGAGCGGGAATGGAAGAACAACGCCGCTGTGAAGAGACTGCTGGAGCTAGGACAGATTAAAGGTGCTGGCAGGAAACCTGAACTGTGTGACAGAACACGCGTCGTAAACAACCAACATTTGACAGGAACTGTCAGCAGACATAATCTTGGATGGATGTTGTGGGGGCATATATGGGGTTGTCCCGGATGCAGTGAAGCCGGAGTCTGAATTTTGAACTTTGAACTTTGAACCTTTGGAAATGTATGCGCTATCTGTCTCCAGCGTCTTTTCATTATTATTTCTTCCACTGTGGGTTGGTTCGTTTTCTGCCATAGCACTTCATTTCTGGTGTTATCTGGCCATCTAATCTGAAGGATCTTCCTTGGGCAGATATTAACGAAGGTCTTGCAGTCTTTTTGTGCTTTTGGCTGATGCTGTCCGTGTTTCTGATCCATACTGCAGGACCGATCTGACATTTGTGTTGAAGTCTTAAGTTTTGTTGTCCTTCCATAGGTTTCTCAGCTGCAGAAGTGCCTTCCCAGTTCTTGCTGTAATATCTGCTTCAGTGGCGCCCTCAGTCTCTAAAGCTGGCGAGATATGTGGATGCTTCTACCTCCCATTTCTTGCCTTCTAAAGTGATTACATTTCTGTTTGTTTTGTTTATTCTGAGAAATTTTGTTTTACCTTCATTTCCTGTTAATCTTTTCTTCAAGAAAAGTGAGGAGGGTACTTTTTTACCCCTACTAAATCACCACAACTGCTGCAGCTGCGTTCCGTTATGTTTCCCCTTGCTTTTAATGTCTGGTATCAGGAGCTGGTTGACCTTAACGCTTTGTCTTGTTAACAAGGGAGGTAATGTCCGGTGAACGTGCTTTAGACTCGGTGACTACAGAGATGTTGAAGGAAATGGCAGGAAACGTGGTATCGCTTAGACCAGTGTTTCCCAGCCTTGTTCGGGCTGCCGCCTCCTTTTCTCCAAGTCCACATCCTCAACGGCCCCCCCCCTCCCAATGGTATATGCATCAGTCATTCATTTGCATGTCCCTTGGGGAACTTTACCTCCCTAACAGCTCTCCTGTATTACACAACTAAAAACTTCAGCTACCATACCAGTTTGTTTAACAATATGCTGTCTGTCTGTCTGTCGCACTGCCGACAGGCGTTGGCTATCATGCTTTCCCACAACTCCCTGCTCCAAGTACTAATTATAAGCTGTACTAGTGTTGTTTGTCTGTGCCATCTACTTGATGCACCCAGCACACACACACACTCTCTCTCTCTCACTCTCTGTCTGCCTCGGTCTGTTTTGCCTTTTATCTTCCCTGTTGTCACAACGTATTCTAGCTTGCCTCGCTGTAGAGCATGTCCTAAGAATCTGGATTGTCTTTTTTCTGACTTCTGTTATGGTTTGTCTCGTCTCTCCGGGCTCTCTCAGAACCTCCTCGTTCGATTTCTTTGCTAACTCACCTACCGCATTATGGTCTCAACTTTCAAAGTGACGGATGAGTTTCATGTAGGGACATTAAGTTTCTCAACATCAGGTTGAAAAGTGCTAAGAAGGGAGGTACTGCTCCCCCTCTCCCGCCTGCTGCTTCGTTGTTCTTTTTTACTCAACGCCTCCCTACTTTCCCTTTTTCTTCCACCGATCCCTTGTCCTTTCCAACGCCCCCGAGGGGGGACTGGGTCGTCATCGCCTTAGACATTCTCCAGGCAACAAACGGAGCACATGGTGAAGTGCACGAAGAAAGAAAGAAAGAATTTGACTTGGAGTAAATTTTACCAAAACAAAGAAAAATGTCTGTACCAGACACAGTTTTTATGTAATAAATATTTGAAATCAAGGAACTACTTTACGCTCACTCCGCGCTCTTTGCTCGGCCTGCGCACTGACACACCGCGCAGGCACTTTTCCGCACCGAAACTGAAAGCTGTCAGCGACAACGATAAATATGACGAAGAAGCATCGGAACCGAGGGTTTCAGTTGTGCTGTTGGAGAAGTTGTCTCTTTGCTTGCAGTCTTTGATGACACTGGGCCAGCTTGCCTGACTTTGGAACATCTGTTGTCAGACACGCAGCAGCACAACTTTTATAAAGAGAAGTTCCCGTTGTCTTCAGTCTTAAATGTATTTGATGCGAGAAACTAAGTTTTCCCTCCGCTGTTTTAGGAACTGTAAGGAAGAGAATAGGAATGCCTGTTATGTCAGGGAATGTGGCTTCTAACAAAAATTCTCCCCAGATGAGAAGGTCAAGGACTGAGCAGAAGAGCGGCCGTTACACGAAGGGTTTGGATATAGAAGCCGGGCACCCGTTGAAAATTGTAAAGCGAAGAAGAGCCAGCAGTGCTCCCAGATGGACGCACAATCGCCGCCAGCTGGTCTATCGTGAGTGTTGCTCTACCGTCGCTGAAAGGCTCGCCCGCCTGGAGGTGGTGGACCAACTAGAGAAGCGGCGACCACCGGTCTGCCCGCACTGTGATGACTTTGCCGACGGCTCTCAAAACTGTGGCGGTTGGTGTCGCGAAATCGAGCCGGAAATACGAGAAAAAAGTGCCAGATGTGTGCGACATAAAATCAGAAGAGTTCAGGCGTTCATATCTCGAGAAGCTGATACGATGAGGCGCTACTTTAGAAATGTGAACCGAAAGTGGGTGGTGGGTTCCACGTCTTGCCTACCTTCAGGGGTCTGTGAGATGCTGAGAGACAGTGAGGACGCGGTTGGCCAGAAGGGTGAGTGAATGTGAAAACTGAGCCAACAAAAACATTAAAAAAAACAGTTGAAGGCGATGGCGTTAAACGGAAGCAACTGAAGCCTAAGGGGGGTCCGAAAGGGTAGGGGGCCCGATGTAACCCCCCCCCCCCCAGCAAATACAAATTATTGTCTTGTGATGTCTTTATCAGGGGATGACGGTGTTGGTGAGAGAGAAAAGGGGCCCTTACTAAACTTAGCTTAGGGTCCTGAGCAATGGTTAATCTGTCGCTGGTTGAAGGTCGGGTGTATACAACTTTTGTCAGTGGGTACTATGGTTGGTTTTGTTGGATGTTATCTCCTTGGAGAGATGTATAGATACGTGTAATCTCCTTGGAGAGATGTATAGATACGTGTAATCTCCTTGGAGAGATGTATAGATACGCATTATCTCCTTGTAGAGAAGTATAGATACGTATTATCTCCGTGGAGAGATGTATAGATACGTATTATCTCCGTGGAGAGATGTATAGATACGCATTATCTCCTTGTAGAGAAGTATAGATACGTATTATCTCCTTGTAGAGAAGTATAGATACGTATTATCTCCGTGGAGAGATGTATAGATACAGCGGAAATGATCTGAAATGTGAGAATAGCCCCCTACATCTGCAGAACGAAGGAGCTGGGGGGGGGGGGAGTGAGAGAAGAGTAAGGTCTTCCTGTGTAGAGAAGCGACGAACCCACAGTCAGCGTGCGACAGGGACCATCAGTACACACTTTGGTTACTGGAACGGGCGGCGGAGTAGGTATAGGAATGTCCTGACTGCGGTGACGCTATCCCTTGAGATCAGTCAGTTTATCAGTCTTTATCTGTGGTACCAACATAATGACTGCCCAGCACCTGTTACAGGAACTGCCCTTCATTTGAAGAACCAAGTTGGCGCTTTTGGCCGTCACCTTTAGTGAGAATATGAAGTCGAAAAAATAGCCTGCTACTCTCGGGCATCACAAGGAAGAAGAATATGTTCTGAGGCAGTTGTGCTGTGTCAGGTGCAGTCCCTCCTGCCAAGTTAACTTCGCCTTTGAAGGATCGGGCCGCTGGGTTAAATTTAAGAAGCGTTCCCGAACCCTCTGACCTGCCATCTCCTGTTCTGTGGCCAGATTCCTCTCTTGTTGTGATCTCTACTAATTACTATATGACTTTATACTACACAGACCAAGCACAGACTGATACGTCCCTGTCTTTTGTATAATATAGCATGCTAGTGTAGTAGTAATAGCTACACATGATTGTCGCATGGGTCACTTTCTGTCCATTGTTTTATTTGTCCTTGACCCTGGAACCCATGCCCGTCCTGGCTCCGCCCTGTTCGGTCTAACGGCCAATCTTTCTCTGCTGTAGCGCTGCAAGGGGGCGGTGGGAAACGCTACCCACGGCTGATGTTGACGTCGGAGTTTAAAAGACATTCTTTGCTCTCTACCTAGTCTCAGCTGATGTAATCATCGCTGTGTGTTGGTATTCTGGGAGAAAAGATGAATCTGCTGGAGCTATGATGTGGTATCAGGGCTAGCCTACAAGAGCAGATCAAGACCCTGGTCTGCCTCTCCGCTGGCGCTCTTGGGAAGAAGCTAATCCCGGCCGACGAGACAGAATTCTCCATCGTCCCGGTTGTTGGGGGGGGGGTGGGGTGGGGAGGGGGGGGGGGTGTCCTCTTAGGGTCTTTAGATTAACCAACGTAGCCCACTCCCAATCCCAATCCACTACGATGCTTGTGTTTTAACATCTTCACTGCATCGATTGGTATAAAGAAGCTGGTGACAGTTCAAGGGAGACAGCTTTTTGTTATTATGACTTAATTATGATGTTTTACATGCATATATTAAATGTTTGTTCTATCATAGTTTCACTTGTATTAATAAATGTATGCGCTTTTTCAAACACTAAACTTTCAACATTTTTGTTGTATTAGTAAATATATACAGTTTTTCAAACACTAAACTTTCAACATTTTTGTTGTATTAGTAAATATATACAGTTTGTCAAACACTAAACTGTCAACATTTCTAGTTGTATTAATAAATGCATACGGTTTGTCAAAAACTAAACTGTCAACATCTGGTTGTGACAGACGAGAACTTCTCCGCGGTCCAAGCTAGACCCAGTGCCAAAATTCTTGGAGAACTGGCCTTTCAGCTGGAACGGAGGATTCTGGATTATGTTTTCGGAATGGTAAGTAGTAAATAGGTCAGCCACTGTGTAGTAAGTAGGTCAGCCTTCGGCCTGGTAGTCAACCACAGCGTGGTAAATAGGTCGCCCACGTTAAAAATTCCTGGATCCTAGTCTATAGCTACACTTTTCTGAATCAAACTCTTTAGTAGTATGTTTCTCTCGTTTTGCTTCAAAAGGGCGTTGATGTACTGTGTTTTATTTTCAGCTAGGCAGTGGTATCTTCAAACTTAGACTGTTCAATACAAATGTTAAATCGGTCCTGTTGTGTGAATCATAAAGGACAGTATCAGCCAAAGACATCAAGAGAGTGCAGACCTTTGTTAACATCTGCCTAAGGAAGATCCTTCAGATTAGATGGCCAGATAGCATCAGTAATGAAGACCTATGGCAGAAAAAGAACCAACCCACAGTAAAACAAATAGTAATGAAAAGACGTTGGAGATGGATAGGACATATGCTTCGAGAGCCTACCACAAACATAACCAGACAAGCTCTCACCTGGAACACAAACATAACCAGACAAGCTCTCACCTGGAACACAAACATAACCAGACAAGCTCTCACCTGGAACCTCCCAGGGAAAGAGGAAACAAGGAAGAGCTAGAAACACCTGGCCAAGGAGTCTTGAAGCATGGACCAAAAAGATCGATCACACCTTGAGGCGGATAGAAGAAACAGCCTAGGACAGAAATAAACGGAAAGCCCTCGTTGGTGGCTGTACCCCAGATTGGGGTAAAGAAGGCGAGGAAGAGAGGAAGTGGTATCTGCGTCTTTCGGCCTGACACCGCTGTCTTCGGCACGGTGTATTTATAGGGCCAGGTTTGCCTTTCCCATTTCGGTCTTACTCATCCGACCACACTTCTAGCTGTTACAAACGGGCAACACTAGGAAACAGACTAGAGGTCCAGTTCGAATATAGTTCACCAACCTTCACGCAAACAAACAGCTATGGGTCGCTGACCGCTGTCTCATTTACCTTGAGACACTTCTTTGTCTCGACCTACAACTAGAACGCGCCTTCGTGACATGTTAAGAAATATTTAAATTGATAAAGTTCCTTGGCATGAAACACACTTAATTCATCACACTTTCATGACAAGTTCGCAAGATATAGCGATTCACGACATAGTTGTCCGCGGTTCGTTGTAGAGATAATTCATGGCTTTTGGTTGTTGTGAGGTGCCCCTAAACCTGCGAAACAGATTCTCTCTGCAGCTGATGCTGTGGTGAAGGTGAGACACAGGGTTATTTCCTTACTCCCAGGACAGAAGACAGGCTGCTGTCTCCGCGATCTCAGAGGCTGGTGGTTACGAGAGGAAGTCACTAAGTAACTCGCAAATCGAAATATTTTATCAGTGGCAGTTATCAGGTAGTATTTAAATATATCCTTAGATAGTACCATCATCCAACTTTATAATAGTTGTAAGTGGGTGGCTCTGGGAGTTACGTGCGCATGCACAAACAAATAACAAATTGGTTACCCAACTGTTAGTGTGTACCAAAGAAGAACAGAAAAGTGTAGTATAATTTTTGTGGGCTAAAGGACATTCAGTTGAGGACATTCATAAGGAAATGATTACAGTTTATGCTGAAAAGTGTTTATCACGTAAAGCGGTCTATAACTGGGTAAAAAAATTTTATCAGGGAAGCATTGGAATTGTTCACAAAGCCCGACTTGGCTGTCCTGTTCAGACTGCAACAGAAGTGACCGTGCAACGTGTGAATGAGATTATCAGAGCTGATAGACCAGTAATGATAGACAGTGTAGCAAGTGCAATCGGATGTTCACATGGCTTAGCCTACAGAATAATGCATGAGCAATTGAATTTTCGGAAAGTTTGCTCACGTTGGGTACCCAAAGATCTGAATGATGAACATAAAATGAACAATTTGGTTTGTCATTGCAGCATATCTGTCATTACGCATATGAAGGTGAAGACATGCTTCAAAGGATTATTACTGGAGACGAATCTTGGGTCAACAAGAATCAAAATGTGCCTCAATGCAATAGAAACACCCGTCATCACCATGCGCAAAAAAATCAAGATTACGCCTTCTACTGGGGAAGGTTATGCTGACAGTGTTCAAGGATCATCAAGGAGTGTTGTTAACCAAGTTCCAGAAATATGGTGACAGTGTGAATTCTGGATCATACTGTGAAGTTCTGTTGATGCTACAGTATGCAATTCGAAGATAACGTCCTCGTCTGCTGACTAGAGGTGTGCTTCTCCTTCATGACAGTGCCAGACCACATACGGTTCAGTTAACTCAAGAGAAAATTAGCTAGTTGGGTTGGGAAGTTCTTGAACATCCACCCTATAGTCCTGACTTAGCTCCAAGTGATTTTCACCTGTTTGATCCATTGAAAAACCACCTTGGCGGGAGAAGATTCTCGAGTGACGAAGAGGTGGAATCAGAAGTAAACAAATGGTTCAGAATTCGGACTCCCGGTTTGTACGCCATGGGTATTGTATCACTGATCACACGATGGGACAAATGTATCAATGTTGGCGGCGATTACGTTGAGAAATAGGGGACTAATGTAGGTTCAAACATTTTAAGTTTTCAAATTACTGTCGCATTTAGTTTTTGTGTAACAGGCATTTGCGAGTTACTTAATGACTTCCCCTCGTATATTCCTTGCTACCGTCGCTGCTTCGTTCGAAAGCTTTAAGCCGGTGCTAACGTAATATGTGCATCACATCTGAGATTGTCGTTTCAAGTTTGAATTTGGGAGCGTGGTAGACTGTTGTTCAAAGTGCAGTGATGACGATGGTAAAATATTTATCTTTTTATACAACACATCAGTTTCTGACATGCACTGTGACCAGACTGTGCTACTTAGAAGTAAGATGAAAGACTGTAATCAGGTGGTAGTATTGGGCCAATGGCAGGCCTCGAAGACTGATTATAAGTCTGCAGGGCGTGGCGCATGGAACTTCACTGTGTACACGCGGTTTTGAATGAGTGGAGGTAGAATCAGATATCATGCGAAGTTCAGGTATGCAAGTGGAGAAGTGTAAACAATCAACGGAAAAAAAAATTATGAGCAGTTTTGTCGAAGAAAGTTTCAGTAGATAATGTAGGAAGATTACCTTTGAGGAAATAGAGGCCATCACACAAGCATTAAAATGGGTAGTGACACATAAAACACACCACATCACCATCATTACCGGCTCTGAAAGTCTGTTTAAGGAAAGAGGAACAAAAAGCCATCAGAAGTGAATGAGAAGAAATAATAAATAAATCCCAAATGAGACAGATCACGTGGACGTACTGTCCAGGCCATGCCGGAGTCGACGGAAACAACAAAGCAGACCAGCTATCAGCAAGGGCCCAAACCAGAATTGACAAATCGGACCTATACAAATCCACCAAGCAACCCAAAGTAGCTATCACATACGACCCAACGCATTACATGTAGCCAAGGATAGTGAACCTACAAATCATGTCTAGGAAGTGGAGGTGGATTGGCCACACTCTGAGGAAACCTGACACACACATAGCAAGACAGGCACTGACATGGAATCCTCAAGGAAATAGAAAACGAGGAAGACCTGGACTTACTTGGAGAAGAGAAATTATGACAGTGCTCAGAGACATGGGATACACATGGAAAGAGGCAGAGAATAATTCCAAGAACAGGGATGACTGGAGAGCCTTTATCCGTGGCCTATGCTCTCAAAGGAAGTGAAATGATGATGATGATGATGATGAAGGACAGTGGTTGCAAATCCCAACTAAATGCTAGATCACTTTTTCAACACGCAGTCAACACAACACTGGGGGTCATCTCCCTAAAAACACTGAAGGACATCCTGATGTCAAGGCCGAACAATGTGTGGGCTGGCCCCGAGGACTTTATGTCGCAGCTACTCAGGACCAGTAACAGAGCTAGGCCCCTCTTTTTCCGCAGTTGCAGTATCTGCGAGGGACATGCTTACATGGATAGAAAGAAAGGCAGAGACAAGTAAATAGGGATATAAAGAAGGATAAACAGAGAGAGAGAGGCAGTTGGAGATAGAAAAAAAGAGAGAGACAAACAGGCAGAGATAGTACGAGAGGAAGATAGACGGACAGACAGGGATAGAAAGACAGAGAGGCAGGCAGATAGAGAAAGACAGAGAAAGAAAGAGACAGAGAGAAGGAAAGAGGGACACAAAAAGTGAGAGAGGGGGAGAGAGAAAATGAATGAATGAACGAATGAATGAATGAATAAAAACATTGTTTCATTCTGAAGCAATCCAATCACAGGAGGGCTCCAAGCGTCGCCGTTTCTATGGTTACACCGTCAACAACATCTACGACATGATGGAGAAAGAGTCCAAAAACTACAAGGGCGATGATGACCCGTCTCGGAAGACGGAGCTCATGTCCAGGCTGAAAAGGCTCTTATGTGGCCTGAAGAAGGTCGGCTACAATATCAAGGTTAGCATTAAGTGAGTTTTTATATGCAGGTGAATTGCAGAAACATGTCTCGCCGACCTGGTCTTGGTTTGGGAGTCCCTCCAGTGGACCCGACTGTGCCCATGTGGACCCAGTTGTAAAAACTCGTACCCTACTCATCAATGCTGTGAGAACCGGTCTTCCAGAGACCGCATGGCATGGCAGGACAGGAAGTACGAGGGGTGATTGATAAGTTCTCGGCACAAGGTACAACGGATTATTTGTCGACAACTTTTTTGGGGTTATTTCTCAACATAGTCCCCTTGCAAGTTTATGCACTTAGTCCAGCGATCCTGGAGCATACGGATCCCTTCTTTGTAAAAGCCAGCATCTTGTGCCAGTAGAAAGTGATCTACAGCATGAATGACGTCATCATCTGAAGCAAATTTGCGACCACTGAGCTCCTTTTTGAGTTTGGTAAACAGGTAATAGTCCGAAGGGGCCAAAACTGATCAACATGGAGGATATTCAAGAAGCTGGAAGCCGCATTCATGAATGGCAGCCATTGCCACTGCCGACTTGTGAACTGGAGCATTGTCTTGATGAAAGATGACTCCTCTCTTCAATTTCCCTCGAAGCATTTCCTTCAGTTTGACCCCAACAGCACATCTTCTGAATCCCAAAAGATGGAAGCCATCACACTGCCTGCAGACAGAACCACCCTTGCCTTATTTGAAGGTGGGGATCCATGTTTCCACTGCTTTGGCTGTTCTTTGGTTTCTGGTTGAAAATGATGAACCTAAGTCTCATCCGTAGTCACAAATTGCTGAAGAAACTTCAGGATCTGCAGAAAAATGGTCAAGATTGTCTCTTGACATGTTGAGACGCTGTCATTTGTGATCAGCTCCAAAAAGTTCCGGGACCCATCGAGCAGAGACCTTTGGCATTTGAAGATCATTGTGAATAATGGCATGAACATGTTCCTGTGAGATGCCCAAATCAGTAGCAATGTACCGCTCAGTTAGTCGTCGATCCTCCATTATCGTGTCATGGATTCTGCCGGTGGTTTCATCGGTGGTTACCGTTCTTGGTCTTCCTGGACGGGGATCATCTCCCTGACTCTCCCTTCCATGTTTGAACTGAGCTGCCCATTTCATCACTGTGCTGTAATTAGGGGCACTCTCCCCTAGAGTCTCCAACATATCATCATGGATCTCCTTCGATGATAAACCCTTTATGCAGAGGTAGCGAATGACTGCTCGGTGAGAAATTTTATCCATGTTCTCAATTTCTGCCATCCCCTACCACTTCAGTAGCCTGTAAAAAAAAATTGGTTGCAGTTAATTTCTTGAAACTTGGTGTTTAATCTTACATTAACCTGGTCTACAAATGCACATAATATCAACTGTGTGTTTCAAGTATCTGTACCTTATACCGAGAACTTATCAATCACCCCTCGTATTTCGAGGCTGTTAAATGAATGAACATGGAGACAGTTGGAAAGAGTGGCCCAGGACCGAACTGCCTGGTGAGCTCTTGTTGGCGGCCTATGCTCCACGAGGGGTCAGAGGCATAGATAGAGATAGAAATGAATGAAAGGAGCGCTGTTAACTCCACGAATGAAGGACAAGAGGGAGAACATTTAAAAACAAAGGAAAATTAGATGAAACTAAACAAAACGAAAATAAAATATTTGAAAAATAACCCTAGAAAACGGGCAACAAGTTCAAAATCAGAACCTGGCGTCACTGCATTCAGAACAGCCAGATATATGCCCCGACGCATGCCGCAGCTTCCAGCCAAGAGTATGTTTGCTGATAGTTCTCATCAAGTGTTGGTTGTTTACGAAGAAGTTCCTACCACACAGATCAGATTTCCTACCAGCACCTTTCATGTGTTCTAGATCCAGCAGTCCCTTCACATTGTTCTTCCATTCCCGCTCTTCACTCTCCCCGACAGCCTGTCCAGTACAGCTTCAGCAGTGTCCCCCTTGTCCACTCTCAGACTGTCTATCAAGTCTGCCTGCCACTTCATTGCCACGTAGTCCCGCGTTAAGTAGTTGTACATACTTTCACACAATCTCTCTCTCTCTCTCTCTCTCTCTGAACCTTAAGTGCCCAGGGCACATGGGGCTTCCGCAAGGGTTTTCCACAAATGCCTGTCCTTTGCCTTTTTTTCTGCTCTTGCCCAGGTGAGCCCTCTATTGCTCAACATCCTTTCTGTTGTTCTTCTCCATGTCTCTTTTGGTCTACCCTTACTTCTGTTCCCCTGTGGTGTCCATCTTAGTGCTATTTTTGGTAGTGAGTTGTCAGTCATTCGGAGCACATGTCCCAACCATCGCCAGCGTCTTTCCTCAGTAATTGTTGTCAGTGGTTTCATCTGCATTTCTGCTAATAAGATGTTATTTCTTATGGTGTTTGGCCAAAACATTTTTCTAATTCTTCGTAAACATTTAGTCTGGAAAGAATTCAACTTGTTTTCTGTCACAAATCGGGTGGAGCTATTTAAGAATAGTAATAATAAAACAGGCTAGTTACTTCAGTCGGCAAAGCTGCAGACGTAGACTGTAAACATGTGAAGAGGAATATCCCAGTGATTTTTTGTTCCACATGAGGAACATTTATTTTTTTTTTAAATACAAGATGTCCCGTGTAGATCAACCCCCGTTCTCGCTTGTGGTGAGAGAGGGTAACAGCCAAGTAGGGGGTTGCTGGGTTGGGCGATGTATGGTGTGGGTTTATCCCACGAGGCCAACCTGGATCGCCCTGAAAACGGCTGGCTAAAGGGGCTCTGGTGAAGCTGCGACAGACCTAGCAACCCGACGGCGGGTTCTCTCTTGCTACGAGCTTAAGAAACGAGATAAAACAGACTGACATGAACGAAAAACGGGACTCTAAGTCCTAAAGTGCGACGAGCTAGAACAAACAGAAAGGACACAGATCAAAGGGAAGAGTACGATAAAGATGGATAGACTGCGTTATAGAAACACTCACGAAGTACGCCATAAACATCGCTGAGGCCACTCATATTACCCAAACAACGGCAACTACGTCTCCCCCTGGACAGCTCACGGTACAAGAGAAAGGATGAAGTAAGTCTCAGTTTCGCGTGGACAGTGTACTAGTAACTAACAGCTGGGTCAGTGGCAATGGGTGTATAATTCTTCTCTTTTCAGTCTAAAAAACACCGCGGTGGGAGTTTGAGGTCTTCACTGCTTGAAGAATAACTGTTTGTGTACTATCTCCAGGTCCACGGGGACTTTGCCCAGCTTGTGATCAACAGGTACGGTCTCCTGTCATGTCCTCCAGACTCAGACACCATCAAAGAGTTTGGCCTCCAGGATGTCAAGTGCATATCCAGTCTGATCACGCAGCTAGCACGAGGACAGCACGAGGCCAACAATCTCCAGATCCTTCTCAAAGGTCTCAAATATCTGTCCAAATGTGACGGCGGGCCTCTCTTTATTTGGTGACCTTGATAAAATGTCCTTTTTTTTTTCCTCGTGTGAAAGTCATTCACTCTACCAGTCACAGTCATGCTTTAAGTCATCCTTACACCAGTCAGCCAAGATGAAATATCCTTGATTGTTTATCGACTATAAACACTGTAATAACAGCAGCTTTACCTCTGCAGCAGTCATTGTGATTAGTTTAGCCAGAGCAGGGAGTCCTCTAAAATATATTTTTTTTTATATCTGTAAAGGGGTTTTTACTTTTTAACTTAATGAAATAATTCCCTCCACTTTTCAAGATTTCAGCCAAAAGAAGTTCAAAGACTTATAAGGGTCTATTACTGCTTCATTTAAAAATAAAGCTAGATTCTTAAGGGCCAAGAAAAACTGTAACACATTTAAACGGTATAGGCACTGTTATGTAAATTACAATGTTGATTACTGATTCAGAACATATCACCGGTGAGATTTTTAACCACATGGGTAGTTCACTATCCAACCATTGCAATGTGGCATCCCAGTCCACATTTTGCTAATATCTGGCTAGCCACAGCCAACTCCTTGTCTGGGACTGCAGACAATTATAAGATTACTCTTAGCAATTTTTGCTTAGCTGTGAACATAATACCAGGAAGAAGATAAAAAGATAAGAAAGGAATGAATATCAAACATGTACAATTAATGAACACAACATGTTTTTCTTCAAAACAAATCTTAACTGTTTAGTGGCTGTTTTTTGCGTGATTAAGGTTAAACAAGCATTTTTAAAATTTGAAATAATTAGCTAGGATTAGTTTGATAATAACTGCATCTTTCACATCTTTGAACTTTGGGGTGAAAGATGATATGGCCAGAGTGGAGAAATAAGAAAAAAACTGTCCCATTCTGTAGAAGTTAGTTTAAGAATCAGTGCTGTTAAATCTTATAAAAGTCACTGTGACCTCACAAGAATGTTTGGAGGATGAGTTCAAGGAAAGTTACCACAGTCAACATTCTG
Source organism: Achatina immaculata (assembly GCA_009760885.1). Taxonomy (NCBI): domain Eukaryota; kingdom Metazoa; phylum Mollusca; class Gastropoda; order Stylommatophora; family Achatinidae; genus Lissachatina; species Lissachatina immaculata. The sequence continues at coordinate 2,793,627 of CM019709.1, read as the reverse complement.
CTTATCCAAACTGGCACTAACTTTGTCCTGCTTATTCAACCTGGCATTAGCTCAGTCCTGATTGTCCAATCTGGCATTAACTGAATCATTCTGAGTACTGTAAACTTGGTATAATCTATCTTACAATTTCTGAAAAACAAAATAAATGACTGAACACAATTTGAAGTTTCCGAGTTTTTGTTTATTCACAGTTTTATTGTAACATCACTAAGAAGAGTTAAAATATATGGTAAGAGTTTACAAATCTCTGTCTCTGGACTGTGATGTTTCAAAGATTCTCTCTGTCTCTGGACTTTGATGTTTCAAAGATTCTCTCTGTCTCTGGACTTTGATGTTTCAAAGATTCTCTCTGTCTCTGGACTTAGATGTTTCAGAGATTCTCTCTGTCTCTGGACTTAGATGTTTCAGAGATTCTCTCTGTCTCTGGACTTTGATGTTTCAAAGATTCTCTCTGTCTCTGGACTTTGATGTTTCAGAGATTCTCTCTGTCTCTGGACTTTGATGTTTCAAAGATTCAAATAAAATATCAAGAATGGGCTCAGCTCCTACCAGAGGCTGGAAAAAGTGGGTACCTGACTCTTCATCATCATCATCATCATCCTTGTTTGTGATCCATAACATGCTAAAAAGTATCCTGGGTACCTCTGTCACCACTAACATCTGGACATCAAGAACTTGTGTCGCTACAGCCGACGCACATCATCTACACACTCCAAATGCTGTCTGATCAACTTTTATCATCTGTTACCATTTTCCAGAAGAAACTCAGAAATCTCTTCCCTCAGTCTTTCTCTGTCGAGGAATTAAAAAAAAAAAAAAAGAGAACATTGCAATAAAATGCTTTCCTTCCCAAAATCAGGTTTAACAGGAGTTTTGTTACTAAGCTGCCCACAGAGAATTTGCAAAAGATCAAATCCCTGTTTCCATGGCATTAAAGGCATATTGAGGATACAGTGATAGGCCCATATTTCCGAGACCTCAGGCACATGAAAGTGCGATGTGGTCAGTATCACGCCCGGTTGCATTTACCTCCCCAGATTTCTCTGGTAGCCATTTTCAAAGGGCTGAGAGGACCTGGGGCCTTTTTGTTTTCTTGGTGTAGTGGTACCAGGAAGAAAATCTCTGCTGCTTGGACTTGAACTCAGCGCCACTGCGAAAAGTCACACAACAAACTTCCTTCTCGCCAAAATGTCATGAATAAAACACCAGAAATGTGAAATTCTGATAAAAATCATTATTCAACATTCAATCTAGCCAGTGACATATTAGCCACCACCTAGGCCTCTTGGCTAAACTCAGTATGGGTCCCCAATAACCTTTAACCTATAGCATCCATCTCCTGACATAAAATTCATGAAACAATAATCTGTAGTTGCTGAGTTTTTTTTTTTTCTTCTTGTTGCTAGGCCCCCTGCCTTATTGGGCCCCTCTGCTTAACTCTGCTCAGTCTAATGAAAACCCCACCATATACCATGGTCTGACTGTAGTAGTAGTAGTAATAGTAGTAGTAGAAGTAGTAGTAGTAAGTAGTTAGTAGTAGGTAGTAGTAGTAGTAAGTGGTTAACAGTAGTAGTAGTAGTAGTAGCAGCAGTATACAGTACTGATTCTAGTCAAACTAAAATGACAAGAAAAATACTACAAGTCTTACCTCTGTCTTGAGCTAACTACTTCTTTAGCTAAGAAGACTGGCAGAGCAGACAGGCTGCTGTGACTCTGTTAGAAAAATGTAGGAAATTAACAAGACTTGGAGAGGCCAGATAAGTAATTAACATTCTTGGAGGGGCCAGTGACATAATTAACAAGACTCAGAGGGGCCAGGTAAGTAATTACCAGTCTAGGAGGGGCCAGTGACATAATTAACAAGACTTAGAGGAGCCAGGTAAGTAATTACCAGTCTAGGAGGGGCCAGTGACATAATTAACAAGACTTAGAGGGGCCATGTAATTAATTAACAATCTTGGAGGAGCCAGTGGCATTATTAACAAGACTTAGAGGGGCCAGATGTAAATGCTACAGAAGAGTTCTCCAAATATCGTGGACACAAAAAAGAACAAATATATCTATATTACAAGAGCTTAATATTGAAGAAGGCTGGCTAGTGAAGAGGATTAAAGAGAGAAAACTGAAATATTTTGGACACATTAAACGTCATGATAATCTAGAGAAGACCGTATTGGAAGGATACATAATGGGAAAAAGAAAAAGAGGAAGACCAAGACGAAGATGGCTGCAAGACATCGTTGACGATCTGGAAATGGATGCAACAGCAGCAGGCCATCTTGCTCCCAACCGAGAGGCCTACAGGAGTGCTGTTTGGGAGGCAAAGTTCCGCAAGGGACATGCAAATGAATGAATGAATGAGGGGGGCCAGGTAAAAACTAATTATGTCAGTCCGTAAGAACAGCGAAGAGCAAAACCTCTATCTTAATGCGAAGAAGACTAAATTGATGACAACTGACAAACCAAACAAGGCAGCTGATATGTGTATCAATGAGGATGAACTGGAAGAAGTAGAGAGTTTTGAATATCTTGGATCACTGCTAACTAATAATGGAGATACAATGAAGGAAATTAAAAGGAGGACATCTATAGGTCTTTAGAAAGTAAAACAACTAAAGAATCTGTGGAGAGGAACAGACAGAACTATAAAAATAAGATTTTTAAAAGCATGTATCTTTCCCATCGCAACATATGCCTGTGAGACCTGGACACTTAACAAAACAGCTGAGAAACACATAAATACCTTTGAATGCAAATGCTATAGAAGAGTTCTTCAAATATCATGGACACAAAAAAGAACAAATATATTCATACTACAAGAACTTAATACTGAAGAAGGCTGGCTAGTAAAGAGGATTAAAGAGAGAAAACTTAAATATTCTGGACACATTAAACGTCATGATAATCTAGAGAAAACTGTCTTGGGAAAAAGAAAGAAAGGAAGACCAAGGCAAAGATGGCTGCAAGACATCGTTGATGATCTGCAAATGGATGCATCAGCAGCAGGCCATCTTGCTCACAACCGAGAGGCCTACAGCAGTGGTGTTAGGGAGGCAAAGTTCCACATGGGACATGCAAATGAATGAATGAGAAGGGCCAGGTAAGTAATTAATAAGATTTGGAGAGGCCAGATAAGCAGTCAACAAAACTTGATGAGAACAGGCAGGCAGTTAGCAAAACTTGGAAATAACAGGTAAGCATTTAACAAGACTTGGAAATAACAGGTAAGCATTTAACAAGACTTGGAAATAACAGGTAAGCATTTAACAAGACTTGGAAATAACAGGTAAGCATTTAACAAGACTTGGAATAACAGGTAAGCATTTAACAAGACTTGGAAATAACAGGTAAGCATTTAACAAGACTTGGAAATAACAGGTAAGCATTTAACAAGACTTGGAAATAACAGGTAAGCATTTAACAAGACTTGGAAATAACAGGTAAGCATTTAACAAGACTTGGAAATAACAGGTAAGCATTTAACAAGACTTGGAAATAACAGGTAAGCAGCTAACAAAACTTGGAGATAACAGGTAAGCAGCTAACAAAACTTGGAGATAACAGGTAAGCAGCTAACAAAACTTGGAGATAACAGGTAAGCAGCTAACACAACTTGGAGATAACAGGTAAGCAGCTAACAAAACTTGGAGATAACAGGTAAGCAATCTGTACCTGTAAATGAAATATTTATTTCTAAATTCTGTCAGTTTTTCCTTTCGGTGGATACAGAAATAACTTTATATACTATAAACGTTAGCCAACACTTTTGTTTCCACTGGTGTGCTATTCATTTCTGTACTCATATTCAGCCATCCAAATATCTGTATTCAGCAGAACATCAAAACCTTCTACCTGATACATCTCTAATCATTGTTATCATTATCATCATCATCATCATCATCACTTACCAGAAGAGCAAGTATTATCTGATGGTAAAACATCTGATCAATAACAACAAAATAAATGCAACCGTGTGAGCTTATAAGTGAGGGGGAAAAAAAAAACTTGGCCATGGTTGAGACACCACACGGTTATCTGGATCAATTAGCCAGAACTGGTGTAGGTTCTATCCCACATCTTCATGCTGCTCCTTGCTACAGGATGACATGTGCTCCTTTGATCCTGGCCCTAAACATAGTGGAGTCTGTCAGGTGGTTCAATTCTAATCCACTACCTCCTCCAGCATGATGCCTATGCTTCAACAATATCATGGCACCACCTACAAATGACAATGTGCTCAAAACATCATCTACAAATGACAAAGTGTTCATGACATCAGTTACAAATGACAATGTGCTCAAGACATCACCTACAAATGACAAAGTGTTCATGACATCAGTTACAAATGACAATGTGCTCAAGACACCACCTACAAATGACAAAGTGTTCCTGACATCAGTTACAAATGACAATGTGCTCGAGACACCACCTACAAATGACAAAGTGTTCATGATGCCAATTACATAATGACAAATATTCCACAGTTCAGGTTAATGAGAACAGGCATACTTACAAAATCTTGAAATGACAGGCGACATCCATAACACAGGACCTGGTTTAGATCTTCATGGCTACATGATTGTGGAAGATTTAAAAAAAAAAAAAAGAAAACTTGTTATGAATGTCCAAGTAAAGATTTTTGTATCCATATCAAAAAGGTTCATAAGATATGAGCATTTAACAAGACTTGGAAATAACAGGTAAGCAGCTAACAAGACTTGGAAATAACAGGTAAGCAGCTAACAAGACTTGGAAATAACAGGTAAGCAGCTAACAAAACTTGGAGATAACAGGTAAGCAGCTAACAAGACTTGGAAATAACAGGTAAGCAGCTAACAAGACTTGGAAATAACAGGTAAGCAGCTAACAAGACTTGGAAATAACAGGTAAGCAGCTAACAAGACTTGGAAATAACAGGTAAGCAGCTAACACAACTTGGAGATAACAGGTAAGCAGCTAACACAACTTGGAGATAACAGGTAAGCAATCTGTATCTGTAAATGAAATATTTATTTCTAAATTCTGTCAGTTTTTCCTTTCGGTGGATACAGAAATAACTTTATATACTATAAACGTTAGCCAACACTTTTGTTTCCACTGGTGTGCTATTCATTTCTGTATTCATATTCAGCCATCCAAATATCTGTATTCAGCAGAACATCAAAACCTTCTATCTGATGCATCTCTAATCATTGTTATCATTATCATCATCATCATAATCATCACTTACCAGAAGAGCAAGTATTATCTGATGGTAAAACATCTGATCAATAACAACAAAATAAATGCAACCGTGTGAGCTTATAAGTGAGGGGGAAAAAAAAAAAACTTGGCCATGGTTGAGACACCACACGGTTATCTGGATCAATTAGCCAGAACTGGTGTAGGTTCTATCCCACATCTTCATGCTGCTCCTTGCTACAGGATGACATGTGCTCCTTTGATCCTGGCCCCAAACATAGTGGAGTCTGTCAGGTGGTTCAATTCTAATCCACTACCTCCTCCAGCATGATGCCTATGCTTCAACAATATCATGGCACCACCTACAAATGACAATGTGCTCAAGACATCATCTACAAATGACAAAGTGTTCATGACATCAGTTACAAATGACAATGTGCTCAAGACATCACCTACAAATGACAAAGTGTTCATGACATCAGTTACAAATGACAATGTGCTCAAGACACCACCTACAAATGACATCAGTTACAAATGACAATGTGCTCGAGACACCACCTACAAATGACAAAGTGTTCATGATGCCAATTACATAATGACAAATATTCCACAGTTCAGGTTAATGAGAACAGGCATACTTACAAAATCTTGAAATGACAGGCGACATCCATAACACAGGACCTGGTTTAGATCTTCATGGCTGCATGATTGTGGAAGATTTAAAAAAAAAAAAAAGAAAACTTGTTATGAATGTCCAAGTAAAGATTTTTGTATCCATATCAAAAAGGTTCATAAGATATGAGCAATCAACAAGAATACAATGTCAAGACATGCTCATGAAGCAACTCGGAAAACTGAATCGGGGAAACCAGATATCTCTTGCTGTTGACTTGATCGGCAAAGATTGCATATCATGACACCATGTTCTGTGGTGTGCCTCACCACGCCTGACGTCATTTTCTGATTTGCTTTTTCCTAACAAAGTGTTTCAAGCACCCATTATGCAGACTGAGCAGAGTACTGGCACCTGATAGTAGTGGCACCAGAAGCTCTACTGCTTTCACATGGGAAATGGTTCACTGTTGATTCAACTGCTCTAATATCTGCTGCGAAATTGCACACTAACACGGACAACACAGAAAGTAAGCCTTCCAAAGCACCTCGTGGCCACTCTAATCCTTCAGCATCAAATGAAACTTAAGTTCTAGTAAACAGTTTAAAAAAAAAAAAAAACCCACCTCAGTTTCTGATCTGTGTCGTCATATGAGGTCTTGGAATCACTTTCACCCGTTCCATCCATCTTTTGTTTGTCCAAGCTGTCACCATCCCCACTTCTGTACTGTGCCTGCTTCTGGACTGACCTGGAGATTTTCTGTGAGAACTCTACGGCATAAAGGGCTGAGGCCTTCCCAACATTTGTATCTAAGGAGGACTGAAAAGAACATTTGTATCTAAGGGGGACTGAAAAGAACATTTGTATCTAAGGGGGACTGAAAAGAACATTTGTATCTAAGGGGGACTGAAAAGAACAAACAAAAATTTCCATTTTTTTAAAATAGAATATTTGGATAGAAATAACTGAAATTTCAGAATGTCTCTGTCATAAAAAAAACTCTCTAGCTTTGTTGAAGTATTCAAGGAATAAGGTATTAGTCTCCACATTTTCCATATCACTGAGGCATAAAGAGGACATGGAGTTAATGTCCATATTTTCCTTGATATGTTCGATGTCACTGAGGCATAAAGAGAACATGGAGTTAATGTCCACATTTTCCTTGATCTGATGTCACTGAGGCATAAAGAGAACATAGAGTTAATGTCCACATTTTCCTAGATCTGTTCGATGTCACTGAAGCATACAGAGAACATGGAGTTAATGTCCACATTTTCCTTGATCTGTTCGATGTCACTGAAGCATAAAGAGAACATGGAGTTAATGTCCACATTTTCCTTGATCTGATGTCATTGAGGCATAAAGAGAATATGGAGTTAATGTCCATATTTTCCTTGATCTGTTCAATGTCACAGAGGAATAAAGTGAACATGGAGTTAATGTCCACATTTTCCTTGATCTGATGTCATTGAGGCATAAAGAGAACATGGAGTTAATGTCCATATTTTCCTTGATCTGTTCGATGTCACCGAGGAATATAGTGAACATGGGGTCAAAGTCCATATTTTCCTTGATCTGCTCGATGTCACACACTTCAAGGAAAAAAGAAAGACGGGTAGACCATTAGGAACATGGAGATGCACAATGCAGGAAAACTCAAGGAAGTGAGAAAGACATGGTTTGAGATATCCCAACTTGCTTCAGACAAGACTGGCTGGAGAACCTGTGTTGATGCCTCATGCTCCATTGAGAATAAAGATGATTGATGATGATGATGATGATGATGATCCGTGTCATCCAAGCATAAAGAAGACATGGAGTTAGTGTCCACATTTTCCTTGACCATCACCACACCAGAAGGTAACGTATCACAGCCAGCAAGCTCTCATTCCTCAGCTGAAAGGTGGAGTCAGGTGACTGACCTGAGCACATCCACCGATCAGGCACCCTTTTCTTACATGACAGAAATATTTTTATGGCACTTTTCTGTGGGAACCTGAGTAGAATCGTCAGTGCATTAGTTCTTCGGGCAGAGGCTGGCGGACCAAGTCTGATCTGAGAGCCCCAGCCATCCAGCTGTAGAAGGCAGCCATGCATGACGATGACCACATCACCCTGATAGTGTGCTAACTGCTCAAGGAAACTACAGACACATAAGACAATATCACCTCCCTCCTCCTGCCAGGTGTCTCAGAGACATGACAGGGCTACCTTTACCTTGCCTTACACTTTGTATGGGAGTGAAGATGCTTGTCCGACCAGGCAATCAGCGACCCACAGCTGATATGCCAGCGTTTGGGTTGGCGAACCATAGCTGACCAAGACCCTGTCTCACCTCTCCGTGGTACCCCCAGTAACAGGCCTTGCCTGGCTAAGGGGGCAGGGATCACCACAGCCCCCATGGCAGTGCAGTTGGCTAAAGAAGCACTGCACGCCCCTTGCTTTTTTAGCTGCACTCCGGGACTGAAACAAGCAGCCGCCATAACCCGCTCCCACACCGAAATGATGCTGTGCCTCAACATCTCTGCAGCATCAGCCACAAAAGAACAACAGCTCGCAGCTGCAGGGAGTTCGTACAAGTGCACTTTATATTACTGGCTTTTATAACACTAAAGGAATACCCCAATCTTGCCCCACATTACAAAAAAATCTAATAAGCTTAATAAAAAAACAAACCATAATACAATGGAAACAGCTGTCTGTAAACGGCAAACTATTTTGTCATCTCCCATGAACCAGCAATCATACATTTTTTAAAGAGTCTGATTTAAGAGGAAAAAAAAAAAATTAAAATTTCTGGTGGATTCAATCGTAGGCCAAAAATTTTACAACCATGCAACTAAAGTATTTATGATCATATCAAAATGAATAATAACATACTATTGGAGGGAATATTGAGGACAAAAAAAGAACAGCAGGAAAACATCAAGACGTCGAGAGAAGGCACTTTATTTTGGGTCTACCACAAAGACTGAGATGAAGCAAAGAGGAAATCCATCACACCCAACCTCGGCTAGGATATGGCACAGGCTGATGATGATAACACAAGTAATATGTATTTTTTTTTGGTCTCTTACATCAGAATATCAGTCAGTAAGTCACATGTCCCTTGCGGAATTTTGCCTCCCTAACAGTTCTCTTGTAGGCCTCTCGGTACAGACATTGAATGAAGACACCAAAAAAAAAAAATACGAAGTTGACTTACCTGACAAAAAACACAGTTTTGACTTTTCTCAAGATCAGGTGACTCCAGCTTTTCCGATGTTCTAAGGGGAGATAAAAGCAAAATTTGCTCTGACATGAGATCACCTTATACATCCTGAACAATGTCAAATTGAAGGGTTACTTTTCCCTAGCACTACCCAAGACCAAGACACAACTAGAGCTTCTCATCAAAAACTCTCAGAAAGTATGTACGACTTACACATACTGTACATCAGCAAAATGTTTGGGGTTTTTTTTTCCCACTTTTCAGCACATTGAACAAGGTGGAAACTTTGACAGAGCCCACCATCGACTTTTAAGGAGGGATTTTGTCACCTAAAACCAAATAAAACCACTCTTTTCTACCATCTTTCAAATGTTTATGACATATCTTCAGACCTTTAGTTGCACACCGGTTCATCAGTCAGTCATTTGCATGCCCCGTGCAGAACTTTGCCTCCCTAACAGCACTCCTGTAGGCCTCTCTGTTGTAAGCAAGATGGCCTGCTGCTGATGCATTCATTTGCAGATTATCAACGATGTCTTGCAGCCATCTTCGCCTTGGTCTTCCTCTCATTCTTTTTCACATTATGTACCCTTCCAAGACTGTCTTCTCAAAATTATCATGACGTTCAATATGTCCAAAATACTCAATTTTTCTCTGTTTAATCCTCTTTACTAGCCAGCCTTCTTCAATATTAAGTTTTCGTAGTATGGATATATTTGTTCTTTTTTGTGTCCATGATATTTGAAGAACTCTTCTGTAGTATTTACATTCAAAGGCATTTATGTGTTTCTCAGCTGTTTTGTTAAGTGTCCAGGTCTCACAGGCATATGTTGCGATGGGAAAGATGCATGCCCTTAAAAATCTTATTTTTGTAGTTCTGTCTGCTCCTCTCCACAGCTTCTTTAGTTGTTTTACTTTCTGAAGAGCAACAGATGTCCTCCTTTTAATTTCCCTCATTGTATCTTCATTATTAGTTAGTAGTGATCCAAGATATTCAAAACTCTCTACTTCTTCCAATTTTTCCTAATTGATACATATTTCAACTGCCTTGTTTGTTTTGTCAGTTGTCATCAATTTAGTCTTCTTCACATTAAGATAAAGGTTTTGCTCTTCACTATTCTTACAGACTGACATAATTAGTTTTTCCATCCCTTTTTTTTGTTGTGGACAGTAATACCAGTTGGTAATCACTAATATATTTTGCATATCTCAGTGCTATATAGACCACAATGGTGACACCAGAAAAGAAGTTAGAATTCAAATTACCAAAGCAGCATTGACCTTCAAGAATCTTGAGAATATATGGTATTTAAAAGTTATAAACACAAAAACCAAGTTAAGATTATTCAATTCAAATGTAATATCTACCCTCATTTATGCATATGAAAGCTGGAAAACAACTAGAGAAATAGACAAGAAATTAGACTCTTTTGAAAACAAATGCCTAAGGAAAATACTCTGTATAAAGTGGAATGAATTCAAGAACAATGCAGAGATAAGACAGATGTGCAAACAACAACATGTCACAATGTTGATCAGAAAAAGACGATAGACATATGTCGGTCATGTGATCAGAAGAAAGAACCAGAGAATCTCCAAACAAGCTATCAAATGGAACACAACAGGCTGAAAAAAAAGAGGTCAACCACGTGAAACTCTAAAGAGGACCTCGTTAAGAGAGGCCAGTTTAGTGGGCATAACATCCCTTGACGAGATTGAAAAACTCGCTGAAGACAGGACATCTTGGTGAACTACCATGTGGGCCCTATGTGATGTTTAGCGGCACAGGAAGGATGTAAGAATCACTAATGTGCAAGTGCAAGGTTATAATGCTGTAGCAACAACACAACAGAACCAGGCAAGCCATGATGTTTTTGACCTGACTGCAGGTTTCCAGTGGTTCTCAAGCAGATCACAGTATGCTTCACCATTGACAGTGGTTCCACTGGGCATGTAATGTTGGGACTTTACAACCCCAGAAGTGAATGAGTGTCAATTTTCTGGCTGACTAAGCTGTATGGAACTTCTTTGGTTTCGGCAAGGAAGAATGCCACCGCTTCATGCTAGCTCCCTTTGTCTCTGGCTGGATGCAACATATCCAGCATCCATCTCCAATGATTATGTATCATAGAAAGGCACCTCTCCTTCAGTTTCAGAATGTCGTAACAGAGTTTCACAAACATCCTCATGACATACTTTCAGACTTGGGGGGGGGGGGGGGGTGGGTGAGTTATTTTGGTACCCACCTGGTGAAGATCTTTCAGAGCTGCAGCACTTCATAAATAATTTGGTGTGCCAAGCCAGGGCTCAATGATGTGGTGTGCCAAGCTAGGACTCAATGATGTGGTGTGCCAAGCCAGGGCTCAATGATGTGGTGTGCCAAGCTAGGACTCAATGATGTGGTGTGCCAAGCCAGGGCTCAATGATGTGGTGTGCCAAGCCAAGACTCATCCTCACTCCTCCTGCCACCTCCACTGATACCTGCTGGTTCTTCCAGATCATTCATTCCATTTCAGCATTAGCATCAGGCACAGTGTGAAGCCAGCCAGAACAAGCTCCACTTGCCAAATTGGACACCCCACTTTTGAACCTCCCTGTGCCATTCATACACCACTGAAGTGACGGGTCCCCAGACTGCCTGTTTATTATTCTGCGATGAATATCTGCAGGTTCCTCATCTTCACTACCCAAGAAATGAACAACTGTTTGCTGTCCTTTTCTTATGCATGCTTTCAGAGGAGCAGCCATCTTTGATCTGGTCTGCTGACATAATATTTCCAAAATGGCTAACATGACCCCACATAATCTAGAGAGGGATGGCACAACATACTTGTACTACAATCATATACTAACTGATGCAGAGTTTTTAAAATAGCAAAATTAAGGTTACTTTCTGACTTGCCTTCATAACAGTAACAGCAGAGGTGAAGTTTGTCATGTTCACTACAACATTAGTTTACTTTTCTCACTGTAACATACCTGATAATGTTAGCAACAATAGAAGTAAAGTTTACATTTTTCACCACTGCTAACAAACACAGTAAAGTTTACTTTTCTCACCACTATAACATACCTGATAATGTTGGCAACAACAGAAGTAAAGTTTACTTTTCTCATCACTATAACATACCTGATAATGTTGGCAACAACAGAAGTAAAGTTTACTTTTCTCACCACTATAACATAATGTTAGTAACAGCGGAGGTAAGGGTTACTTTTATCACTATAACATACCTGATAATGTTAGCACAATAGAAGTAAAATTTACTTTTCTCACCACTATAACATACCTGATAATGTTAGCAAGAACAGAGGTAAAGTTTACTTTCCTCACTATAACATACCTGATAATGTTAGCAACTGTGGATGGAAAGTCTGCTTGCAGCCCCATAACAAACTTCTCTGTCAATTTCTGAATGCTGGAGTCACTGGGCATCTGAACACAATTGAACATTGTAATTTATATACTATATATTTATATATAAATAGAAAAATTGGAAGAAGTGGAGTTTTGAATATCTTGGATCACTACTAACCAATACTGGAGATACAAAGAGGGAAATTAAAAGGAGGACATCTATCACTCTTCAGAAAGTAAAACAACTAAAGATTCTGTGGAGAGGAACAGACAGAACTATAAAAATAGATTTTTAAGGGCATGCATCTTTCCCACTGTAACATATGCCTGTGAGACCTGGACACTTAACAAAACAGCTGAGAAACACATAAATGCCTCTGAATGTAAGTGCTACAGAAGAGTTCTTCAAATATCATTGGCACAAAAAAGAACAAATATATCCATACTTCAAGAACTTAATATTGAAGAAGGCTGGCTAGTAGAGAGGATTAAAGAGAGAAAACTTAAATATTTTGGACACATTAAACGTCATGATAATCTAGAGAAAACTGTCTTGGAAGGGTACATAATGGGAAAAAGAAAGAGAGGAAGACCAAGGCGAAGATGGCTGCAAGACATCGTTGATGATCTGAAATGGATGCATCAGCAGCAGGGCATCTTGCTTACAACAGAGAGGCCTACAGGAGTGCTGTTAGGGAGGCAAAGTTCCACAAAGGACATGCAAATGAATCAATGAATGAATATTTATATACCTATATTTTATGAAAGTACCAGAAAGTGAATGAACATTATCATCTGCAAACATATAAATCATCATCAGTCCTCTGTACTCCCAATGGAGCATAAGGCATCAACAAAGGTTCCCCAGCCAGTCCCATCTTGAGCAAGTCAGGATAGCTCAAACCATGTCTTTCCCTGCTTCCTTTAGTTCTTCCTGTTTTGTGTGTCTCCATGTTCCTAATGGCCTGCCCCTCTTTATCTGTTCTTGAGGCGTCCAAGTCAGGGCGGTATTGGGGTAAACATACAAATAAATACATAAAAATCATTCAATCAGTCCTTTTCACCCAAAGTGCACCTGGCTAAGCTGATTCTTATGTCTCTTGACATTGACTGTCTACCTACACTGATGTCCTCCCTGTACTCTTTTAGACTATAATTTTGTACAGATTTTAATCTTCATATATTTCAGCAGCCTGTGATACTCCAGTGATAAATCTAACATGGACATTTATTTACTACAGTGGCAGGACTTCCATTTATTACAAAGACGGAAACATCTTCATTTATTATGTACATATCATTTATTACAAAGACGGAAACTTCTTCATTTATTACATACATATCATTTATTACAAAGACAGAAACTTCTTCCTTTATTACGTACATATTTATTACAAAGATGGAAACTTCATTTATTACGTACATATCATTTATTACAAAGATAGAAACTTCTTAATTTATTACATACATATCATTTATTACAAAGACGGAAACTTTTTAATTTATTATATACATATCATTTATTACAAAGACGGAATTTTCTTCATTTATTATTATGTACAACTTCTAACATGTCTGTTAAACATGGCACGTGACAATAAATGAATGAACTTTAACCTCAGAGGTCTTCTTCTTCTTCTTCTTTGTTCGCATTGTCTGTCTATACCTGCAGTCCTTTCTCTTGGATAAATTTCACTGTTTTTTGTAATTCATGTATGGAACCGTAGAGCTTATCTTCTTTAGTGGTTTCACTGGGCCAGTAATTATTTCTCAGTGTTTCATAGTTGGTGCAGTTCTGGAGGATATGTTCCACAGTTTGGGGCACCTGGGCACATGTACATAGATTAGTAGTACCAACCTTAAACTTTGTATACATATGACTTCGGAGTCGGCTGTGTCCTGTTCAGAGATGGAAGATGGTGACTTGTTCCTTTCTGTTTAGCATGTGATAGTTTAGTTATCATGTGGTGGTGTTTGTGGCTTCCTGTAGGTTTTTATCATGCTTTTCTTCTGATTATAGGTGATTGGTATGTCTGGTTGATCCATTTCAGTGCCCTCTTTGGCCAGATGGTCAACTTTCTCATTGCCTGGTATCCCACAGTGGGAGGGAATCCATTGCAAAGTGACTCCATGTTGTAAGCCAATTTTTGACAAGGCATCCTTAAGGTCTGGTAGTTTGTTGCACTGAAGAGCTTCCAGTACTGATCTTGCATCCATGAGAATTACTACAGGACATGTATCAATTCTGGAGTCTGATAGTTTTTCAACTGCAGCAATAATTGCCCTAACTTCTGCATCAAAGTTGTTGCAGTATTTACCAGTGGGTATGGAAATCTTGTCAGTGGTATTGTTTGGATATTCAATATGTGCTCCTGCCCCTCCATTCTTTATGGCATTGTGTGCAGATCCGTCTGTATACACATGTATCCAGGTGTCACATGGATATTTGTCATCTAGCACACTAAGTGTGGCTGTTGATCTTACAAGGCTGCTTTGCATCTCACCATTCTGCACACCTTTCACTTCAGTCTGAATAGTTATTTGTGTATAATCTGCTTCTTTCCATGGTGTATGCTCTGGTACAGATAATAATGGAGCGACTACAGTTGGAAGGTCAGGTATCAGCTTATGCATACGCTTGGCCTGGTGAATGAAGCTGCTTCTTTTAAGCCGGCTTAATGCCAAGTTATTGAATCTTTCCTTCAGGGGATGGCTTACAGAGCTAAGGAATTTCTCTCCCATGGTCATGACCTTTGTGTCTCTACGTTCCTTTAGCGCTTGAACACCAACTATTTTCTGCATTTCTACTATTGGTGTGGACCTCATGGCACCTGTGATAATCCATAGTGACTGATTTTGAACCCTGTCTAGATTATGCAGCGTAGTGTTTGATGCTGTGCACCAAGATGTTGAGCCATATTCTAAATGTGGTAGAATACTTTGCTGAAATACACTCTTGAGAATTCTTTCACTAGCTCCCCATGTGGTTTCACTTAATTTTCTTAATATGGCTAG
This sequence comes from Achatina immaculata, assembly GCA_009760885.1. Taxonomy (NCBI): domain Eukaryota; kingdom Metazoa; phylum Mollusca; class Gastropoda; order Stylommatophora; family Achatinidae; genus Lissachatina; species Lissachatina immaculata. The sequence goes on along the minus strand of CM019709.1, from coordinate 2,778,249 downwards.
TTTTCTTCTGGCTTTTGCTTCTGCACTGTTGACATGTTGCTTCCAAGTCAGTTTAGAGTCAAGAGTTACTCCTAAGTAAGTGGGTTGGTTGTCCATCCTTAAGGATACTTCATTTACAAAGATCTTACCTGCTTTCTGTTTAGATGAGAGAGTGAACAGAGTGGTACTTGATTTCTCTGTGTTGATACTTACACACCATTTGTTTGTCCATGATGTCAAGATGTCTGCTGCTCTTTGGAGTCTCTGTGTAGCAACTGTCGCATATTCATCTGTACACTACATGACCAGATCATCTGCATACAGTGCCGCTTTGATTCCATAGGGAAGTTCCTTGACCAGGTCATTAATGAATACCAGGAATAGTGTGGGTGAAAGGACTCCTCCTTGTGGTACACCGTGTCGCAGAAGTACTTTCTGGCTTTTGTGACCATCCATTACTACTCTAGCTCTTCTATTGTGTAAATAGGACTTTATCCAGTTGTACAGTCTTCCATTCACATTGCAGTTTCTTAGTTTCCACAGTAGACCTTTTTTTCCATACTTTATCAAAGGCTTTCTTCAGGTCTATCCACGCTGCTAGTACAAGGTTTTTCTCTTGGAATGCATCCTCAATCTCTTGAGAGAGATAGGTCACTTGATCTTCCGTACTGTAGTACTGCATCCTCAAAGGTAAAAGGATAACAATAAAAAGCAAGTAAACAGTACTTTTCTAAATATATCACTTGAATGACTTTTGATCTTTGTCCAGTTTTTTTCCAATCCTCAAGTTTACCAAATTTTCACTCTTTTTTTTTTTGTTCCATATCTCTTGTTGCTGCTGTTGTATCATCCTGGAACCGCATGCAGGATGCTCTCTGCAATTGATGTGCCAAAAGTACTGAGGCATACAAAGTGTTGAACGAGTAATGGGTTATGGCAGATATTTTTTAAGGACTAAGCCAAAAGAAAAGCAGGAAAGTGCAACGCTTTTTTTCTTTCTTAAGCAGACTTCACTGCCATGGGGACTATACCAGTTCCTGTGTCTAGGCTGTCTCAGGAAAATACTAAACATCAAATGGCAGCAATTGATTCCTGACAAGTCCTCACAAGAGCTAAAATTCCAAGCATCTGCACAATGCTTCAAAAGGCACAAATCCATTGGACAGGGCATGTGGTCAGAATGATTAACACTCAACTGCCCAAACAACTCCTATATGGGGAACTTCTGAACAGATAAAGAAAGCAGGAGAGCAAAAAAAGCGATACAAGGATACACTCAAGGCCTTCGGGATAGACACAAACTCTTGGGAGTCCAAAGCACAAGTCCGCCCATCACGGAGGGCTATAACCACCCTGGGTACTCAGAGAGCAGAGTGCTCAAGAATTGAAAGTGCCCAGTACAAACATGCAATGTGAAAAGCCAAGGCAGCACAAGCACCCACAACTGAATCTGGACATGTATGTTCCATGTGTGGCAAAACTTTTACAGCTCGTATAGGGCTAGTTGGTCACGCACGGACACACATCACCCTATTTAGACCAAGATGAAGCTGTGGTCATCACCGAAGATGATGGGCGAACAACAACAACAGCAACAACAACAGCACCAACAACAACAACAGCAACAACAACAACAACAACAACAACAACAACAACAACCAGTTCCTTTCCCATAAGCCTGACTGAGTCTGTTACTGGGGGCACCAAAGGAGAGGTGGGGATATGGTCTTGCTGCTTACGGTTCACCAATTCATATGCAAGCAGCCAACTAAAGAATTTGTTACCTTGGACTGCATCATAACCCCCCCCCCCACATCTCCATATGTCACTTGAACAAACATGGACTGAAACAAAATCTGAATTAAGCCACCTGACCTGTTTTGACTTTTGAGAATAAAATGCTTGTAAATGAACAGTCATGCCCAATATGATGTCTTACAGATGTACCTTAGTGGTTATGCTGGGTATAAAGACACTCTCCACACTGAACAAACTGTTGTACATCACAAGTTCCTTAGCAGTGAGATCTCTGGGGGCAATAAGTGTATGAAGTGACGAAATACTCATAAAGTATTATTAAACAGTGACATACAAAAAAAAGAAACATATATATAGAAATATATTTTAAAATATATAAAAACCAGAAATTATCGGAATGCTGAGTTTAAAAAACAAACAGATGAAATACAAATAATCAATTGTCTAAATGGCCAAACACTTGTACTAATTCATATATATATATATGTATGTACAGTAAGATAAAACTCCCACTTCCATGCCATTAACTCTTTCCATGCCGGGGTGACCAAACACGGAGGTTCAGCTGGGTGCCGGAGTAAAAGCGCGGGTCTTGATATGAACAGGGGTATATTAGTAAAAGTGGATGAAAACACAGTTTTTCCATGTGAAAAATGTACTTATTATGTTTCAAAATATAACTAAATGTATGAAAATTTCATAAATACAGAGTTTTTTAGGAAAAAAATAAAAGTAATGTGATGTTTTTAGACAATAATTGTGTCCTACTGACCATCGGCTAGGTCTAGATGTACAGTATGTACCTTCTGAGATGCCTAGAACTAGCTGTCAGTCTCATCTTGTGATCATATGGGCCATTCTCCACTAAAATAATGTCTGAAATAACCTCCTAACTACTTCTCCAGTCATCTAATATGTCTAGATCTACCTGGGATACGTTCAAGAACAGTGGTCTGGTCACAGGGCATGTCCATACACCTATCTACATCACCAAAAATTGAAATTTCTTGGTCAAAAACTTCCGTTTTCCACGCTCGACACTGGTTGTAACTAAGCACTCTTCTGCCATGGTGAAAAGGGTCACGGGGCATGCGCACTAAATGTTTACAATCTAAACGTTACACCAGTTGTTTAAAGTGAAACGAAGCATGGCCAAATTTTTGGTCAAAAGCCCGGAAAGAGTTAAGGCATATTGGGCATATAGTGTTAGGTCTGTATTTTATTATTATTTTTTATTTATTTATATATGTAGACATACATATAACAGATTCATGGAAACAAGATCACTTGGTAAAAGTATGAAATAAAAGTGATGTTGTCATTGCTATAAAAATCTTGGCATTAAATTTAAATTATTTCTACAGCAAAAAGTGCAAGTCATATACAGTTTGTAGAAATGAAATACGTTAAAGCTGTGCACATGAATTTAAAAATACTATATTGAACCTATCTTGTTATATGGAAGTGAATCATGGACAATAGGCAAGTCTGCACAAAAATCATTGGAAGCAGCAGAAATGTGGTTCTATTAGAAGAATGTTGCGAATCCCCTGGACAGCAAAAATAACTAATGAAGAATGTATGAGAAGAGCTGGACAGACAAAAAAACCTTGTCAAAAAGATAAGAGAGAGACAATGCACTTTCATAGGACATGCAATGAGAAGAGGGGGCATTGAAAATATTACAACAGAAAAAATAGAAGGAAGAAGATCAAGAGGAAGACCAAGAGAAATGATACTGGACAGCCTGGCGGGATGGTGTGAGAGGAGATCACTAACTGAACTGATGGCCTGCATGAAGGATTGTGTACTCTGGAGAAGCATAATAGCCAACGCCAGTCGGCACGGCACCTGATGATGATGACATGAATTTAAGAAGTGCTAAGAATAACCTCTGAGGGATGTATCTAATCAGTTCTCATGCAATTTCTATTAAAAAAAAATTGTCATCTGACAAAATGCTGATGGAAAACTATGAAAACAAAGAACAAAGAGTATGAAAACTAGAAAGGAAAACTATGAAAACAAGAAACAAAGAGTATGAAAACTAGAAAGAAAAACTATAAAAGCAATAAATAAAGAGTATGAAAACTATGAAAACAAGAAATAAAGAGTATGAAAACAAGAAAGGAAAACTATGAAAACAAGAAATAAAGAGTATGAAAACTAGAAAAGAAAATATGAAAACAAGAAATAAAGAGTATGAAAACTAGAAAGGAAAATATGAAACAAGAAACAAAACTTACAAAAACAAATAAAAACTAGGTAAACAAGAACAAAGACCATGATACGACAAGAAAGAAAAAAAAAACATCAAAACAAGGCAAAAAAAATGAAAACAAGACAGAAAACTCTGAAAACTTACCTTATGGGACGAATAAACAGGACATCTCTGTTTCGTCGATCACAAAATGCCTATAATTTTTTTTTAAGTAAAAAAAAAAAAAAAAGAAAGAAAAATTAAAAAGAAAAAAATAGCACAAATTATCTGGCTTAGGCAGTCTACTCTAAACAGTCACTTTGGCCACTGACACAAATAACGAAGCTTTGACCACCCAATCATGACTGCCTTCTATAAATAACTCTACATGAACTACAAACCTCCTGACCTCTTCTTCTTGCACAGTGAAAACATAATGAGAAATATAGAGAGCTTGTCAGGAATATCAACTGGCGGGTACAACCTTAAAACTTAAGATATGCAAATAACACAGTTCTGATTGCTAAAAGTGAAGGGGAGATACAGGCTCTTCTGGGCATCGTCGTTCATGAAAGTAAAAGTAAAAGTTTCAGCCTGAATAAAAAGAAGACTGAAGCGATGGTCATCTCAAAGAAAGAACTCCATGAAAATGTAGCATTACCATCGATGGCACAGAAATGAAACAAGTTGACAGATTCAAGTAGGTAGGAACGATTATGACAACTGATGGGAAATGTCACAACGAAATAAAAAGCAGACGTGCTCAGGCCAAGTCAGCATTCCAGAAAATGAGAAACATCTTGTGCAACAGATCCATATCAATGGAAACAAGAATCCAAGTACTTAAATGTTACATCAAGCCAGTTTTGTTTTATGGATGTGAAGCATGGTCCATGAATAAGAGAGCACAGCGAGGAATGGAGGCCATGGAGATGTGGTTCATAAGAATGATGCTGAAGGTACCATGGACAGCCAAGAAAATCAATGAAGAAGTCTTAATTAAGAGAGGCTGGAGTTAAAAGGCAAATTACAGCAAAGATCAGAGGCAGACAAGCGAGATTTGTAGGACATTTTCTGAGAAGAGGAAAACTGGAACACATTGTGGCAACTGGAAAAACTGAGGGAAGAAGAGACAGAGGAAGAAAGAGAGAGAAGTTACTGGATGGGCTGTCAGTGTGGCTAGGAAGAAAGTCACCGGCGGATCTCATAATCAAGACTAAAGACAGGAAATTGTGGAGAGAAATGATCACCTACGCCATGCGGCACAGCACTTGACTGACTGATTGATTGAACTACAAGTAAACACACTGAATAGCTCAGGAGCTGCACTGTCTTTTCTCAGTGTAGAAGGAATGGGTTGTAAATGTGCTCTAGTTATGTTCAGGTCAACCCAGGTGAAAGATGATATGATGATGACAACTTAAGAAGACAAGCAGTTGTGACTTTCTGTGGCCATGAATGATGTTATCAAGATCATTAAAAGAACATTTGATATCTGGAATTGGATATGTGATGCCACACAATTTGAGGGTAGACTCCACTCTACTCCTTTGAACTGTGAGGTGTATTTGGTGAAGTTTTAATCTGTTGAGTGTCTTTGGTGTAGTTTTAATTTGTTGGGTGTCTCTGGTGTAGTTTTAAATTGTTGAGTGTCTTTGGTGTAGTTTTAATTTGTTGAGTGTCTCTGGTGTAGTTTTAATTTATTGGGTGTCTCTGGTGTAGTTTTAATTTATTGGGTGTCTCTGGTGTAATTTTAATTTGTGGAGTGCCTTTGGTGTAGTTTTAATCTGTTGGGTGTCTCTGGTGTAGTTTTAATTTGTTGGGTGTCTCTGGTGTAGTTTTAATTTGTTGGGTGTCTCTGGTGTAGTTTTAAATTGTTGGGTGTCTTTGGTGTAATTTTAATTTGTGGAGTGTTTTTGGTGTAGTTTTGATTTGTGGAGTGTCTAGAATGCAATTCTGATCTGTGGAGTGTCTTTGGTGTAGTTTTGATTTGTGGAGTGTCTTTGGTGTAGTTTTGATTTGTGGAGTGTCTTTGGTGTAGTTTTGATTTGTGGAGTGTCTTTGGTGTAGTTTTGATTTGTGGAGTGTCTTTGGTGTAGTTTTGATTTGTGGAGTGTCTTTGGTGTAGTTTTGATTTGTGGAGTGTCTTTGGTGTAGTTTTGATTTGTGGAGTGTCTTTGGTGTAGTTTTGATTTGTGGAGTGTCTTTGGTGTAGTTTTGATTTGTGGAGTGTCTTTGGTGTAGTTTTGATTTGTGGAGTGTTTCTGGTGTAGTTTTGATTTGTGGAGTGTCTTTGGTGTAGTTTTGATCTGTGGATTGTCTAGAATGCAATTCTGACTTGTGGGGTGTTCTGGCAGCAGTTCTGATTTGTGGGCTGTTACCTATGCAGTTTTATTTGCACTTCATCTAGGCTGGGTCATTTCAGTAGAAAATCTTCAACAACCACGTCCTCCTCTTTATAAAACTTTTTGCAATTTGGAATCTGGTTTTTGGGTTTTTTAAAATTTGGTTCAGGTGTTTGTGGTGATTTGGTTTTGTGTGAAGCCTAAACATGATGATGTGATATTGTGTACAGCCTAAACATGATGGTTTAGTTTTGTGTGGAGCCTAAACATGATGGTGTGATATTGTGTGGAGCCTAAACATGATGGTTTGGTTTTGTGTGGAGCCTAAACATAATGGTTTGGTTTTGTGTGGAGCCTAAATATGATGGTGTGATACTGTGTGGAGCCTAAACATGATGGTTTGGTTTTGTGTGGAGCCTAAACATGATGGTTTGGTTTTGTGTGGAGCCTAAATATGATGGTTTGGTTTTGTGTGGAGCCTAAACATGATGGTTTGGTTTTGTGTGAAGCCTAAACATGATGGTTTGGTTTTGTGTGGAGTCTAAACTTGATGGTTTGGTTTTGCATGGACCCTAAACATGATGGTTTGGTTTTGTGCCACATATATATCTATATACAATAAAAATAATCTGAACTCACTGTATTCAAAGACACCTGTGAGCCCCGACCTTGGGCCACATCTGAGAGGACTCTTATGGACAGCGCAGTGGAACATTCTGCTGTGAGAACCTTAGTGAATCCCAGCTGGCGAGCTATAGAAACTATCAACCGATTCCTGATAAAGAAGAAGGTAACAATGGCCGATCAGACCCACTGGATTTTAATAATAAAATCAGTTTCACAGACAAAGAGATATAAATTGTGTGTGTGTGTTTTTGAAAATATGTCACTTTTTACAGACTTTTTTTCAGGCCGTCTTCGTTTTGTTTGTTTTTGTAAGAGTAAAAACAAGCTATTCATAGCCAAAGTTGTATATCCATGTTACTCTGAAACAAGGAGATCAAATAAGATGAGGTGTGCGAAGACTGTGAAGTCAGTACGCCAAACCTGTGAATCCAACTCTGATCCTTCTACTCTGTTGCTCGTCTTCTCAAGCTTCAACTCCTTCACAAATGGCACACCTCTACCTGCTCACTCCATCCTAAACTGCTTCTAACTCTGACAACTCTAGTTTTATACTGTCTGACACTGACTTATTTTTCTCTCCTGACAAAATCCACTTGTCTCATGACATGGATTCCTGACCTCGCCATTACTGTCTTGTTCTTACCTACTGCCTCGTGAATTATTCTTGGTTCATGATACCAAATTCTTCACCTCGCCATTACTTTCTTGTTCTTACCTACTGCCTCGTGAATTATTCTTGGTTCATGACACCAAATTCTTCACCTCGCCATTACTGTCTTGTTCTTACCTACTGCCTCGTGAATTATTCTTGGTTCATGACACCAAATTCTTGACCTCACCATTACTGTCAACTTCTTACCTTAACCTCCTAACAAAATCCTCTTGGCTCAAGACACCAGATTCATGACCTTACTACTACTGTCTTGTCCTTACCCAATACCCTTGAAATCACTTGGATTATAACACCCCCTGAAATCACTTGGATTATAACACCCCTTGAAATCACATGGCTTATAACACCCCTTGAAATCACTTGGCTTATAACACCCTCTGAAATCACTTGGCTTATAACACCCCTGAAATCACATGGCTTATAACACCCCTGAAATCACATGGCTTATAACACCCCTGAAATCACATGGCTTATAACACCCCTGAAATCACATGGCTTATAACACCCCTGAAATCACATGGCTTATAACACCCCTGAAATCACTTGGCTTATAACACCCCTGAAATCACATGGCTTATAATACCCCCTGAAATCACTTGGCTTATAACACCCCTGAAATCACATGGCTTATAATACCCCCTGAAATCACTTGGCTTATAACATCCCTGAAATCACATGGCTTATAATACCCCTGAAATCACTTGGCTTATAACACCCCTGAAATCACATGGCTTATAACACCTCTGAAATCATTTGGCTTATAACATCCCTGAAATCACATGGCTTATAACACCTCTGAAATCACTTGGCTTATAACACCCCTGAAATCACATGGCTTATAACACCTCTGAAATCATTTGGCTTATAACATCCCTTAAATCACTTAGATTATAACACTCCAACTCTTAAACCACTTCTATCATGACACTACCTCAAGTTCCTGACAACATCCTCCTGGCTAGTAACTGACCGCAGATCATCAATGAGTATCTTCAGCTGCTCACTTTGGACTATGGATGGCAGTGAGAGGGATCTATCTGCATCAGCAGCACACTGAAAAGGGCAGCCCTGGTTTTCCTCACCAGCTTGTGTACAAGTTCTAGATTCTTCCATTGTCACAGCCTACATCAAAAGCATATCAAAGGAAATAACATACAGTAATAAAGAACCATATATGAGGAAAAAGTTGAAGGGAAAAAAAATAACAACAACAACAAAAAAAAGATGACAACAAGTTAATTAACTACAGTTGTATGATGTGTTCTCTAAGAGGGAGTTTCCAATTTTAAAGTGGCCCAATGTTAAATATACTCGCTGTGTGATTTCACCAGTATAACATGGTGACTATATTGTTTGATTACTCTCTCGTGAGTTGTTACTTCGTCGTGATAAGAGAGTTTGTGTGTCCCGCGACCCAAAGAGCTATGCTGGCGGAAGAAACAGCTCCTAGAAGGGTCACCCAAGCCAGACAGATCTGAGGGTAAGTGCCAGACAAAGCACAACTCAAACCCTGCTGCCTTGCAGGGTGACTGGGGATAGCCAAAGGCTACAGAAGGAAACAAGAAGGAAAAGCGCGCTAAAGACAGATGTACTGGGCCTAGGGTGTTAAGTGACACAGACACGCGGATAACTGCAGTACAAACACAACTCTCGCTCAAACGACATTTCATCCAGACGTGGTGTTCTACCCGCAGAGCCCCGCCAGGCAGGGAGAATGCCGGCCCCAAAGCCTCGACTGGCAGCCACCCTGCTTGTGCTGCGGGGCTCAGGACACAGAGAACAAGGGAGAAAAAACCACCAACCAAAGAGAGACACACGGGAATTTCAACATCCTACAGTGGAATGCTGAAGGAGTCAGAAATAAAAAGATTGAACCTGCCAACCACAAAAAAAAAAATTTCATGGAAGAGGACATAAAACTTACATGTAAAACAACACCCACTAAGGATGCTGTTGCTCAGAGGTTCCCACACTATTCTGCCTGGTGTCCCCTTTCTTTCCAGGCCTTATCCCTTGTACTCCAAAAACTTTTCACTCATTTGGTTATGACACCCTTCCCCCACACAAATCAGCTTTCCCTCTCCTCCTCCTCCTCCTCCTCCTGGATCCTCCAACTCTGGAACTGCTGGTGTACATGTTGCAAAATGAAATACATCTTTTTCTTACAAATTACCAAATGCTCCATTACATGATCCGAAGATGTAATTTTATTTCTTCTTACTTTCTATTGCCAGTATCACGCATTTTCTTTTAAAATAAACTCTTCAAAAGAATAAGATCTATCCAAGAGCACAGAACTCACATCCTGTATCAAGTGAAGTAATGCAGATGAGTTGGCTCCTCCTGAGTACGCAAGCAAAACGTGCTCCCCTTCCCGAATCAGTTTTGATTTGCCGATAGCTGCTCGAAATTTGTGAATGACGTAAACCTGGAAGCAGGACCTGTAATGTAATTTTAAATTATTTCTACTGAATGCATTTTATATGGAACACTGCACTCTACACAATAATGTGATACGGGGGTGGCGAACTTTTCTGCATTGAAATTTTAAAGGAAAAAAAAAACTCCCATCCTAGGTCATTACGAATTCTGTTGAGTTCATTTATTAGTTAGCATGCCCCTTGCAGAACTCCCTAACGGCTCTCTTGAAGGTCTCTCAGTTGAAAACAAGATGGCCTGCTGCTGATGCGTCCATTCACAATTCATCAGCAACATCGTGTTGCCATCTTTGCCTTGGTCTTCCTCTCTTTCTTCTTCCCATTCTCTGCCTTTCCAAGACTGTCTTCTCCACACTCTCATGACATTTAATATGTCCAAAATAGTTTTCTCTGTTTAATCTTCTTTATTAACCAACCTTCTTCAATATTAAATTCTTGTAGTATGGATAAATTTGTTCTTTTTTTGTGTCCATGATATTTGAAGGACTCAAATATCATTTATATTCAAAGGCACTTACGTGTCTCTCAGATGGTGTGATATTGTGTGGAGCCTAAACATGATGGTTTGGTTTTGTGTGGAGCCTAAACATGATGGTGTGATACTGTGTGGAGCCTAAACATGATGGTTTGGTTTTGTGTGGAGCCTAAACATGATGGTGTGATACTGTGTGGAGCCTAAACATGATGGTTTGGTTTTGTGTGGAGCCTAAATATGATGGTGTGATATTGTGTGGAGCCTAAACATGATAGTTTGGTTTTGTGTGGAGCCTAAACATGATGGTTTGGTTTTGTGCCACATATATATCTATATACAATAAAAATAATCTGAACTCACTGTATTCAAAGACACCTGTGAGCCCCGACCTTGGGCCACATCTGAGAGGACTCTTATGGACAGCGCAGTGGAACATTCTGCTGTGAGAACCTTAGTGAATCCCAGCTGGCGAGCTATAGAAACTATCAATTGATTCCTGATAAAGAAGAAGGTAGCAATGGCCGATCAGACCCACTGGATTTTAATAATAAAATCAGTTTCACAGACAAAGAGATATAAATTGTGTGTGTGTGTGCATGTGTTTTTGAAAATATGTCACTTTTTACAGACTTTTTTCAGGCCGTCTTCTTTTTTTTGTTTTTGTAAGAGTAAAAACAAGCTATTCATAGCCAAAGTTGTACATCCATGTTACTCTGAAACAAGGAGATCAAATAAGATGAGGTGTGCGAAGACTGTGAAGTCAGTACGCCAAACCTGTGAATCCAACTCTGATCCTTCTACTCTGTTGCTCGTCTTCTCAAGCTTCAACTCCTTCACAAATGGCACACCTCTACCTGCTCACTCCATCCTAAACTGCTTCTAACTCTGACAACTCTAGTTTTATACAGTCTGACACTGACTTATTTTTCTCTCCTGACAAAATCCACTTGTCTCATGACATGGATTCTTGACCTCGCCATTACTGTCTTGTTCTTACCTAATGCCTCGTGAATTATTCTTGGTTCATGATACCAAATTCTTCACCTCGCCATTACTGTCTTGTTCTTACCTAATGCCTCATGACACCAAATTCTTGACCTCACCATTACTGTCTTGTTCTTACCTAATGCCTCGTGAATTATTCTTGGTTCATGATACCAAATTCTTGACCTCACCATTACTGTCTTGTTCTTACCTAATGCCTCATGACACCAAATTCTTGACCTCACCATTACTGTCTTGTTCTTACCTAATGCCTCGTGAATTATTCTTGGTTCATGATACCAAATCTTCACCTCGCCATTAGTCTTGTTCTTACCTAATGCCTCATGACACCAAATTCTTGACCTCACCATTACTGTCTTGTTCTTACCTAATGCCTCGTGAATTATTCTTGGTTCATGATACCAAATTCTTCACCTCGCCATTACTGTCTTGTTCTTACCTAATGCCTCATGTCACCAAATTCTTGACCTCACCATTACTGTCATCTTCTTACCTTAACCTCCTAACAAAATCCTCTTGGCTCAAGACACCAGATTCATGACCTTACCACTACTGTCTTGTCCTTACCCAATACCCTTGAAATCACTTGGCTTATAACACCCTCTGAAATCACTTGGCTTATAACACCCCTGAAATCACATGGCTTATAACACCTCTGAAATCACATGGCTTATAACACCCCTGAAATCACATGGCTTATAACACCCCTGAAATCACATGGCTTATAACACCCCTGAAATCACATGGCTTATAATACCCCCTGAAATCACTTGGCTTATAACACCCCTGAAATCACATGGCTTATAATACCCCCTGAAATTACTTGGCTTATAACATCCCTGAAATCACATGGCTTATAATACCCCCTGAAATCACATGGCTTATAACATCCCTGAAATCACTTGGCTTATAACACCCCTGAAATCACATGGCTTATAACACCTCTGAAATCACTTGGCTTATAACATCCCTTAAATCACTTGGATTATAACACTCCAACTCTTAAACCACTTCTATCATGACACTACCTCAAGTTCCTGACAACATCCTCCTGGCTAGTAACTGACCGCAGATCATCAATGAGTATCTTCAGCTGCTCACTTTGGACTATGGATGGCAGTGAGAGGGACCTATCTGCATCAGCAGCACACTGAAAAGGGCAGCCCTGGTTTTCCTCACCAGCTTGTGTACAAGTTCTAGATTCTTCCATTGTCACAGCCTACATCAAAAGCATATCAAAGGAAATAACATACAGTAATAAAGAACCATATATGAGGAAAAAGTTGAAGGGAAAAAAAATAACAACAACAACAAAAAAAAGATGACAACAAGTTAATTAACGAGAGTGAAGTAAGCATAATGCAAACGAGGCTGAGAAAGCCTAAATGTAGTCAATGTCTTGATTGTTTATGAAGAATGTAAGACTGCCAAGTCACAAATAAGACATCACCTGTTCTAAATCTGTCACATACGATGGGAAGCCAGAGTTCAACATGAGCTGCACAACTTTCTGTCGCAGTTCTTTCCTGCTGTCAATGCTCACATTCAGGACGCCACATTCTAGGGAGAGGAAAGAAAAAGTAAGGCCCTAAACTCTCATTTCCAAATATTTTTTTGCATCTAGAATCACAATAAATATGTAACATGGTAATGTTTATATCTCTTGTTCAACCCATCATGTCAAGAACACAGTAGCTGCTGGCTGTAGTGCTCTGCTTAAAAAGGGAGGTGCTCATACATGTTTCATGCATTCAGTTTTCTAGCTTTACCAGAGGTGAGATTTACTCAGAGTAGAAGACTTTTAGATGGTGAGAATCAGTCATGTTCTGGGGTCCAACTACATCCACTACTTGAATGCCTACATTCTCTGCTGTATGAAGAGTCACACAGAGCTTCATGAAAACGATCCAATAACATTCCCCCTCCCCTTCACATGAATCAACAGTTATGAACCCTTGCCTGCATTAATTCGTAAGAATAGCGAAGAGCAAAACCTCTATCTTAATACGAAGAAAACTAAATTGATGACAACTGACAAAACAAACAAGGCAGCTGAAATATATATATCAATGAGGAAAAACTGGAAGAAGTGGAGAGTTTTGAATATCTTGGATCACTACCAACTAATAATGGAGATACAATGAGGAAAATTAAAAGGAGGACATCTATAGCTCTTTAAAAAATAAAACAACTAAAGACGCTGTGGAGAGGAACAGACAGAACTACACAAATAAGATTTTTAATGGCATGCATCTTTCCCATCGCAACATATGCCTGTGAGACCTGGACACTTAACGAGAAACACAGAGTGCCTTTGAATGTAAATACTATAGAAGAGTTCTTCAAATATCATGGACACAGACAAGAACAAATATATCCATACTACAAGAACTTAATATTGAAGAAGACTGGCTAGTAAAGAGGATTAAACAGAAAAAACTTAAATATTTTGTACATAATAAACATCATGAGAATTTGGAGAAGACATTCTTGGTAGGGAAAGAGAGGAAGACCAAGGTGAAAATGGCTGCAAGACATCGTTGATTATCTGCGAATGGATGCATCAGCAGCAGGGCATCTTGCAAGCAACTAAAAGGCCTACAGGAGAGCAGTTAGGGAGGCAAAGTTCCGCAAGGGACATGCAAATGACTGAATGACCGACTGACTGAAACAAACAACCTCAGCACCCTGGTTCTCTTGTGTTCCAGTAGCTGCTAATAAGACCACGCCACTGCTACTGCCCTATGTTCTACTCTACCGAATCTGTACATCAAAAGCTCTCTGGTGGCCAAGGCCACAGCGAAGATCTTGCAACACTGGAGCCATTCTGGATGGCTGCCAAACTAATTTCCAAAAGCAGACCTAAGAAGCAGTCTTCTTAACAAGCTCCACTATGCAACATCCTGTCAGTCCCTAGCCCTGTAGTTCTGTACAGGTGATTGTCTGATTGATTGATTGTCTGATTGATTGATCCTTATTTCAAAAGGGTTAAGAATTGGGCACGCAGCCCCATCTGACATTCTGCCCTCTATCATACATCTTTCACTCTATTCCAGACATTCTACAAATATGCTGCTCATATAACAAACATAACTAACATTGAAGCTGAGAGACATAAAATAAAATATAACATTTACATTTCGCTCTTAAACATTCACTCAGTACAGAAGTAACTACAGACATATATAAATGACTATCTACTAAACAAAAATTTCAGGACTATTCAGAATAAACAATTAACTGTGTTCGGTGTCTGTAAGAGCAGTCTAAGATAAATTTTAAGTTTTATGGTTCACGGAGGCATGTAGTCGACATCAGACAGATGCTGGTGAGACAGAACCTTGATGGCCTCGTGACACTAGCACGTCCATCTTAATCCCTGCTACGTGACAGGCACCTCCCATGCTGCTGATCTCTGTTATTCCCGCCACACTTACCATCTACATGAAGAATTGTGGGTGTGAATCGAAGTTTTCTGTGCGCTCTGTCACTCAGACCCTATAAAATAAATAAACAACAATAAAATATACTTCATTTTTATCCTACCTATGTCTGTATATATGCCTTAACAGCATGGAAACAGGAATTTTAACAAAAAAATGTCTGTATAAACATCTGAAAAAAAAGTCTCAGAAAAAAAAAAAAATAACTGCAGTTGTATGATGTGTTCTCTAAGAGGGAGTTTCCAATTTTAAAGTGGCCCAATGTTAAATATACTCACTGTGTGATTTCCCCAGTATAACATGGTGACTATATTGTTTGATTACTCTCTCTTGAGTTCTTACTTCGTCGTGATAAGAGAGTTTGTGTGTCCCACCACCCAAAGAGCTATGCTGGCGGAAGCAACAGCTCCTAGAAGGGTCACCCAAGCCAGACAGATCT
This sequence comes from Achatina immaculata, assembly GCA_009760885.1. Taxonomy (NCBI): domain Eukaryota; kingdom Metazoa; phylum Mollusca; class Gastropoda; order Stylommatophora; family Achatinidae; genus Lissachatina; species Lissachatina immaculata. The sequence continues at coordinate 2,762,867 of CM019709.1, read as the reverse complement.
GAGGGTAAGTGCCAGACAAAGCACAACTCAAACCCTGCTGCCTTGCAGGGTGACTGGGGATAGCCAAAGGCTACAGAAGCAAACCCGAAGGAAAAGCGCGATAAAGACGGATGTACTGGGCCTAGGGTGTTAAGTGACACAGACACGCAGAGATCTGCAGTAGAAACACAACTCTTGCTCAAACGACATTTCATCCAGACGTGGTGTTCTACCCGCAGAGCCCCGCCAGGCAGGGAGAATGCCGGCCCCAAAGCCTCGACTGGCAGCCACCCTGCTTGTGCTGCAGGGCCCAGGACACAGAGAACAGGGGATAAAAAACCACCAACCAAAGAGAGACACACGGGAATTTCAACATCCTACAGTGGAACACTGAAGGAGTCAGAAATAAAAAGATTGAACCTGCCAACCACAAAAAAAAAAATTTCATGGAAGAGGACATAGACCTTACACGTAAAACAACACCCACTAAGGATGCTGTTGCTCAGAGGTTCCCACACTATTCTGCCTGCTGTCCCCTTTCTTTCCAGGCCTTATCCCTTGTACTCCCAAAAACTTTTCACTCATTTGGTTCTGACACCCTTCCCCCACACAAATCAGCTTTCCCTCTCCTCCTCCTCCTCCTGGATCCTCCAACTCTGGAACTGCTGGTGTACATGTTGCAAAAGGAAATACATATTTTTCTTACAAATTACCAAATGCTCCATTACATGATCCGAAGATGTAATTTTATTTCTTCTTACTTTCTATTGCCAGTATCACATATTTTCTTTTAAAATAAACTCTTCAAAAGAATAAGATCTATCCAAGAGCACAGAACTCACATCCTGTATCAAGTGAAGTAATGCAGATGAGTTGGCTCCTCCTGAGTATGCAAGCAAAACATGCTCCCCTTCCCGAATCAGTTTTGATTTGCCGATAGCTGCTCGAAATTTGTGAATGACGTAAACCTGGAAGCAGGACCTGTAATGTAATTTTAAATTATTTCTACTGAATGCATTTTATATGGAACACTGCACTCTACACAATAATGTGATACGGGGGTGGCAAACTTTTCTGCATTGAAAATTTTAAAGGAAAAAAAAAACTCCCATCCTAGGTCATTACGAATTCTGTTGAGTTCATTCATTAGTTAGCATGCCCCTTGCAGAACTCCCTAACGGCTCTCTTGAAGGTCTCTCAGTTGAAAACAAGATGGCCTGCTGCTGATGCGTCCATTCACAATTCATCAGCAACATCGTGTTGCCATCTTTGACTTGGTCTTCCTCTCTTTTTCCCATTCTCTGCCTTTCCAAGACTGTCTTCTCCACACTCTCATGACATTTAATATGTCCGAAATAGTTTTCTCTGTTTAATCTTCTTTATTAACCAACCTTCTTCAATATTAAATTCTTGTAGTATGGATAAATTTGTTCTTTTTTTGTGTCCATGATATTTGAAGGACTCAAATATCATTTATATTCAAAGGCACTTACGTGTTTCTCAGCTGTTGTGTTAAGTGTCCAGGTCTCACAGGCATATGTTGCGATGGGAAAGATGCATGCCCTTAAAAATCTCATTTCTGTAGTTCTGTCTGCCCATCTCCACAACTTCTTTAGTTTTAGGCTTCTGAAGAACGACAGATGTTCTCCTTGTAATCTCCCTCATTTTATCTCCATTATTAGTAAAGATCCGACATTCAAAACTCTCCACCTCTTCCAGTTTCTCTTCGTCAATATACAGGCTCATTACCATTATTTGTCCCATAGACTGACAGAGATAAGGAGGCGTCTCACTTTTCCTTCGACAGGAGATACCCCTACCCCAACCAACCAGGTGGAACACATCATTTGAATTTTTTTCTTATATGCCCATAGTAAAAAATATACATGTAGGTTAGGCAAGACCTTCCTGTTACTGTACGAGCATAAACAGTGCCACCTGCGTTTCTAAAACCTACTGTCCTGGTGTGACTTAGAAGAACCAAAAGCTGAACTGACAAAAAAAATAATCCAGAGGCATCACATGACAGATGATGGTGAGGTTCCCTCCTGCCAGTCTTCTAGCACCCCAGGCAAGTCTACCAGTCTTCTAGCACCCCAGGCAAGTCTGCCAGTCTTCTAGCACCCCAGGCAAGTCTACCAGTCTTCTAGCACCCCAGGCAAGTGCCAGTCTTCTAGCACCCCAGGCAAGTCTGCCAGTCTTCTAGCACCCCAGGCAAGTGCCAGTCTTCTAGCACCCCAGGCAAGTCTGCCAGTCTTCTAGCACCCCAGGCAAGTGCCAGTCTTCTAGCACCCCAGGCAAGTCTGCCAGTCTTCTAGCACCCCAGGCAAGTGCCAGTCTTCTAGCATCCCAGGCAAGTGCCAGTCTTCTAGCACCCCAGGCAAGTGCTAGTCTTCTAGCACCCCAGGCAAGTCTGCCAGACTTCCAATCATGTCAAACCTTTCTCTGAAGCAGATCAACAGACTAGACCAAGGATCAGTGCAGCATAGGTAAGACACCTGTCAGTGCCAAATGCCAAGAAGAAGTGGCTGTTTCATATTAAACCAATCCATGCTCAGGGAACTTCTACAAAGTTAACATTCTGCTGCTTCCAAAGTGTCTTCTAAAACAAAAGGAATGAATGAACTTTAAATGATGATGAATTAGGCTCTTACTTTCATGTCTGAACTTGCAGTATATCACAAATATTCAGCATTAATGTACTGTAAATTCCACAAGCGCAAGTGGGAGGAAAAAAAAAAAAAAACCACAAATTCAAGGGATGTAACCAATTAAAAATACTGTACATGAAAATACTCCAAAATAGTCCCAAAATTGTTTCATCTATTTTTTTTCAATGGTTACATCCCTTTGATTTGCCCTTGTACAACAAATGCTGGGTCGCCTTGTGTCCGCTAGGAACAAACTCTTGGCAAACGATGCTATATAAGGAACCTGGTTGACCTTTGTAGCTATTCTCTCTTGGATTATATATATAGCTATGAGTTGTAGGGTGTCAAGGAAACAGTCCTATCTTTAGCACATCTACTTTAGTACAACCACATAACACAAAAATAAAAAATTTTTAAAAATGAGCAAGCTGGCCAACATGTTTTTAAAGGACAAAAATAACCGCCATGATATTACTAACCCACACACATCAGCTTACACTGGGGTACAGACGTACGGTTTGTGTGTAACAATGCATACTCTGAACTGTATTTTATACATTCAGATGTAATCTAGACATAAGACTGGAAACTGGAATGCTGTTTATATTCGACTGGTACTGAGCTGCAGTTTACAGTATGGCAAATAATGAAGTACTGTTTAACTGCTTTCTGTTGCTCTCTGAGGCTCTTCTTAAAACAGCAGATTCTCTCTTACAACAGCACATTCTCTCTTACAACAGCAGATTCTCTCTTAAAAGAGCAGATTCTCTCTTACAACAGCAGATTCTCCTTCCTCTTTATTCAGTCTGAAAAGAGGGGGCGGTTGCTGCACTGTGTTATGGTTTAGCTAGCATGCAATCTGCACCTTTCAGCTTGGCACATTTGTCTTTACATCTTACTTACATCTTACATCCTTCCTGTGCCACTAAACATCACATACGCCCTGCATGATAGTTCGCCAAGATTTCCTGTCTTTGGCGAGTTTTTCAATCTCATCAAGGGATGTTATGCCCACTGAACTGGCCTCTATTAACAATGTTCTCTTTAGAGTTTCACATGGTCGACCACTTCTTCAGCCTGTTGTGCTCCACTTGACAGCTTGTTTGGGGATCCTCTGTTTCTTCTCATCACATGACCGACATATGTCTATCTTCTTTTTCTGATTACCCATGAGACAGGTTGTTGTTTGCTCATCCGTCTTATCTCTGTTGTTCTTGAATTCATTCCACTTTATACTGAGTATTTTTCCTTAGGCATTTGTTTTAGAAAGAGTCTAACTTCTTGTCTATTTCTTTAGTTTTCCAGCTTTCACATGCATAAATGAGGGTGGATATTGCATTTGAATTGAATAGTCTTAACTTGGTTTTTGTGCTTATAACTTTTGAATGCCATATGTTCTCAAGATTCTTAAAGATCAATGCTGCTTTGGCAATTTGAATTCTTTCTTTCTGGTGTCACCATCCTGTAAATTAGAATAGGTATGTGGTAGAACGTGAACAGCATGAGCGCCTATCACGGCTCTACTGAAGCAACAATGCTATTCTGTTTGAAAAGGCAGAGTGCCAGACAAAGAACACATATGGTATTAACCAGTGCTGTGATTCCTACTGAAGCTATGGGGGAATTATTAGCTTTCTCCTCAATACTCAAGTTAACAGTTTAAAGAAAATGGAGTTTACTATTATGTTACAAGACTACACGCAAGTAACTGCACAACCCAGATACTCAGCAAATTCACACACTGGTAATACATATCCACGAGCTCAATGAAACAGCTGTCGTACTACTTCATTGACACAGAACATACAGCGTGATCCACGAAGTCTGTTGTCAGACGTGTTATAGAACATTTATTAATGATAGAATGAGAGATGACATACGTGAGGATGAGTGAAAAGCCTCCTTTGGCCAAAACATCATTCAAAAAGAGTGTCCCGGAGTGAGTATTTCTGGCCACATGGGAGCAAAGACCATACATTCAATGCAACGAAAATTATGTGTACATACTCACAGCACAACAAGGAATATAACTCATTTCAGATTCTAAACTGCACACTTTGGGCCAAGGCCCAAACTACACAGAAATATTAGAGCTACATTTACAACATGTATTCCCTTTAACTCTTTTTGGGCAAGGAATATAACTCATTTCAGATTCTAAACTGCACACTTTGGGCCAAAGGCCCAAACTACACAGAAATATTAGAGCTACATTTACAACATGTATTCCCTTTAACTCTTTTTGGGAAAACTTTAACAAGAAACAACTGTGCTCTACATGTTACAAACACTGACTTAAATGTCACTGACTAACTGCTTAAAAGAAGCAGCTTCATTCATCAGGCCAAGCGTATGCGTAAGCTGATACCTGACCTTCCAACTGTAGTCGCTCCATTATCATCTGTACCAGAGCATACACCATGGAAAGAAGCAGATTATACACAAATAACTATTCAGACTGAAGTGAAAGGTGTGCAGAATGGTGAGATGCAGAGCAGTCTTGTAAGATCAACAGCCACACTTAGTGTTCTAGATGACAAATATCCATGTGACACCTGGATACGTGTGTATACAGATGGATCTGCACATAATGCCATAAAGAATGGAGGAGCAGGAGCATATATTGAATATCCAAACAACACCATTGACAAGATTTCCATCTCTCTCTCTCTCTGAACCTTAAGTGCCCAGGGCACATGGGGCTTCCGCAAGGGTTTTCCACAAATGCCTGTCTTTTGCCTTTTTTTCTGCTCTTGCCCAGGTGAGCCCTCTATTGCTCAACATCCTTTCTGTTGTTCTTCTCCATGTCTCTTTTGGTCTACCCTTACTTCTGCTCCCCTGTGGTGTCCATCTTAGTGCTATTTTTGGTAGTGAGTTGTCAGTCATTCGGAGCACATGTCCCAACCATCGCCAGCGTCTTTCCTCAATAATTGTTGTCAGTGGTTTCATCTGCATTTCTGCCAATAAGATGTTATTTCTTATGGTGTTTGGCCAAAATATTTTTTTAATTCTACGTAAACATTTAGTCTGGAAAGAATTCAACTTGTTTTCTATGGTTTTGGTGATTTTCCAGCATTCACTACCATAGAGTAGTACACTTAGAACATTACTCTTAAATATCCTGATTTTCATATTTATGCTTAGTTTATTTGATTTCCATATATTCTGTAGCATTGCAAAAGCCTGGTTTGCTCTAGTAAGTCTGCTGTTGATGTCCTCTGTGCTGTCTCCATTTTCTACTACTCTGCTGCCAAGGTATACAAATTCGTTGACCTCCTCCACTAACTTGTTATCTACTCTGAGTACATTCTGTTGTTCACATTTTGCTTCATTAATTTTGTCTTTCCTACGTTGATCTTTAGTCCTATGTTGTTTGCATTCTGGGTTAACTTGTTTATTTTATCTTGCATATCTTTGTGACTGCTTGATAATAGACAAATGTCGTCCGCAAAGTCAAGGTCCTCCAGCACTGTGTTAAGGGTCCATTGTAATCCTCTGCGTTTGTCTGATGTTGCCTCCTTCATTAACCAGTCTACTGCCAAGATAAATAATGTTGGTGATAGTACACATCCCTGTTTCACTCCTGTTTGTACCCTAAAGCTTCTGGAGGTATGTTCTCCACAGATAACTTAAGATTTCCATACCCACTGGTAAATACTGCAACAACTTTGATGCAGAAGTTAGAGCAATTATTGCTGCTGTTGAAAAACTATCAGACTCCAGAATTGATACATGTCCTGTAGTAATTCTCACAGATGCAAGATCAGTACTGGAGGCTCTTCAGTGCAACAAACTACCAGACCTTAAGGATGCCTTGTCAAAAATTGGCTTACAACATGGAATCACTTTGCAATGGATTCCCTCCCACTGTGGGATACCAGGCAATGAGAAAGCTGACCATCTGGCCAAAGTGGGCACTGAAATGGAGCAACCAGACATACCAGTCACCTATAATCAGAAGAAAAGCATGATTAAAAACCTACAGGAAGCCACAAACACCACCACATGATGACTATCACATGCTAAACAGAAAGGAACAAGTCACCATCTTCCGTCTCCGAACAGGTCACAGCCGACTCCGAAGTCATATGTATACAAAGTTTAAGGTTGGTACTACTAATCTATGTACATGTGCCCAGGTGCCCCAAACCGTGGAACATATCCTCCAGAACTGCATCAACTACGAGACACTGAGAAATAATTACTGGCCCAGTGAAACCACTAAAGAAGATAAGCTCTACGGTTCCATACATGAGTTACAAAAAACAGTGAAATTTATCCAAGAGACAGGACTGCAGATATAGACAGACAGTGCGAACGAAGAAGAAGAAGAAGAAGACCTATAATCAGAAGAAAAGCATGATAAAAACCTACAGGAAGCCACAAACACCACCACATGATATCACATGCTAAACAGAAGGGAACAAGTCACCATCTTCCGTCTCCGAACAGGACACAGCCGACTCCGAAGTCATATGTATACAAAGTTTAAGGTTGGTACTACTAATCTATGTACATGTGCCCAGGTGCCCCAAACTGTGGAACATATCCTCCAGAACTGCATTAACTACGAGACACTGAGAAATAATTACTGGCCCAGTGAAACCACTAAAGAAGATAAGCTCTACGGTTCCATACATGAGTTACAAAAAACAGTGAAATTTATCCAAGAGACAGGACTGCAGATATAGACAGACAATGCGAACGAAGAAGAAGAAGAAGACTGACTAACTAGAAACTACCTCTAACTCAAGAATAATCATCTAAAAAAAAATCATCCAAAAAGTACTCTCAAATTAGTGAGCAAGTTTCATGAACTTCACCCACGTCTCATGCAAATCCATGTTTTACAACTTTCTGGTGTCTTAAACAAACATGTCACCCAAAATTTTGCCCGAGCCTGACTGATTTCTCTGTCGTGCCAATACAGACGGGCTACATACGCATTTCACGAGCTTACTGATCAAAAGTTACAAGTGAGTTTTTATTTTTAGAAACCTACATAGAACAGGTAGCAATAAACAAGGGCCTAACTCTATCTTGACTATAATATCGATTATATCCCTTTAACTATAGTAAGCTAACAGAAAACCCTATACTATTCACCTGGCCTGAGTAGCTGCCGAGATATGCAAAATGGTTTACTTCTTCAACGGCTGTCCCTTCTACGTATATTTGTCCCTCGTTGTTAATGAGAAACTTCATTATTTTTTGTCTTCACATTTGTCTCTAGCTTAGCAGAATTCTGGGACTACATTTGTCAACTCATTCAACCCCTATTTATTCAACTGTTGTATGTTACCTGGAAGCACCACAAAGACGAAGAATAGGGTCTTGATCTGCTCTTATTCACCCAACAGGTAATTCACCCGTTGAGCATGACCCTGTGACAGCATACCAATTCTCTCCACTTCTCTTGGTCTTCTGCCAACCTCCGATAGTGCCCCAACTGTTCTGCATGCTGTTCATCTCCAACTACCCACAATCCTTTGCTAGCTACAAGCATTACATAACCACAATATCATAACTTACCTACAGAAGGCATCATGGATTCGTGTGATGAGAACTCCAGGCTGGCCACATTTCACGCATGACTTCCTCAATGTGCTGAGAAATAATTTGGGAGAAATATTTCAAAATTAGAAGCAAAGAGCATGTGCCAAATTCATCATCTACTACTTGTCGTGCTGGACAGCACTGCTGATCGCGCTTCTCCATCTTGCATGATCCTCAGAGTTTCAAATAAACTCAAAAGCTTTACCTTTTTTTTTTTTTTTCAGTGCCACTTGGTCAGTCTGCTGAGACATTTTCCTTTTGGCCTCTCTCTCCTTTCTTTTCCCTCAAATTTTCCTGTCATTGCCAAGTTCTCTGTCTTCTCTTTTGTCTTTTTTCTTATAACCTCTGATGTTCTGGAACTGCTCTTTCACATTTCTTTTTTCTAGGTAACAGATGTCACAAGTAAAAATGCTTTAGTTTAATTAGTTGTCTAAATCTAGTCAATCTTACCATTATCAGGTTGTTAATAAATATTGTATCCTCACACTTTTACACCTGGTTCTGTAACGATTGTTCTTTGAATATTCTTCTCGTTGTACAAAGAAAAAAGATCTGGAGATAGTACACACTCTTGCTGCACTCCTTCTTTTATTGGCTTATTTTTTTCCAGTTTTATTTTCAACTCAAATTGCTGCTTCCTGCAATACAGATGTTTTACAATCCTCAGGTCTTTGCTGTCTATGTTTATGCCTTCAAGCTTTTAAATAATCTCATCTAGTTTTACCTTGTCAAATGCCTTGGTGTAATCAATATGAAGCACAATCTTATCATATGAGTTAATATACAGGAAAAAAAACATATTTTTGTACAATATTTAATATTTTAGACAGAATGATACAAGCCTGAGATGTGGTATGGAATCTATATATTTGTAACTGTGGAAACATGCAACATATAAGACACTGATATCTCTTTTATACTACAGGATCATACAGTTAAGCTCATACAGTTAAGCTCATACAGTTAAGCTCTAAAGTCCAGCCTCTGTTAGTCTATGCCTGATATATGAACACTACTGGGAGAAGCAGTAGCTACTGTGGTTGAATATAATGAGAGGTGCATTTAAGCAGCAGAGGACTGTCATAGTTTTTTTTTTCTTTTTAATGCCTCAGGACATATAGAGACAAGTTATTATTGTCTATCTGGCAAGTTGTAAAGCCCGACTTTCGCACACACAAAAAAATCTTACACCACAAGAATCATTCTTGCCCATCACATGTGTTTACAGTCTATATCTTTAGGTCTATCCTTTAGGTAAACCAGATATTTTTTTTTAATTTCCTGTATGGACCCGTATAGCTTCTCAGTTATCATTTTTCAACACTTGTTACTATCCTCCTTTAACTATTATCATAGCCCAACACTTGTTACTATCCTCCTTTAACTATTATCATAGCTCAACACTTGTTACTATCCTCCTTTAACTATTATCATAGCCCAACACTTGTTACTATCCTCCTTTAACTATTATCATAGCCCAACACTTGTTACTATCCTCCTTTAACTATTATCATAGCCCAACACTTGTTACTATCCTCCTTTAACTATTATCATAGCCCAATACTTGTTACTATCCTCCTTTAACTATTATCATAGCCCAACGCTTGTTACTATCCTCCTTTAACTATTATCATAGCCCAACGCTTGTTACTATCCTCCTTTAACTATTATCATAGCCCAACGCTTGTTACTATCCTCCTTTAACTATTATCATAGCCCAACGCTTGTTACTATCCTCCTTTAACTATTATCATAGCCCAACGCTTGTTACTATCCTCCTTTAACTATTATCATAGCCCAACGCTTGTTACTATCCTCCTTTAACTATTATCATAGCCCAACACTTGTTACAAACTACCTTTAACTAACATCACTGCCCAATGCTTGTTACTAACTCATTCATTCATTCATTTACATGTCCCTTGCGGAACTTTGCTTCCCTAACTACTTTTAACTAATATCATTGCCCATTGCTTGTTACTAACTACCTTTAACTATTATCACAGCCCACTGTTTGTTACTATCTTTAATTACTAATATCATAGCCCTACATTTGTTACTAACTACCTTTGAAGCTATTATCATAGCCCTACATTTGTTACTAACTACCTTTAAAACTATTATCATAGCCCATATATTGTTACTAACTACCTTCAACTACTAATATCATACCCCTACATTTGTTACTAACTACATTTAACTATTATCATAGCCAAACACTTGTTTCTAACTACCTGTAACTAATATCACAGTCCAACACTTGTTACTATCTTTCAACAATTATCACAGTCCAACACTTGTTACTATCTTTAACTATTATCTGACTACCTTTGACCACTGTCATGCCTCAATGGTTTCACATCTCCGTCATCTTCTATGCTGCACATTTCGTGTTCCTGGTTCAGCTCTGCTGGTATTCTCGCTTCATCTGACCAAAACCTGCAACATTATCATTAATTAAACGTCACACAAACTGAAACATTAATTAAAACAAAGTCCTAACTTGTTGGGTCAGCTTAACCTGCTACCGTATGACAGCAAAGCAGTGCTACCAGTCCCTGTCAAAGTCACCAACCTGTTGGTAGCTTGAGAGACTCAAAGGCCAATGAGAGTAGAACCCGAGAGGAAAATCAGAAAGGGAGGGACCTAATGCAACTGCTGGGAAGGTTCTTTAGACTCCCTGCCTTCTGGCATCCTCCAGCAACTCTACTAGATTTTTTTTTTCCACACCCGGACTATGTCCTTTCTCTGGAGTGGATGGGCAGGACTGGGGGGGGGGGGGGGGGGGGGGGGGAGACTTTCTCTAAAACAACTGCCCAGGTGGATTATCTGCAAGTTTCAAAACCATCTTCTCTGATGAAAAAAAAAAAAAAAAGTATATATCTGAATCATCATAACTCCACCATGTGACAAAGAAACTGGGAAGTAACAGATGTGTGGCTTTGGCCAAAGATGCGATAAACGCCTGGACAGACAGAAAAACAAATAAAGAAGTCCTCAGAGAAAATGCAGGAGTCAAAATTTCCTAGGCATGTCATGAGAACACCGATGTTGGAGAACCCTAGCAATCACTGGAAAGTTCAAGGGAAAAAAAAGAAAGAGACGAAGGCTAAGAGAAAAATACCTCAGTGGGCTGACCAATAATTGGTGTATAAGTATACAACTATACACTAAGCACTGCAGTAAAGCTGTGATACCAGAATGTATAAAATCGGAAAAAAGTAGGAGCAGCTTTATTACTTAATGACTACAAAGTTGTGACGTTTCAGCGTGAGCCTTAATCATACAAAAACATACAGGACGAAGAAATAGAGAGAGGAGATAAAGTACAGATTCACATGAATACTGTTTAAAAAAAAAAAAAAACTCTCTCTCCCCTCCCCGGTTCCCCACCCACCCCCCCCCCCAATTACAACCCACCGACCACATGTCACAGGTCTCTATTTAAACAATTTCCACGTCCTACCAGATCCATTCCTGACACACATCGCCGGACAAGCCACACCTTGCAATTTACAGCTAAGTACTCCTTTAAAATTTTTTTTTTTTTTAAACAGTATTCATGTGAATCTATACTTTATCTTCTCTCTCTATTTCTTCGTCCTGTATGTTTTTGTATGATTAAGGCTCACGCCGAGACGTCACAACTTTGTAATCGTTAAGTAATAAAGCTGCTCCTACTTTTTTCCGATTTTATACACAGTGGGCTGACCGTGCGGCATGAAAAAAAATGAAAAGCTTCTGAATTAACTGGAGACACCCAAGGACAGCTCAAGATAGGGAGAGCACGACCACCAACACTATCTGTCTTAACACATAAAAATAATAATCACTCCACTCTGAACTGGTTCACAAGTGCTCCAGTCTTCTTCTCAGATATATCTTCTACAGATGCTCCTCAACTTATGTGATTACACCCCAACAAACCCACATTAAGCTGAATATGACTACTACATGATAAATAAATATGTATATAAATAACTAATGAAACTTTATGCTTTTGACAAATGTAACAGGCTGAGAACTCAAGGATGATCTGATTGGCTGATTTAATTTGAAATAAATTGAATTATTTGATTAGCTAGAAAGTGAGGTCAGATTTGAAATATGTATTCATGACACTTCTGACAAACGTCACACAGTTCTGCGCAATTTGGTTCATGCAAAATTTGTTTCATTTGGCATATCTGACTGGCTCTGACAGGGAACATTTTTGGAAATGTGGCATATCACTAGCCCAGGAATAGATCAAAATTCAAAGTTTGATGGCCACTGAATATGCATCTTTTACCACAGACTTGTCCATATTAGTATTATCTGGCCACTGAATAAGCATCTTTTACCACAAACTTGTCCATATTAGTATTATCTGGCCACTGAATAAGCATCTTTTACCACAGACTTGTCCATATTAGTATTATCTGGCCACTGAATATGCATCTTTTACCACAAACTTGTCCATATTAAAATTCTCTGACCACTGTATGTGCATCACTAACACACCATCATAAAGTCAACATATCACAAATCAAACTGCTGTAAGTCGAGGAGCAAATGTAGTGTGTACAGCAGCCAATGACTTTTGTTCTACTGACCAACAGATTATTTCAACACAATGTTTGAGTTGGTCATCACAGTTTATTACTACTAGCTCTTTGATCCTAAATACAGATGTCATTTTATACTGCATGTTAGAATCTTTTGTTATACTTTTAACTCTTATGGGGGCTGTTAAAAAAAAAATTTCAAATGTTAAAAGTTCTGAGATGTTATAAATTAAAGAAGATATCAAACTTTACTGGCAAAAATGATCACATTAAATCTCTTTCACTGAAATGTTTGTGGCTTTCTTGAGGTTCTGTTTCTGAACAGTTTTCTTGAGGTTCTGTTTCTAAGCGACTTTCTTGAGGTTCTGTTTCTAAACAGTTTTCTTGAGGTTCTGTTTCTGAACGGCTTTCTTGAGGTTCTGTTTCTGAACGGCTTTCTTGAGGTTCTGTTTCTGAACAGCTTTCTTGAGGTGACAAGGAACATACATCCAGTCCTTGCTGTTTCTAATCACATCAATTGCCCTTGATTTCCTTAAGCTACTTGTTCAGCCTTTTAAGATAGTTTTCTATCAGTCCTTACTTCTTATGTCTGAAATTTTCCTGTGATTGTCATGTTCTTTAGCTTCTGCCTTCTTCTGATACGTTTGAACATTTTTTCCTCGTGGCTTTAATCAGTTTTAACTGCCAGCAACCTCTCCGAAACTGAAATAATTACATCCTGTGACATCGGCTTGATGTAGGATGTGAAGAGCTAGTTCTAGGCCATTACAGCATTTGAGACAGAGATGCCAGGTTCTGTCCTCGATGTCTTTCTTTTACCCCTAGGGAAACTCGGGTATCCTTTTTTTTTTTAAAGGCTGTGTGGCCCAGGTTACGGTCAGTACGAAAAAAAAAAATTCCTCGCAGGCCGATATCGAAGTAATAACTTTCACATGGCAGGTTAGCACAATAACCATTACACGACCCTGACACTTATCTCCAAGAATGTCTTGTGTTTTTTTCTTCCTTCTGTCTCGGGTTCATGTTGTATCCTTCTATAAAACTGCACTTCTACTTAAGATGTTTCATACGTGTATTTAGCGTCCAAGGAGTAAAGTAATACCGGCTCTATTTCCCTACATATTCGCCACTGTTGCCAATTTTAATAACCATTAACTTTAGTTTATATTGGTAGAACATAGTATCAGCAATACAACAACCTTTCGATAGCAAGTTCTTGTTTACTATCAGAAAGCTACTGCAGTCGCAAATTCTGATAAAAGCACAAGCAGCCTTCACAATTTTATTCATCGTGAACCGGAAGTAAATAGACCTGACGGCCAGATTTTTGCGAAGACGGTAGCTAAATAATTTTTTCCTCCGACCAAGTAGCACGCGCAAGTTAAATAATCATCATCATCAGGTGCCGTGCCGACTGGCGCTGGCTATTATGCTTCTCCAGAATACATATTTTATACTTTATTTTCAAATGGTTAAGAACTGGTACACGATCCTTCATGCAAGCCATCGGCTCAGTTGGTGATCTCCTCTCACACCATCCCGTCAGACTGCCCAGTATCATTTCTCTTGGTTTTCCTCTTGATCTTCTTCCTTCTATTTTTCCTGTTGTTATAATATTTTCAATGCCCCCTCTTCTCATTGCATGTCCTATGAAAGTACATTGTCTCTCTCTTATCTTTCTGACAAGGTTTTTTTGTCTGTCCAGCTCTTCTCGTACATTCTTCATTAGTTATTTTTGCTGTCCAGGGGATTCGCAACATTCTTCTAATAAACCACATTTCTGCTGCTTCCAATGATTTCTGTGCAGATCTGCCTATTGTCCATGATTCACTTCCATATAACAAGATAGGTTCAACATAGCATTTTAGGACTCGTTTTCTAACATTCATATATGTGTTGGATAATATGTTTCTCATTCTCTGAAATGCGGTCTTTGCAGTTACATAATACTATCATAAAACTACGAGACGGACATAAATTATGAAGAGAAGGCAAATAAATTAACTTTCACGTAGGATTAACATAAGAATACATTTGTTATGTTAGCGGGACCAGTTGAAGACCGTCACACAAAAAAGCAGAAATTAAAATATAATTTGTATTGCCAGCTGTACAAATGTAATTTTTATTTTTGTTAATTAATCAAAACAAAACGGAAGAAAAAATCCCCCCCCCCCCCCGGCCTGAGATATACCTTGAAAGCTTATGCTCTTTGTTTTAACGTATTATCTTTGTTTAAACGTATTATCTTTGTTTAAACGTATTATCTTTGTTTAAACGTATTATCTTGGTTTAAACGTATTATCTTTGTTTAAATGCATTATCTCTGTTTCACACACCTCGTGGTTCACAGAGGAGAAAAAATAGAAATAGAAATTTTTTTTTAAACTAAATCCCGTAAGGCAGGGTTTCTCAACGCGACAGATCTGCAAGGCTTCCGCCAGAGATCATGACCTAAGAAGATGGGAACCGTATGGAGTAGCTATATCCTTTTGTTTTTGTCCAAGACAGGTTGATTTAAAAGTCATTTTAGCTCCATACAAAAAAAGAAAAAAAAAATTTTTTTTTGGTTTGTTTTGAACATCATATACCGCAAGTCATGCTTGATTAAATTTGTATATACTATACACGTCTTCTTCTTCTTCATCATCATCTTCTTAGGGTGAGTGGGTGTCTAATGGATAAACTAAAACAGTGAAGTGGGCGAAACTCCTCCTCTGTGGGGGGGGGGGGTGGAAGAAAAAGAGCGCAGTGGGTGAGGGGGAGGGGGAGAGCTGAGGGGAAAGCGAAGCAGCAGACCGGGGGGTGCAGTATTACCTCCCTTCTTAGCACTTATCAGCCTGATATTGAGAAACTTATGTCCCCTACGTGAAACTCGTCCATCACATTAAAAGTTGAGAGCTGGGTGAGTTACAACTGTACTCATTCATATTGTTAACGTTGGTTTGTTTGCTTACTGAAGTTTTTGTGTAATGCATATCCTAGTTTAATAGTTCACTGTACGAAGAGTACATAATTTGGGGGGGGGGTGTGGCCTGGGACAAACCTGGGAAACACTGAACTAACAGGAACACTTTTTTTTTTTTGTCCACACAAATGACTGGTATATTTTATGGTGGCATCTGTGTGTGTGTATGTGTGGAGGGGTGGGAAAGATGGGAATGATAGCTGGGGAAATGTGGGGGGGGGGGAGGGAGGAGTGACATATGAACGAAGGATGAACGGCGGTAAATATTTCAATGCAGGGGTTCCAAGCGCATTTATAAAAAAAAACCAAAAAAACTCTAAGGGTTTCACAGGGGAACAAAAGTTGAGAACGGCTGGATTAAAGAATGCCAGGTGAAAGAAAATACTGTGATCTATGGTCAAATTATACGAGTCAAAAAATAATCGCAGATAAAGAAGCGCAACCTCTGAAAAGTGTACGAAAAGACTCGAGGAGAAGTCAAAGAGTATTTTCATTTATTTTAGTCCCTTGATTTGTGGTTACCTTTTGACTGATTTTCTTCATTTGTCTGCTGCTTTGACAAAGGGTGCGTAATGAAGTTCGTAGAATTTTGAGTACAGTCATTTTGCGATTCTTTCTATGTGACCATGTAGAAAGCGCTGGCAATGTGAATAATAAACGTATACAGACAGATGGCGTTGTTATCAGGGTCAAGGATTCTGAGCTAGTGAAGACGCTATCCTACCTGGAGAAACTGTCTTTGAAGTACACTGTTACATTTCTTTAGCCGGGCTAATGGGTGTAAGGACTCTGGTGGTGGAGTCTAAAAAGAAGCATGTTTATCAGTTCCGCTCTGGGAAGTAAAGTAAGCTAGTGCTCATCAAACTCAGTGCCTCTGTTTTAATATCCTCATCATCAGGGATCGGCAACTTATGGTTCGGGTGCCAAGCATTGCACACGGAACGATCTACATTTGCACACTAGTTGAAATGCAATACAGTAATCATGATCTAAAACATTTCAGTTTTTAATTAAATGGAAGCATGTGATTCTTCAAAGCTAAACGTGGCCTAGCTGATGTTTCTAGCTTACATAACTAAACACTTGAATGACTTAAACTTGCGTTTACAAGGAACGTGTCAAACAACACTTTAACTTTTTGAGCACCGGAAATGAGAAACACATAAATGTCTTTGAATGTAAATGCTACAGAAGAGTTCTTCAAATATCATGGACAGAAAAAAAGAACAAATACATCCATACTACAGGAACTTAATCTTGAAGAAGGCTGGCTAGTAAAGAGGATTAGAGAGAGAAAACTTAAATATTTTGGACACATTCAACGTCATTATAATCTAGAGAAGACCGTCTTGGAAGGATTCATAATGGGAAAAAGAAAGAAAGAGAGGAAGACCAAGGCGAAGGTGGCTGCAAGACATCGTTGATGATCTGCAAATGGATGCATCAGTAGCAGGCCATCTTGCTCACAATTGAGAGGCCTATAGGAGTGCTGTTAGGGAGGCAAAAATTCAGCATGGGGCATGCAAATGAATGAATGAATGAATTACCAATAACAACTACAAGTACTTTCCAAACGTAAAGGCTCGTTCAAATCGATATACAATCGATAGAGATGAGCTTCAGAATTAAGCTGAAGTGCTCACAGGTGAATTTGCTAAATAAGGTCACGACTTCCAAATTCACGGGCCCATATTTTCTTATCTCATCAAGCCCGGCTTAACTGATCTTACTACCACCATATATAACCTATTGATCTTACTATCACCCCCATATGACCTATTGCTCTTACTACCACCTTCATATGACCTATTGCTCTTACTACCACCATATATAACCCATGATCTTACTATCACCATATATAACCTATTGATCTTACTACCACCTCCATATGACCTATTGATCTTATTACCACCATATATAACCTACTGATCATACTACTACCATATATAACCTATTGATCTTACTGCCACCATATATAATCTATTGATCTTACTACGACCCTCTCCCCATATGACATACTGATCTTACTACCACCACGTATGACCTATTGATCTTACGACCACCCCCATATGACCTATTGATCTTACGACCACCCCCATATGACCTATTGATCTTACGACCATCCCCATATGGCCTATTTCCTGTTGTTATAATATTTTCAATGCCCCCTCTTCTCATTGCATGTCTTAAGAAAGTACATTGTCTCTCTCTTATCTTTTTGATAAGGTTTTTTGTCTCTCCAGCTCTTCTCATACATTCTTCATTAGTTATTTTTGTTGTCCAGGGGATTAGGAGTAGTAGAGCCACTTACTACCCCACCTCGCTCACTGAGACTACCGCCAGTTGGTCCGCGCCTGTTTATTTGGATAACACCTTATTCACTTTCACCATCCGCTACCTGTGAAGCGGTGGATTGGGGATAGTGACCAAATACACACATGATATTAAACGATTAAGTAATGAGATGCAAGAAGAAGGGTTCCATTAATTGATTAATGACATAGATCAGTACCAATAAGTAATTACTCATACTCGTATTAATAAGCTTAATAACATGTTTTATGTTTGAGTTATTTTATTGTTTTTTTTCTTCTTCAAACTATTGAACTTCATGTGTTTACAAAATACACATTTGACAACATGTCTTAAGCGAAAGTGCTTACTCAGTCACTTCTTGAGAAAGTGTCAAGAGAAAAACTTTACACCTTGCCGATGACTTTGACCTGACTTGACATTTTCGAACCTCAGGTTTACGAGTTTTCATTCCGTTCCCCGTGTGCTAGATAATGGGGGTGTGCAATGGTAGATAATGGGGTGTGCAATGGTAGATAATGGGTGTGCAATGCTAGATAATGGGGTGTGCAATGCTAGATAATGGGGTTTCCAATGCTAGATAATGGGGTGTGCAATGTTAGATAATGGGGTTTCCAATGCTAGATAATGGGGTGTGCAATGCTAGATAATGGGATGTGCAATGCTAGATAATGAAGTGTGCAATGCTAGATAATGGGATGTGCAATGCTAGATAATGGTGTCTGAGTGGCGAAATGGTTAGTGCACTGGTCTCTCATGGCGAAGGTCGGGGGTTCGAATCCGGATGGAGGCACCCCAGTCACCCAGCTGTAGAAATGAGTACCCGACTTCTTCTGGAGTTGGGGAAGGAAAGGCGACAAGACGTGATACTGACCATATCACCCTCTAGTGTGCTGACAGGTCAGGGAAAATATGAGCACTAACACCAACCTATGTGCCTCTAAGGCATGAAAGGATTACCTTTACCTTTAATGCTAGATAATGGGGTGTGCAATGCTAGATAATGGGATGTGCAATGCTAGATAATGGAGTGTGCAATGCTAGATAATGGGATGTACAAGTCTTTCTCTGAAGCTGTGTGTCTCCCGGTAGCAAGTCTGCAATGAACAGCTTTGGCGGTTGCACGTGTTTTCGAGGATCTTTCACTGCACTGGAGTCCAGTAGGTGGACCTTCACAGTTTTCTCTTCCTGTCTGTTGAAGCGCATGCAGTATGTGATGTGCGATCAGCCATCACTTTGTGTAAGTGCGTACGGGTGTGTGTGTGTGTGTGTGTGTGTGTGTGTGTGATGTGTCCTGTGTGCAGACAGAAGAGAGACACTCATGCAATGAACGTAGAAAAAAAACAAAAGAGCAAGCAAGATTTGTTTGACTTCAAGCCCGTGGTAATAATACACAAGCAGGTCTTTGCTTGCTTCCCTTGGGAATGAATATTTTGTTTGTATTAATTGTTTAGGGAAGAGATGTCCTTTACAACGAACGAGATTCTATTGTCCAATTTGGCAATTTGGAACGTGCACTAATCCGACGCTACACTTCATTTCTCTTGTTACAAGAAATACTGAAAAACGGGAATTATGAAAAACATTAGAAACTGACAGCTGAAATACTTCTGTCGTATCAAGAGGATTAATACACCAACAAAAACCATACTAGAGGGAAAAGAGCAAGAAGATAACAGCGAGATATACAGCATGTTATGGCTGAATAACATAAAAAAGTTGGACTGGGTTGAGTTTGGCCGGGTGCGTTGTGAAAACGAAGGACAGAGCAGACTGAAGACCCATTGCGGCGAATATTTCATTGGATTAAGGCACATGATGATGATGATGATTCTACATTGCCTTTACATGTTGCTCCTGTGTGGTCTCTGAGACAGTAACGCGAAAGTTACGTGGATAATAAAGAACCAGTATGCTAACTTATCAAGCAGTCACAAAGATATGCAAGATAAAATAAACAAGCTAACTCAGAATGCAAACAACATAGGACTAAAGATCAACGTAGGAAAGACAAAGTTAATAAAGCAAAATGTGAAAAACAGAAATGTACTCAGAGTAGATAACAAGTTAGTGGAGGAGGTCAAAGAATTTGTATACCTTGGCAGCAGAGTAGTAGAAAATGGAGACAGCACAGAGGACATCAACAGCAGACTTACTAGAGCAAACCAGGCTTTTGCAATGCTACAGAATATATGGAAATCAAAAAAACTAAGCATAAATATGAAAATCAGGATATTTAAGAGTAATTTTCTAAGTGTACTACTCTATGGAAGTGAATGCTGGAAAATCACCAAAACCATAGAAAACAAGTTGAATTCTTTCCAGACTAAATGTTTACGAAGAATTAAAAAATATTTTGGCCAAACACCATAAGAAATAACATCTTATTAGCAGAAATGCAGATGAAGCCACTGACAACAATTATTGAGGAAAGACGCTGGCGATGGTTGGGACATGTGCTCCGAATGACTGACAACTCACTACCAAAAATAGCACTAAGATGGACACCACAGGGGAACAGAAGTAAGGGTAGACCAAAAGAGACATGGAGAAGAACAACAGAAAGGATGTTGAGCAATAGAGGGCTCACCTGGGCAAGAGCAGAAAAAAAGGCGAAGGACAGGCATTTGTGGAAAACCCTTGCGGAAGCCCCATGTGCCCTGGGCACTTAAGGTTCAGAGAGAGAGAGAGAGATGCTAACTTAGCAATGAGTAAGTGTTTTGTATTGAAAGTAGAAAACTTAGTCCCAAAACTTCGCAAAATCTTCATCAGCGCATTTCTTCTGCAATGGTTTGAAACGGTTTTAATGTACAGCGCTGAGAAGATATTGGAAGAAATTCTGG
This sequence comes from Achatina immaculata, assembly GCA_009760885.1. NCBI lineage: Eukaryota > Metazoa > Mollusca > Gastropoda > Stylommatophora > Achatinidae > Lissachatina > Lissachatina immaculata. The sequence continues at coordinate 2,742,010 of CM019709.1, read as the reverse complement.
AAGAAACACTGAGGAATATAGAAAGATTACGAACAAAAAGTCTGTGAGAGAATTTTCTTCTGTTGAAACGACGACTTCTCTATCTGCTCATGTAGAAAGAATGGACGAGAACGGACAAACGAAAATGATGTATGTATAAGAAATGAAGGGAACAAGGCCGAGAGGCAAGCTGAGGCAGACGGAGAGACAACACAGAAGAAGATATACAGGAAATTGGTGTCACCGACTGAAGATTAGGAATATTGAGGAATGGAGCCAAACTTTATTTGCAACAGTGAGCAGAGAAGCTCAGAAAGTAGTAAGTAGTAGTAGTAGTAGTAGTAGTAGTAGTAGTAGTAGTAGTAGTAGTAGTAGTAGTAGTTTAACGACGACGGCGATGACCAATCTCTGTAAGCAAGCTTTGCGCACATCTTGTACCATCTCTGAAAAAAAAAATATTGGCTGTAATGGATCTTCACCTTGCTCTGTCGTTCTTTATGATGCACACGGGTAGTTTGATCACTGTCCATTTCTTGATGCTGTTCATACATATACATTGCTGTCATCACCTTGTTTTCTTTGCATTCGAACTGTTTCGTAATAATATTTTGCTTTTTTGATATGACCGAGATATGTTTATGCCTAATTATGAAATTAAAACGTAAGATTGGAGTTAATGAGCAGGGCGGCAATGTTGTGCAGGACATGAGGGCATTAACCGGAGGTTAGAACCCATGCTCAACTTGTCCCCAGGCGAAGACATTTTTTTTAAAAATGTGCCTTTGAGGACCTGAAGTAACTTGTTTACTTGTTAGTTTTTACAGATGTTCTTCTCTTTCTAAACGTCACCATTTTTTGTGTGTGACGTCAGAGTTTTCTGCCCTGGAAGGACTTCCCGGCATGCCACTCTCACCCCTCCCAGCGCAATGAGACTTCTGCTGTCACTTTTGCTAATGTCGGCACAAACGCCGCCGATGAATCGGACTTCATCATGTTTTCGCGTGTTAAATTCATGAAAGGACAGCTTTTCTGGGCTCCTCTGTCCGTATAAAGAGGGGGCCGGAGTCGCTGTTGTATTCGTTCTGTTTATTTGGATATATCGCCTGTATTTCACATAGTGTTTTCAAACTGGCAAAAATAGCGACCGTTGTTGACAATATGGGTTGCTTTGGACAGAATGGCGACGATGAAGAGAAAATGAGAAGAGATGCGAATAAAAGAATAGAAAAACAACTTGCGAAAGACAAAATGGTGTACAGGGGAACACACAGATTGTTATTGTTAGGTAGGTTGTTGAGATGCGTGTTTATTTTTCATAGCAGAAATGATACTGTGTAGCTGGTCCGATATCCTGTATTGTGTGGCCCGTGTGTATGTTCGTGTTGTTTTTCATACTGTCGCATCTCTGTTTTTTTTTCTCTATGAAGGTGCGGGAGAATCAGGAAAGTCCACAATTGTGAAACAGATGCGGATTTTGCACGTCAGTGGATCATTTAGCCCCGAGTAAGTTGAGCACTTTCTTACTAGTATTGTTACATGATTAGGACAGCATAGGGTTATGTCTGATAGGAGCCAGGGTGGGGAGAAGAAGAGTGACACAATATATCGTCCAGTGTTTCTCATATTGTTTCACTCAAAGCCATATTTCTAGGACAGGGGTGTCCAACTGGCTGTCCACAAGTTTATTATGAAGATGTAATTTATAAATCACTTTTACTTCACCATTGTCACTTCTTCTCATTTATATGCAAGTTGGCGAAAACTAGTAGATTTAGATGTGGGCCACCATTTGATATCCACATACAGCTGTGATCCTTGAGGCCTCTGAAATTGGACACCTGAGTTCTAGCCCCCTACCCATCAGACCCATCCAATATTTTTCTCATTATTTAATATATAAGAAAGTGTGTGTGTGGGGGGGAGTTCTGGCACAATTTTTTTCCTAGTGTTAAAAGAACATAATATCATTGACCACTAAAAGCACTGATTATTGATATAAAGTGGAGAAAAAAAAATGTATTTATTTATAGCAGAATTTATGACTGTTTGGGTGCCTGAAAAGCAAAGTGGTTAGCAAACTCTTTTCTCTTGGCAAAGGCGTAAACTCTTTTCTCATGGCAAAGGTTGATGGTTTGAATCTGGGCAGAAGTGCCCCAGATGTAGAAATAGTACAGTTGGGGAAGGGAAGATGGCCAGGCATCACATTGATTATATCACCTTCCATTGTGTTGATGTATGGGCACAAACACTACATCCTTTAGTGCCTCTGTGCTACAAGGATAATTGTATTCAATAAAGCACTCTTATAACAGAATTAAAGACATGACTACGTGTACTTCATTAATGAATAAGCTGTTTTGACTATATAAAAAAAACAAACTATAATTGCTTGGTAATCTAAAGACATCACATACAGCTTTTCATTGAATGACACTTGCACAGAAGCATATGTGCTCTGATATACATAAGTAGAACTTTCCTGCTTCAAATGTTCTGCTAACATCTAACATAACCCCTCCCCCCTCAGAGACTCTGGTGGGTAGTTCCAATTCAAAGTTTATTGTTGAAATGACTTGTCAGTTTGTTATAATGGTGTCATCTTCTGCTGAGTTCATACTATGCACTACTTTTCTTGTCTCTCTGTTCTGGCAACTGTTCTTGTGTCCTAGATTTTCTTTGTTCCGCATTTTGCATTTTTAAAAAAATGCCTGGATGAACTCTGACCCACTTTATGTATCATTGTTCTGGTGTCTTGGATGTTCTCTGACCCACTTTATACATCAGTGATCTGGTGTCCTGGATGCTGTACCACTCTGTGTATCACTGTTGTGGTGTCCCATGTAATCTCTCTCTCCCCCGTTTGTTTAATTAATTCAGAATAAACATATATAAATATATGCAACACATTTTTTTGTTGCTCAACTCTCTAAGAGAACAGTGTACTTGCTGGAGGTCATACAGAACTGGCCTCAGATTTCACTTTTCACAGTCTGTTCGTATAGAATGAAGTGACCTTACCAGTACCTTCTGAAGCATGCTGCTAGGAAGAAGATAATCTGGGCTATGAAGTTCGTATGCCAAACTTTTTGACTTTGACTTTTCCATTTTAAACTGTCCCAAAGCTGCAGTGACTGCACAGTCTTCAGGCTGCAAAAGTGTGTACACGCACATCCCACACCACACCACACAGTGACTACAAACCATACATTGCAAAAGACTGAGGAGAAACTGTACAACACCATCTGTTGGAGGAGCTGAAATATTAAAATAGAGCTGGTCTCAGATAATGAAAGTTAGTGGTTCAAATGGAGGCATGCCAGTCAAGCAGCTTACAAATGGGTAACTTGACGCTGCGTGGAGGTGCAAAATGCTGACCACATTACTCTTTAGTCAAATGGTCAAGAAAAATATAGGCAAGAATGCTGCTTCTCCTAGGTGCTTGTATGGCATGATGGGCTTTACCTTTTGTCTGCCATCCATTGGGCTGTTTCATGCTGGAAGATCTATAAAACATTATTATCAAACTCTTCTTTCACTGACAGATCATATAGAGATCTAAAGCACCCAAAAAAAGAGCTGTACATTCCATTATCTAGCACAAGGGAAAATGATTGAAGACTCATCAATAACCGGAATAGAAAAAAAAAGAGTCAGATTGTTGTGTCATTCCTTCCCACTCTCAAAATTTCTTGTCCATATACCATGGCTCTTTCTTCACAGTTCCTCAAGGTTGGGGGTGGCCACAGTTTTGTACACACTGATATAAAGTAACAAGTTTGAGAGAGAGAGAGAAGAGAGTGGTGTACAAAGAAGCACATGTTTATTCTTTGTGTTGTTTACTTTTGGTTCCAGAGAGAGGAAAGAAAGAGTAGAAGACATTAGAAAAAACTTACGGGATGCAATCCTGGTGAGTGCTGCTTATTGTTGTCCTCTGTGTCTGTTAGGACGAGTGCATTGTTCTATTAGTATGGCATCCAGAAACCAGTTCTAGTCTTTTATGTGATGTTTGCTTGATTTATTTTAAAAAAAAAAAACTATGGCAAATCAAAGATTATTGATGCTATTTTTGTCTCCCTGGAACAGCAAGCTGAATATTTCTTTTTTTTTTTTTTCACCTGGCACTGAAGATTTTGGAACACAGACAGCATGTCAGGCTGAGAGTGGATTGCGTTGGTTTGCTTAAAGATCCAAAATTGATCCCAGAAAGTGAGATTCTCTGCTGGCTGAATCACATTGGGGAATCTGGCAAGCTCTGCTACTTCATTAGCCAAGCTGAACCTTTTATTTGGAGTACCAGCAGTGAGGGTCTTGGCCATCTCCGGTTCACTGAGTCTGATAGCCATGCCAGCACTCAAGCACGGTCCTAAAGACTGGTGATAAACCAGCACATTTGAATGGTGTAGCTTGTAGTTGAAGCGACTTATCCATTGGACTCAGCTGTCTGGGGTAGACCTCAGTCCCAGAGTTCTCTAGAACATCTGTGTATTATTTTCTTCCAGGCCTACTAAATGTGTTTACCCCAGTGTGGTGAAGGTAGCTTCTTGTATCACTCTGAAAGTAAAGTAAGCTGACGCATCCTAGTTTTGATCTGAAATGATGCACGAGGTCCTAGATCTTCACACAGATTCACTTTCTGGTTGCGGTAGCAGCAGAATAACCAGCTGACCAATGTCCGATCTTTAGCAGTGTTTAGTTTGCATGGGTGGCGACATCGATTTGCTTTCTGACCTGGAGATACTGTATCACATCAAAATGCAACTCTTGTAATCACTACATTTGGCCTATTTGATAAAACACAAGAAAGAGATGAAGGAGAATTTATCTCTTGCATAAAACATATATATATATCTATGCTATCGGGTTCTAACTCTTCAGGGTTATGCATTGTTGTAGGCAGCACTGAATGTGCCTCTTTTGTTATATTTATCAAACAAAAATTTCCATTAAAGATATTCCTTATGTACACCATCAGCTCCATAATTAATAAAAACTATTTCAGTAAAACAAAATATAAATTAGTTGTGTTGTTATTGTTACAGTGTTAGATCTTCAGGCATTGACATGAGTATTTCCCCAACAAAATAAACATTAAGATCTTACGTGTCCTGAAAAACATGGTAATGAAATTTCTCTGGCCGTTCACATGTCTGCAGCTAGTGCCCTGGTGCCATTGTACAGTTCCATCTGATGCTGTTCAGTTGTTCCAGTTGTAAAGTTGTCATTGAGACACCTGTTATGACCTGTCCAAAGTCATGTCATTTGTTGAGCTAGTTTTATCAGTCACTATCATAAAATGAGAGTGGCTGATTAGAAGGGCCACAGAGAAAGTCAGTCAATCAACACAAGGCAGGTGTTATTATACGCTGATAAAGATATTGAAGAGAAGGGCCACAGAGATAGTCAGTCAATCAACACAAGGCAGGTGTTATTATATGCTGATAGAGATATTGAAGAGAAGGGCCACAGAGATAGTCAGTCAATCAACACAGGGCGGGTATTATTATACGCTGATAGAGATATTGAAGAGAAGGGCCACAGAGATAGTCAGTCAATCAACACAAGGCAGGTGTTATTATATGCTGATAGAGATATTGAAGAGAATGGCCACAGAGATAGTCAATCAACACAGGTCGGGTGTTATTATATGCTGATAGAGATTTTGAAGAGAAGGGCCACAGAGATAGTCAGTCAATCAACACAGGGCGGGTGTTATTATATGCTGATAGAGATATTGAAGAGAAGGGCCACAGAGATAGTCAGTCAATCAACACAGGGCGGGTGTTATTATATGCTAATAGAGATGTTGAAGAGAAGATTAAAGCATCTATGGACATGTCTGGTGGTGAAGGCACTGTCTGATTTGGTGGTCAGCAACCCCGTACCTGATAGTGCTTGCCCCAAAGTTGGCAAAATACGGCCGACTGAGACCTTGTCCCACTTCCTCATTGGTACCCCCAGTAACATACCCAGCCTGGCTAACGAGGCAGGGATTTCTATAGTTCCAGTGGCAGTGGAATCTGTGAAAGAGGTATGGTTTACCTCCTGCCGTTTAGTTCCATGCTGACCTGTTCCACTGTAACCTGCTCCCAGTTCAGCATGATGCTGTGCCCTAACATGGTCACTATAGAACATTGTGTTCACACTTCCAGGGAGATGAAGAAGAAGAAGGGTGTGCTTGCAGTGAGAAGATAATGATCTTTTGGAAGTTCCCGAACTGAGCTGAACTGATATTAATTGCTACTGTGGTATATCAGACACCTTTTCCTACTTGGTACTTAAGTACATTTGTGTGTGTGTGTGTGTGTGTGTGGCCTCATCAGCCAGGCTAGGCCTGTTGCTGAGGGTACCACATTTGGGAGAGATGGGACGGGGTCTTGGCCGACTGTGGTACCAGAAATTACATCAGTGTCTTTATGCATAGATTACTGTGTCTTAAGTATTGGGTTTCTAAAAAAAATACTATTAAACTGTGACAGTATGTTTCGATGTTTCAACAGACAATCACAGGAGCCATGTCCACATTGTGTCCTCCGGTACATTTAGAGGATGCATACAATAGATACAAAGTAGATTATATTCAAGACAAAGCTAGTCAACCAGATTTTGATTATCCTGCAGTAAGTGTACATGCTTTCTTCATTTTGTTTGTTTTAAGTAATCTTGTAATACTTTTTTTTTTAACACGTACATTTTTCTGCAGTATGTGTGTAATTGTTATGCTGTATGTCATATAAAATGTTGTGTTGTCCCAGTTGTTTGTTAAAAAGTCCTGTGCCTGATTGTAAAATTATGTTCTTTTTTTTAAACATGTTTTCTTTCTGAAGGCCTAAGTTTTAAAATTCATGTTTCTGCTTATGTGTTTTATTTGTTGCACTGTGACCTTTCTGATGGTCAGAGAAATTTGGCAGGAATATTTATATGATATTTTAAATTTTGCTTTTGAATATATATATTTTTTTTCCTAAATCAATGTCTAGTTAAATTTTGTTATACTAAATAACTTACACATGACTTACAGCCATTTTTTGGGAGCCAGGGTTATGTGCTGTATTGGGAGGTCAGACACAGGGTCTTACTTACTTACTTACTTTATCTTTCCTCTTGTAATGTTAAGTGTCAAGGGGAGATGCATTTGGCGTTTTTGGGCCAGATGGGTGGCCTCAGTGAAGGTCATGCCATAATTAGCAAATGTCTCTCTGATAAACCATCTCTTTCTCGGTGTTCCTCTTGATCTAATCCAGTCCTGCATCCTCCTTGTGGGAGAGAGTAGCAACCAAGTAGGGGATTGCTGGGTTGGGGGAAGTATGGGGTGGGTTTGTCCCACAAGGCCACAACAGTAGCCATGAAGGCCAACTCAGATCACCCTGAAAACAGCTGGCAAAAGAGGCTCTAGTGAAGCTGCAACAGACCTAGCAAGTTGACGGTAGATTTTCTCTTGTTGTAAATTCAAGAAGTGAGATCAAATTAAAGAAAAGGAGACACTAAGTACAGGTCAATAATAAAGTTATAAGATAATTGGCATGTTTACCATCACTTCAAAATACTAATAGAGTGTGTGGAATTTATAAAATATGAATCACAATATATTAAATAACAAGTCATATTGTAATGAGTTTTCAGTGATATACAAAAGTATGCATATACAACCACACGCATATTTTTTATACACAGCAAATTATGATGTAGTGTGTGTTTCTTATCCTTATCTTGTTTTGTAATGAATTTATACTGTATGTAGAGCAGCAGCTGTAAAGTAATCACATAATGAATTGCAACACTTTAAACAATCCTAAGAGACTTTGGCTGTAAGGATGAATGGCCATAACTCATTGTTGTCATTTGGCCCTAATTCCACATATGACTGTGTATGTGTATATACATGTGTGTGTGCATGTGTGTGCGTGCGCGCAAATGCGCTCACACAGACACAGGCACACATTATGTTTTCTGTAATGGAAATTGCCTAGCATCCAGCATGTCACATGATTGATTATACCAAAGTATAATTGGAATAATTGACCACACAATAACACAGTATAGTCTCTTTGCATTGATGCCATTTGACTTAAGGTCTCATCCTGATTTCCTCTTTACATGTTCTAGCTCTCTTCTAAGCAGTTGTTTTCCATATGGCATGGATTTTGCCAGTTCTTTCCAGCCCTTGTCTTTGAAGAGAACATCACTGTGCCTTCTCAGTTTTGGTGGTGCTTTAGCTTAATGGTTGAAGTCTTTGCCTAATTAGCAGACAGTGGTGGGTTCATATCCCTGAGTTCTCTGTAGTGCTGGTGTTCTTTACTATGGTCACCAGAGATGGAGAGCATCCACCTTCTAAACAAGACACTCTCACATATCTAACCAATAAAGATAATCTTGTTACGGGACCTATGTCAGTATTCATAATACCAAAATATATATGGGGGGGGGGGATTTATTCTTCAAAGTGATCCCCTTTTTATATGTGTGTGTGCATGCATGCACATGCACATATACATATAATTGTGGTATATCCTAACTACTATAGGAGGATGTCATGAATTTAAATTGTAAATGTGTGTATGATAATAGATATTCCCAATGTGTTTCCTTTGATCAATATCTCTGTTGTTCGGGGCATGTAGACAGCTGTAAACTATGTGATAAATGCAAGCCTTATCAACGTGGATGAGGCAAGGGGTGAGGAACACATGTTTTGTGTATTTTTGATGTGTTTTTTGTAAGAGTTTGTCCCATCACTGACTATATGAGGGAAAATAAAAAAAATGAAGGCAACATAGTATTTTTGTTAAAAACTGGTAACTGTAAGCAGATGAGCATAACAGTTCTATCACTTCTCGATTTGGTCCACATGGAGGCCACATCACTGCTTGTATTGTTTCACTAGCTTCTTTGTTCCTTGGAAGAAACTTTTTGGCTGCTCCTGTATTTAGATCTGCACTGCTTCCATAACCTTATCAGAGGTGAACCAGTGACCACCCAGAGCCCTTGTTAAGTTGACAGAAGAATGTGATATTCAGGTGTACATCAGCAGCAGAGAACATAATCCATAGGTTTTTTCTGATCAGTACTTATGCCCGGTTGATGTGGGCTTGTGTGCATGATGTTCATGGCCGACCTGGTCAGACTTCATTGTAGTTCTTCTCACTAAAGTTTTTGTTGAGTTAATTCTGTTTTACAAGAACTTAATATTGAAGAAGGTTGCCTAGTCAAGAGGAGAACAGATTTTGCTAACTCTGCCCAAAGAAATGACACTATGTGGTGTTGTTGAACGACGGTGCAATCCTGCAGTGCCATTGTGTCCATGTTGTGCTGTGCGTGTTCAGACTACCCATCAGCCAGTGCAGGTGTGTTGTACTGCATCAGCTTCTGTCCATTGTGGTTACCCACATAATTTTCAAATTGCGTGTACTTTTTGATTCTCCCTCACATATTATTTATTTTCATGGTACTTTTCATAGAGAAAGCAAATCTTCCAACATTTTCACCAAGTCTCATGTGCTAACCAGTCTAGTCATTTTCATATGTTGCTTTTTTTCTTCGCCCTATTTGTTTTCAGCATTTATCATCTCTTACTTTTCTCATGAGATTACTGCAAACTCATACTGTTTTTTGTTTTTGTAAACATTAATTTTCAAAATATTCTAATACTGACAGTAACGAAAAAAAAATGTGTTTCTGTTTGCTACTGTTTGGTCAAGCAAAGTGATTTCCATCATTGGTAATGCTGGAGACCACTGAAGACAGTCATTCTGTATAAGTCACCCTGCTCACACACACACACACCCCCCCACCCCTTGGTGTTAAACTGATAAAAGCGCACATTTTTAGTATTCTATAAAATCTACACTTGCTGTATGTCATTCTGTACAAGTCACCCCGCCCCCACCCACACACACACCCCCACCCCTTTGTAGACTCTGGCTCCTCAAACCCCGTGAAGTAGCTCTTAAGTGCTGGCTCTCATCTTTGCTTCAGGGGTTTTCAAAGTATAGCTCATCATCCACATTTGACTTGCAGTTTCATGTTATCAGATCTGCAGATATTTTCTACACACACATACACGCAGTCACATAAATGCAGAGAGAGAGAGAGAGAGAAAAACTTGAAAAAATCCAACATCTGAGGCCATATATTACAATTGAAAGCTGTAAGAATGGCTGATTTCTTATAATCCCTTCACTTGACAAGGCACTGTTATTTCCTGGCTCCAGGTGTTTTATGACTACACAGAAGCTTTGTGGAAAGATAAAGGAGTACAGACTGCTTTCGAGAGATCCAATGAGTACCAGCTTATTGACTGTGCACAGTAGTGAGTATTCTGTTTTGTTAGTTTTGTGTTTTTTAATATTCAGTTTTGTTTTGTTGGCCTTTTTTCTCAAGCAGAAGTTGGTTGAAATCCAGCTGGAGGTACGTCAGTCGTCATCACCCAGCTGTAGCAGTGGGTGCTAGGCATGTTGCTGAGTGCATCACATTCTAGTGTACCAACAGGTCAGGGAAGTTAAGGGCACTAACATTCTCCTAACTGCCTCAGTGGCATGATGGAACTTTTTTCTGTTTTGTTATTGCCCCATTGTTTGGAGTAAATAAAACAAAATAGTAACTTTGTGCATATTGTTGGGGCATGTAATCGTCACCCATCCTCTATCTGTTCTGCAACACTAATCTTTTTTTCATGGAGATGGAATACAAATAGAATACAAAAGATGAAGGAAACATGACCAAGAGGTAGACCAAGACAGAAATGGAAAGACAACATAGAAGAGGATATAAAGGAAATTGGTGTTACCGACTGGAGAGAGAAGATTAGGAAGAGAGAGGAGTGGAGGAGAACTTTATCTGCAGCAATGAGCCTTAATGGCTCGGAAAGCTGAAGAAGAATATAATCATCATCAAGCGCATTGATCGTATTTGTTGACAGTTGCACTTCTGATAGAACTTGATCCTTCACATCTTTTTTTTTTTTTTTGGATAACTTTCTGTCATTTCATCTTGTAATATTGTTCACCATCTTCTCGCTTGGCCTTCCTCTGCTTCTCCTTTTTTTTTTTTTTTCACTTTTTCTGTTTTCTTCACCTCAGTGAGATTCTGTTTTCTTCACCTCAGTGAGATTGTTTTGTTTCTCAGTTTCTTATTTTCCTTCATATGTTCTTAAGCTGCCTCAGCAAGGATGTTAACTCTAGTTATGTTTATATATTGCCACAGCAAGGATGTTAACCATTGTTATGTTCATATATTGCCACAGCAGGGATGTTAACAACTGCCATGTTCATATGTTGTCTCATTTAGTATGTTCACCCTTGTCATGTTCATATGTTGCCACAGTAAGGGTGGTAATCTTTGTCATGTTCACATATTGCCTCAGATAGGATGTTAACTTTTGCTGTGTTCTTATATAATTCATGCAGGATGTTAAAACATTCATATTTTAATCAGTGAAGGATGTTACTCTTCCACCTAGAGTTGTTCCATATTTTACCCAGAGCTTTCAAGACTGCTACCTGTTCTATACTGACCTAGGCCCATTGATCCTGTTATGTGGTCTCTCCTTCAGGTGGTCTTCCTGATAGGGCTTTGATTCCTAGTTACCATGACCTCAGGTGTTTACAGTGGTTTCAGGTTGTTCTTGTTCTGCGTGCTATGTTCATTCATGTCTTAACTTTGATAAGTTCTAAGCTGTTTACTTCTGTAGCAGATATACTTGTATAACAAGCAAGTTGATAGTAATAATAAATAAACCAGCCTGTTTGGGTCAGAGTTGAAATGTTAATGGTAAATGTTTATCATTTACTTCTGCAGTGGTTGTCAGATGACCTGTGTTGGTAATAGAAGTGATAAACTGTTAGAAAGACTGACATGTCATCTGTGTTCATCATTTCTGGTGTACTTCCACCAGTCATACCATGGTGTCACGCAATCCCAGTCCCACTTCTGAGACCCACCAAGAATACAGCCTCAAGCTGTGCAATACTCTGAACCTCTTGAGGTCCTCTCAGGGATCTCGTGTGGTCCTTTTGGGGACCACATGGGGGACCACGGACCTGTAGAGGACCACAAGGGTAAATTCAGTAGGATCACAGGGCGGTCTTGGTGGTAGAAGCGAACGAAGAAGAAGAAGCACCAGTCATGCTAGATCTTGAAAACCCTACAATTTTGCCACATAATTGATGGGTATAGGCCAGGTCATTTGCCTCAAGTATTGTATGATATATGTACTCCACTTCTAGCAAACTAGCTTGTGTGATTGCAAGAGGAGCGCAGTCATTTCATACTAGGGGAAGTTGCAGGCTCCTTTAACTGCTTGTGAAGTTGGGTACCTGGTGCATTTATGTTAGAAAAAGAGCCCACATCTCAGTGGAGTATACTACCAAGTCTGGCATTGCATCTTTCTAAGAAGACTGCACAGAAGACAAATCATCTTTATATGGATGGTAAAGCACCATTTTCTTGTGCACATCTAAAAACTTGATGAAAAACATGACAAGCTAAAGCGAGTATCATCAAAAACTGGAAAGAATATCAAAGAGCTTGCCTTCCATTTCATTTTGAACAGCAAAGAAGGCCTACCAGTGATGTTTGTACAGATGTTTCCTCATAGTGGTGATGGTGGTAGATATGATTCTTGTGTCACAAGACCTTCATCATGGCATCAGCTGCCAAGAGATTCAGCTTCACATTTACAGGAGTATACAACAGAAGGAATCATCTCGACTACATCTTTGGAGGCAAATCTTGTTAATGAAAGCCAAAATGTAGTCAGTTCATTATATACGAGGGTTGCTCCAAAAGTAACGCCCCCTAATTTAAAAATTTTTTTTCTAGAAATGTCATAAGCCAAAGCAATTGACATGTAAGTTGAGTTTCAACCGTGGAGCAACTGTTGCACAAATTTGGTTGGCATGCGTGATAGCAAGAAAGAAACAGGCTGCCAAAATGGCTCATGGTGTGGATGTTCATAGAAAGCAGAGATTTGCAATCAAATTCCTCCATGCTGAAAAGGCAGCACCCAAGGTTGAATGTATACAGAGGACGAACAGTCGAGGTTAGCGCGATGAGGTGGTGGGTGGCACATTTCAGTGGAGGTGACAGTATTGTGCAAGCACATTCTGGATGGCCATGCGCTGCTATCACACCATCCAGTGAAGGGCATCTTGATCAGCTTATCCATGCATATCATCAGATTATGACCAGGGAACTGTGTACAAAGCTTGATGTCAGCTTCAGTGCTTTAGAAACAGTGATAGCAAAGTTGGGATCATGTGCCAAGACAAGACAGCCTTTCTTTTGCAACACACCAGGCCACACACCTGTTTGAAGACTGATGAGCACATTGCCAAGCTTGGCTGGACTGTGCTATCACACAAACCATATAGTCTGGATTTGGCACCTTCTAACTTCCACATGTTTTGAGCCCATGATAGATGCACCTTGTGGGAAACATTTTCTTAAGGACACTGTCAAAGCAGCTGTGAAACAATGGGTCATCTCTGTTGGTGCAGATTTTTACAAGCGCGGTGTACAGGCTCTTGTTCAGCACTGACAAAATGCATAGCGAATAGTGGTGACTAAGTGGAAAAATAGTGTTTTCTAGCTGAGACATTGCTCTGTCAAGTGGTGTTATTGTGCTTTTTGTATTCATTTCGGTTTCCATATAAGAAATTAGGAAGCATTACTTTGACCGGCCCCCGTAAAAAACACAGAGAATCAAACCAGGTTCACATTTGTGAATGAGGAAATTTTTGAAGACCTTATAACAACAACTAAAACTGGGCAGAGTTATTGGGGTCAGCAGAGCAGGACTTGCAGATAGTCTGTCATGTTCTTGTTAAGATGTTGAAGCATTCTTTCAGCTAGACTAACTGGATGGGGCTCTCAGCATTTTCCCTTTGGTGGCGTAGTCTGCCAAGAAGCCAGCATCTCATGGCCACTGGGGGAATTTCAAGAAAACAGTCGTTAACTGGTCAACTTCTGACACAATTCCTGTTACACAAGGTCATTACCACAGTGGCAGCAGAGAACAGGTGTCTGTATTCCCTGGAAGATGTACTCGGAGGAGATTACCTTGTATCGTATAAAACATGATAGCTGTCAAGTTTTATATTACCTGCAGGACAGCCTGTCTGTCATTAAGGATGGAAAATTACATGTAAGGCATCAGCTGTGAGCATGGAGGATAAAAAAATAAATACATAAATCCTTGTGGATTGGAGGGTGTCAACAAAGATCAAGAACAGGAATCAATGCTGACGACTTGTATTGTTTCGTCCCCCCGACAGAGACATAGGTCAAAATGTTGAGCGTCTTGTATTCTGGATATTTTAAGACTTCCTGTTTTTTTTTTTTAATTTATTTTTGGCTGAAGTTATTTTTATCTTGGTAAATGAATGTTAAAATAGGCTGGAGTTTGTTTTTTTTTTTTTTAACATTCCAAAACATTTCAGAAGGTTATTTCCTCCCTCATATTATAGTGATGAAAGTTAGGATAATCCCTCTGTGATGTCATAAGTTTCTTTTTTTGGTGATGAAAGTCAGGGTAATCCTCCTGTGGTGTCATAAGTTTCTTTTTTTAAGTGATGGAAGTCAGGGTAATCCTCCTGTGATGTCATGTTCATTTTTTAAAATGATGAACATCAGGATAATTCCATTGTGATGTCATAGGTTCTCTTTTAGCAATGAAAGTCGGGGTAATCCCTTTTGATGTATTTTATCTTATGATATGATTTTGAAGTGGGTAAATGTTAGTTGTTTGTGGAAGCTGCCGAGCATATTTTCGTTTAGTGAGTAACCTGCTTCTCTGAGGAGGCTGTTGTGTGGGAGAAACAGCTTGTTGTACCAGACAGGGAACTCGGGTGTTCTAGAGAGTGAAGCACTAACACAACTCTTCAGAGAAGTACTGTCCCAATTTTACCCCGGTCCTCGTATCATTCCCCACACCCCCGGCAAGCATCTCGGTTGTTTTAATCTCAGACGCTCTTGGGGAGGGGTTGGGTTGGGATGAGTTGAGTACTACAGTAAAACTGGTTCTGGTAGAGTATACAGATAGTATGATCACCTGTTTCACGTCCTCATCAACAAGATCTCTGCCAGCTCGGTGACATTTTCATGTTTAAATGTTGTTTCCTTGTTTTTGTCGTCCTTGATAAAAGGCATATTGCTGAAATATTGATTTGCTACTGTTTGTTTTACGTTTCTGTGTAATCATCTCATTGCTTCTTTTGCTATTCCATTTCATATTTACTACCTTCATTTTAAAAAAAATCTGCGCCATACATCTCTCATATAAAATGTTACAGGGCACTTAGAATGTCACGGATAGAAGGAAAATCAAGTAGGTGTCACAGAAAACTGGCTCGTTAACACCATAAAAATTGGAAAGCCACGCCAGGAGAGCTTGGAGAGGTTGATAATGGAAGGCATAGTGCGGGGAAAAGAGAAAGGATGACCTGGCTGCAGGTGGGCTCAGGATGTCGGGGAAAGTCTGAATGTGTCACTGCAAGACGCCCGTCACTTATGCAAGACCGTATTGCATTCAGGGAGGCTGTGAGAGGGACAGCCTTCTGGAAATATGTCATATGAACATGAACAGCTCTGACTATCTTTTGGGTAGGGGTGGGGGGGCATATCTCTCTAGGTCATGACTCTCAGAGGTTTGCGAGTTGTTGGTCCGCTTCACAAGGCTAAAGATAACTGTCGAACGTTCACGTCCACAACATACCAACATTCCTGCCTGTCTTGTTTGGTAACTACCATTCGACCCTACTGGTCAGCTCCAAACGAGGAATGAGGTTTGCACATTTAAAAGAGTTGCAGGAGATGCCGGAGTTTAGGTAGGAGAGAACCTCGCCATCAGCGGCCAGAGAGTCTCTCTCTTAGATTTGTTCTTTCTGTGCAGTGCTCATTTAAACATCGTAAAATAGGGAAGGTCAGAGGGAAAGAAACAATCATGGAAGTTAACATGGCACAATAAGAAGTCAGCAGCTGGTTATTACATTTGAATTGAATAGTCTTAACTTGGTTTTTGTGCTTATAACTTTTGAATGCCATATGTTCTCAAGATTCTTGAAGATCAGTGCTGCTTTTGCAATTCTGATTCTAACTTCCTTTCTGGTGTCACCATCCTGGTCTATGTAGCTGCCAAGGTATGCAAATTGATTGACTTCTTCGATATGTGTCTCTTCTACATGTATTTTTCCATTTCGATTAAGGGGAAGTTTCATTATTTTTGTTTTGTCCTTGTTAATTTCAAGTCCTATTTTGCTGTCTGTTTTTTCTAGCATGGAATTCACATTGTTACTGATAAGAGTTATGTCATCAGCAAAGTCCACCGTCATTTATGCGAAAGCTGTAAAACAACTAAAGAAATAGACAAGAAATTAGACTCTTTTGAGAACAAATGCCTAAGGAAAATACTCGACATCAAGTGGAACAAATTCAAGAACAATGCAGAGATAAGACAGATGAGCAAACAACAACCTGTCTCATGGGTGATCAGGAAAAGGAGATGGACATAATGTTGGTCATTTGATGAGAAGAAATGATCAGAGAATCCCAAAACAAGCTATCAAGTGGAACACAACAGGCCAAAGAAAAAGGGGCAGACCGCGTGAAACTCTGAAGAGGACATTGTTAAGAGAGGCCAAGTTAATAGGCATCAAATCCCTTGATGAGGTTGAAAGACTCGCCGAAGACAGAAAAAATCTCCTCTTGTGAGGACATTGGTGTAGCACGGCCTTGTAAGTAATGATTATAGTTATTATTATTATTATCATTAATGAATATGATTATGAAAATTTGCTGTAAAGAAAATAGTAACATCGAATAGCGATAGAGAAAAGGAAGAGAAAGGTATAAAACTTCCATGACACTAGAACAAGACGCAGACAAAAGTAAACAGTGGAAACAGCAAATAGAAAAGACGAGACTCGGGGACGCTGATTTTTAGGAAGGACGCCAGAAATTAGGATGGTCCAGTGATAACAAAGCAGTGACTGGATGTTGACACGATTAAACAAAATAGAAAAGACGAATAGAGAAGGCAGACACAATGAAAAGCGAGGTCACAGTAAAACCTCCAACACGAAAGAGCAAGATAATGACTTAGGTCAATGACAGTTGTACAGACGGAGTTGACACTTTGATACCTATTAACGTTATGACGCTATTGCACATGATTTTTAAAGAAAGGAGTGACCAACTCGGCCAGCTGACCAATTAAATATTTAGAGGCGTGGCCTATTGGACAATTGACTTACGACATATAAGTCACGGAGCAGTTTGAATGACGGACAATCAGAACGTTCATGGGAACCAGTGGACATCTGAAGGGTGGAGCCAGAATACTTATTGGTTAATCTATCAAGCTGCACTTGGAGATAAAAAGGAGAGAGGAGATACAGGAAGGGGGAACGAGGAAGAAGAAGAGACAGAGGAGGGAGCCCGAAGACGGAGGAACAAGGACGGCCAGTGAACTGAGTCCGGTCCAGACAAGAGAAGAAGACACGAGAGAGAAAGAAGACGTAGGTAACGACAGTTTGAATAGATGGACAATTAGAGCAGTAGATACTCAGGAAAAGCAGTTTTGCAGAAGTAGTTCTAGGACGGATTGAAGATGTGTTTCAAGTGATAGGAATATTTCTGACTTTGAAACTTCGAGTACAGTGATTTTAGACGAGGAAATAGTTGACCACGTGTTGCACACCTGATATAAAACTACGGAGTTAGGAACTGTTCTCGTATCAAGTGTAGAATAATGTGAAGTTGAGAACATTGAGAAATGCTGCATGTAGAATATGATAGTTTGATATTGATGTGCTTCAACGACGAAATTAACGAAGATTATGTCATATTGCATCTTAGTACAAGAGATGCTGTGAATTCTAAGTCGAACATCTTATTTGTCAGAAGTAAATGAATGCTGTAGAGAACATTTCATCGGACTTGCTCTGATTTAGTGAAGTGTAATATTTGGCAAACATTGATGTGTTAATCCAAGAGCGCCGGCAAGATTTAATGCTATAGAACAATTCTGTCATATGGAACTATTCAAGAAATAGATGATGAACAAACTTCAGTATTATAATGGTGTTTCCCATTAATTCAGATGTTTTTCTTCTTCCTCGCCACTTGGTCAGTCCATCGAGACATTTTTCTCTTGGGCTTCCTCTGTGAGCTGTAGAGAAGCCCTATGTTCATCCGGTACGTCGCTACAATGCCAAAAAAGGGCTTCCATTGTTTTAAAAAGGGGGGGGGGAGCGAATACATAAACATAAAGGTCAACCAATATGGCAAGTTTCCACGGCCTTATCGGAGACCGTGGCTGTAGATATGATGTCACATTTATACAGACATTCCACGAGATCGGGTAATTTCTCCATCGTTTCTGCTAGGATTTTAAAAGAAGAAGAAGGCGGAGTGCGGCTGAGCTAAACTGGCACTAAAATATGAGTGAGATAGGCCATTTTGGAGTAGCATTTTCATGTGTAGAATGTTGCAGTTTATAAGTTCTGTTTATATCGTGCAACGTGGCAGTTCATACCAGGAGTAGGGCCGGGTATACAAGACACGATGACACTATTTGCTCTCCCCCTCCTCTAGCTACAAAAATAGCGCCCGCCGTCAACACAGTAGCTATTGTTAGCCGTGCCTTGTCAAACTGGAGCTGTTGGTTTCCCCAAGAGTTTGGAGGGGGGGGGGGGAAGAGAAGAAGAAGAGAATTGTTTCAGTTTAAATCATACTGTACTATGTTTGGGGGTTGCTGTGCTGTGTGGATGAATGAGAGTTTTGTTGGCTGCTGTCTAGTCTGGAACACGGGTCCACGTGTTAGCTGCTGCTGCTGTGTGTGTGTGGGGGGGGGGGGGGGTCAAAGAAAGAAAGTTGATGGCGTGGTTTTTTTTAATATATCTCTTTCTTCCCACGCTCTTTCTCTCTCTCTCCCTCCCTCCCAGATCCTGATACACACTCCTAACCATCTGTTCTTCCCTCCTCCCCCCCCCCAACAATCTCTCTAAATCATCCAGATACACGTATTCTAGCCATCTCTCTTCCTTTATCTCTCTATCTCATCATGATCCACCAAAACTAGCCATCTCTCTTCTTTTATCTGTTCATCTCATCCAGATACACATATTCTAGTCACCTCTTTTCCCTTTATCTCTCTGTCTCATCCTGATCCACCAAAACTAACCATCTTTCTTCCCTTCTCTCTCTCTCTCTCTCTCTCTCTCTGTCTCATCCACATACACATTCTAGCCATCTCTCTTCCCTTATCTCTCTGTCTCATCCAGATACACACACTCTAGCCATCTCTCTTCCTTTATCTCTCTGTCTCATCCAGATACACACATTCTAGCCATATTTCTTTCCTTATCTCTCACTCTGTCACCCAGATACACACATTCTAGCGATACCTATTCTCTTCTCTCGCTTTTTCTTCTTTTAACCTAATACACACATGCTTAGCCACGTCTCTTCACTCATCTCTCTCTCTCTCTCTCTCTCACGTAATTATCTCCACTTTCTTACTGCCTGTCTGTCATCCTTGCTGGTGCCCAGTTTTAATGTACTGTCTGTCCATTCTCTGTCACAGTTTGCTGTCTTGCTGGCACTTCTCATTCTCTTCGTTCTTTCATTCACTGTCAATATGTCTCATTTTCCCTGTAGCAATCTCCGCTGTTTCGTGACACACCCCTCTCTAGTAACTTTATGAGAAATTGTCTGGATCCAGCAGAAGTATTGCCATATTCACTTCATTATTATACTGTTCAAAAACCAAAAAAAAATGCAACACTACTGTAGTCGTAAAGGACACCAAATTTCAAACTTGTATCAACATTTTATTTCACGGAATTAATGTTTCAATCTTGGCATGAAGAAACTTTAAGACTTTAACAAAGAAATGATGTTCATTAAATTTGGTTTGTACTTTTATTCTTTGCGACTGAGGCCTCCGTTTCAGTAAGGTGTATGGCCTCCTCTGGCCTGTATCAGAGAACGACATCTCCTTGATATGGATCCGATTAGACGTTGGATCTGTTGTTGTGGGATGGATGCCAACTCTTCCCGCAGTGTAAGAGACAAACTGTCGGAGATTGGTTGGCGCCACGTTTCCCTGGCAGATTTGTTGTTGAATTCATCCCATAAATGTTCTATTTGGTTCACGTCTGATGACATGGATGGCCACGGAATGGTCTGGACGTTGTTGTCAGCAAGGAACTGGGCGGTGAGTTGTACCACATGAGGTAGAGCGTTATCCTGCTGAAAAATCAACCTTGGTGCAGCCAGAAATGGAAGGACGTGAGGATGAAGAATTTCAGCGACGTAACTTTGGGCATTCAGGCGTCCTTCAATTTGCACCAAATCACTTCTTCCCATGATCGTCACCCACACCTGTACACCTCTACCACCATGTGGAGGAACCTCATCCACGTAGTTCCGGGCGTAGCGACCCTGCAGTAAACTCTTTTCCATCTATCGTGTGCTGGAGCGGAAAGAATGATTCATCACTAAACCAAATCCTTTTCAAATCATTGGCAAAGGTCCATTGACGATGCTGTTTTGCCTACTGCAGTCAGTTCTGGCGATGCCGCTTCGTAAGAACAGGATGACCTCTGTAGGATCATCTAGCCCAAAGACCAGCGTCTTGCAGCCAGTTCCAGGCCGTTTAATCTGAAATTCTCCTGCCATTGACTGGACTGTTGAGGAAGCAGATGCAGATCGATTTCTGAGGTGACGCAGTCGTATGAAACGGTCTTCGGCAGGAGTTGTGACTATGGATCTTCCACTGCGAGGCCGGTCTGCAACTGAGCCAGTTTCTTGAAATCGTCTCCAAATGTTGCTTCTAACCACATTAAATTGTCTGGCCACTACACTTTGTGACTGTCCAGTCTGTAAACGTCCAGTGATGATAAGTCGTTGTTCTGTAGTAAGATGAGTCATAGTTGCGCATTGTATTTTAAAATGAATTGATTCGGGGAGCGTCAATCTTTTATAGGTATTCAATAACATGGTCAGTGAGTTTTTTGTTCAGTAAGTTTCATAGGATTCTCATGAACCTGTCATGAGTTATTGTCAAAAATGCTGTCTTGACTAGTGTCGCTTTTCTATGCTCATGAATCATCTGCTGAGTACAATTCAGGTCAGCACGTGAAGCTGATGTCCAAGTGAACGTTTCAGTCAATTTCCCCTTGTCTGATCAGCAAACTTCAGTTTAAATCGCAACATCGTATTTGTTGCGTTTTTTTTAAACAGTATATAAGTGGCCTTTGACCTATGCTTTGGTACAGTACGTCTCAACAGATCTTTCATTTATTTCCATTACCTCAGTTATTTTTTATCATGTTGTCATGACTGGCTACCAGCTACCTTCTTTCTCTGTCTTCCTCTGTCTAATCTCATTTATTTTACATTGTTACTTCAAAGCTGTTTTCCTTCATTAAAATATCACATCTTTGTCGTCCATGAAGCTGATGGCTGTTTGCTGCTGTGGATGTTGGCAAGCATCTTTGTGAGTTCTCTGTTGACTCATGTACTAGTATATCTGATTTATCACAGTGGCAGCGGATCTTGTTTGTGTTGTAAGATCTAGTTTCTTTGCCTGATATGCAGATTCCATCTAGCATGGTCTTTTTCTAATCCAGGAGTGGCTGATGGGAAAATGTTTGAAAGATGTCTGACAGATAGCGGTGAAATACCGGAATAAATGTCCTGTTTGTATTGATGTTTCTCACAGTTCACATCAGACTTGGCAGGTGACAAAGGCATTCTTAACATTCTCCTGTGGTGGGAGCACGTCACGTTGTGATGTTTGTATTGTTGTGTTGTCTTGGTCTTGCGTCTCGCTTCATGCGGTTTACAGCATTTTGATGATCGTTTTCAGATATTTGGTATTTTATGTGATGGGTTTAAACTTAAAGTGCTGATGGTGATGATGATGATGATGATGGTGATGAGAGAGAGAGAGAGATGAAAGCAGGACATCGGATGTTTGTAAATTTTTGTGTGGACATAACATTAATTATATATCTCAAGTTGGTGTTCTTTTTTCATGGCTTTCTTATTCTCTTCTCTACCTCCCTTTCTTATCTTTAACCGCTTCCCATTACTCATTTTCTTCACCGTCTGTTCTCCCTGTTCAGCCGGATTCGCTAACTCGGTCGTCGTCATTATCGTTTTGCAGTCCAGGCATTGTATAGGGCTGTGCAGTGATAGCTGGGGCTTTCTGTCAGGCCTGAATCTTGCATCCCTGCAAGCACTTCCCTCAAGCTAGTCGGCCGCAGATAACTTCGGTCTACACCGATACTCAGATTGTGCAGTAACAACAGATATGAATGTAAATAAGAAATGAACATAAGGAAGGTGCTGAAAGTAATCATCATTACATTTTTGACCAGTGGAATGAACAAAAATCCGCGAATTAAAAAAAAAAAGGTGGGGGGGGGGGTGGCCAGATAAGAATCGGCCTAGATGGGCAACATTTCGGTCAGTGTCTTTGATATGTTTTGTTGGGTGACCTTGTGTGGCAAGTTCTAGCTTGTTGATGGATTCTATCTCCTCTCCTACTGTTGTGAACGCCCTACACCCCCAGCCCCGCCAGGTAAAGCGCATGAAAAATAAAAACATGGGAGTGGCAGGCGGGCTGGAGAGTCATTTATAACTACAAGAAACGAGCCGTAAGTTTTCTTATTTATGTAGAAAATATGGCGGGATGCCTACAGCTGGCTGCTCCTGCGGTGATATTTTAAATGTAGGTTTGCTGCAAACAAACAGGAGAACTTGGTGTTATTGGGAGTTGTTGCTTGGTGAAGATTTTCCAGCTCACAGTGGCTGGGGAGAAAGGCTGCTCCGCTTTCATGTTAGCAGAAGAAGAAAAAAAACAGACGAAGACGCTGTCCGTTTCGGGAATCAACAGCCTAGCTGATGTGTTGACTTCAAGGTTGGCGAGACAGAGCTAACCAAGACCCCGTCCATACTCCAGGTAACAGGCTTAGGCGGTCGTCATAGTCGCCATGCCGGTGCCGTCAGCTGAAGTATTGCACGTCCCCAGCTTGGGGACTGAAAAGATATCTACCGTGACCCGCTCCCACGCCGATAAGTTTCTGCACCTCAACACCTTCACAGCATCGGCCGCAAAGAATACCTGCTCATAGTCTCAGTGAGATTCAAGACAGGGACTTCTTGCTGGGGACTATCATTTGAGGAGCAAATATAGGAACGAAAAAAAAAAAACGACTCACAAATGCATGTTTTGAATGAGTGGGCAGTGTACATATACCTGTATCTTATATCTGCCAGTGAAATATTTGAATCCACTAAAAATAAAATGATACACAGCTGCTTTCATGGACAGCTGATATGCACCGACTGCATACTGTCATGAAAGGCTGTAAAGAGCTAGTCCACATGATAACAATTTGCAGTCATTACTGAATTTCAGAAGATGTGAAGAATGAAGGCAGGAAGGTGCAGGATACATCAGACTAGAACAGAACATCCCAAAAGGATATGCATCCTGGAGTATATTCAGAAATGGTAAAAAATAAAATAAAACTAAACCCAAATAAAAAAAACGTTCATGATAATTATCACTGCGCTGATATCTCAGTTGGATTGGATGACTTCAGATTGTATTATGGTGGATTATTTTCTCATTGCACATTTTACTGTTTTTATATTCTCAGTGTTTATCTACTTGCACATTTTACTGTTTTTATATTCTTGATGTTTATCTCCTTTGCACATTTACTTTGTTTTTATATTCTCAGTGTTTATCTCTGTGCACATTTACTTTGTTTATCTCTGTGCACATTTACTTTGTTTTTATATTCTCAGTGTTTATCTCTGTGCACATTTACTTTGTTTTTATATTCTCAGTGTTTATCTCCAATCACATTTTTTGGTTTTTAATATTCCGTTTTTCTCCATGCACATTTACTTTGTTTTTATATTCTCAGTGTTTATCTCCGTGCACATTTACTTTGTTTTTATATTCTCAGTGTTTATCTCCGTGCACGTTTACTTTGTTTTTATATTCTCAGTGTTTATCTCTGTGCACATTTACTTTGTTTTTATATTCTCAGTGTTTATCTCCAATCACATTTTTTGGTTTTTATATTCTCTGTTTTTCTCCAAGCACATTTACTTTGTTTTTTATATTCTAAGTGTTTTTATCCATGTACATTTACTCAGTTTTGATGTATTGTTAATGATTATTTCCAGTTTAAGTCAGTGGATTCATTGCGCTGCTTGTGGTGGTGTAAGAGGAGGATTTTTAATGTTGTTGAACAGAGCTAAACAGCTGAGAAGCACATAAATGCCTTTGAATGTAAATGCTATAGAAGAGTTCTCCAAATATCGTGGACACAAAAAAGAACAAATATATCTATACTACAAGAGCTTAATATTGAAGAAGGCTGGCTAGTAAAGAGGATTAAAGAGAGAAAACTGAAATATTTTGGCCACATTAAACGTCATGATAATTTAGAGAAGACCGTATTGGAAGGATACATAATGGGAAAAAGAAAAAGAGGAAGACCGAAACGAAGATGGCTGCAAGACATCGTTGATGATCTGGACATGGATGCAGCAGCAGCAGGCCATCTTGCTCACAACCGAGAGGCCTACAGGAGTGCTGTTTGGGAGGCAAAGTTCCGCAAGGGACATGCAAAGGAATGAATGAATGAATGAACAGAGCTTGTAGATTTTTAAGTAAAAATCACAATTTCAATTTTTCTTCTCTATCCATCCTTGGTATCATGTAGTACAAGCAGTGTTTCAAATGTTGCCACAGATACATTCGCGATAATTGCTTTGGAATTTTGTACAAATGTGCAAGTAGAGGGGAGAAAGTTATCTTGGCTTGAACAAATGACGTTGTTATGCTGTTGTGATATGTCTTGAAGACTATTGTGTACAACGCCCGCGGACATTTCAAGACATAATTTAGGCAGACATTGCATTGCAGAGAAAGCGTATGCTAGGTTATTTATTGCTGGTTAGGTTGGGCATTTGTCAGAAGGGAAAAGAGTTAGAAATCACGTCATTATTTGACACTTGAGTAAAACATGTGTATGTCTTTGTTTGACACTTGAGTGGAACATGTGTGTGCCATTGTTTGACACTTGAATAGAATGTGTGTGTCATTGTTTGACACCTAAGTAGAACATGTGTGTGTCATTGTTTGACACCTGAGTAGAACATGTGTGTATCATTGTTTGACACTTGATTAGAATGTGTGTGTGTCATTGTTTGACACTTGATTAGAACGTGTGTGTGTGTCATTGTTTGACACTTTATTAGAATGTGTGTGTCATTATTTGACACTTGAACAGAATGTGTGTTATTGTTTGACACCTGAGTAGAACGTGTGTGTGTCATTGTTTGACACTTGATTAGAATGTGTGTGTGTGTGATTGTTTGACATTTGATTAGAATGTGTGTGTGTGTCATTGTTTGACACTTGATTCAAATATGTGTGTGTGTCATTATTTGACATGTGAGCAGAATATGTGTGTGTCATTGTTTGATACATGAATAGAACATATATCTGTCATTATCTGACGCTAGAGTATACAGACTTGTATGTCATTAGACTCTGAAGTAGTATAGTGCAGGACTGGTTGATGAACGGTTAAATATCTACATCTGCTGAATCTTCACCTTTCGGTTTCATATGCTCACCTTGTAAATGGGGAGCTGGGTCGCCATCATGAATCCTGCTGTCAGCAGGAGGTCTTCGTAGGAATCCCAGAGTTTCACCTCCATGTTTCTCTCTCAGGGCATCTCTCTGTATATGGTGCAGGTCCGTAGTATGTGTTCATAAGTCTGGGGACCATTTTGACGCATACATTGGGCTGCTGATGCAGCCTTTATCTTGTGGAGATGAGCATTTAATCTGCAATGTTAAGTTCATAACCTGAAGATTATATCTACTGGACCAAAACGCAGTTTTTTTTTTTTCAGTCTCCACTAGCCAGGTTTTTCCATAGGTTGGTGTATTCATACCACCCCATCTGTTCAGAGGATTGTTCAGTCATTTTGTTGTTACTTTTAGGTTGGGGGAAGGGAGAGAGAAATACTGCTACCAGCAACCACTACTACTATTACTCTTGCTGCTACAGCAACAGCAGCCATTATTACTTCCGCCACAGCAGGAACTGCTGTTATTATTACTGCAACAACTATTACTGCTATTGCTATTTCTGCTACAAGAAAACAACTACTTGTGCTACAACAGCATCAGTTACTACTACTAGTGCTACAATAGCTATTACTTTTACTGCTGATAGAACAACTAATACTACAGTATTACTATTACTACTACTACTACTACTGTACATCTATTACTACAACAGCAATAACTAATATGACCACTACTGCTAGAACAACTATTGCTACTGCACTTACTGCTACTTCTACAATAATATTACTACTACTGCTACAACAATAACATTATTACTGCTGTCACCATGACAACAAGAGTTACTTCTACTACTGCTATAACAACTGCAATATTTGTCTGTTCTGACCTCACTTCTTGTCCCTGTACTTACTGCTACAGTTATTACTACCAATACTGTTACTACTACTTACTGTTAGTACTACTATTACTCCTGCTTTCTTCTGCTACAAATATTCCAACTTACTATTGCTACATTTACTTGCAGCTTTTGCTGTTGTTGCTCATACTAACTGAACTAATACCTACAGCAAAAGTTCTGAAACATTGATTTGACTTCTCTTTTTCGGTCCCCATCCTGTTAAAGGATGGCTGTTGTTTTGTGCTAGTGGAGTACAGATAGGCTGCTGTATCTGTGCCTTTCAGCCTGATACATACATCTTCAACATGGCTTATTTTTAGGACCTGGTTTGCCTTCCCATTTAATCCTTAACTTGGCCAGTCTGTAATCTGCTACCAGGGAACACCATTGGATAATGTCTCTTAATTTCATTGTGGAGTTTAGTAATACTCTATACTAGCCACAATGCAGGTCACTTATATAGTATATAACTTGTACTTTGTGGCACCTTGTGAACATATTAGGATGTGTGCAGTGCTCACTTGTGGCAGACTGGGCCAAGACACAGGCTATCTTCTTCACACCAGTTCCTGGACTTAATGGGAACCCTAATATTGTGTAACTTTATCTTCTTGTGGTTACTCTGAAAAGGAAAATAATATCCATGATAGTTGTTTTGTATCATCACTATTATTATCAATTACACTTAACAGCATTTAGAATAACATTGCAGGTGAGCTTATGTTGTATTGTCCAATTTGTATGTAGAATACTAGCGTCACATCTATGTCCAAACTTAGAGAGACCACACAACCTATATATATATATATATATAGTTAGCTTGGCCATTGTTTCCTGTAAGGTTTTGTGGTTCGTGCACATTATTTTCAGTCCAAGTGCAGATATTTACATGAAAAGTTTTATGTGCAAATGTGCATCTTATTGTCAAATTGCAAAGGTAATTTGAAGTTCTCATTTAAAAAAATACTAAAAGCCAAAGAAAATATGAAGACAAATTCATGTAATGCTGTCATATTTGTCTTCATTACTACCATAGCACAGAATAACATAAAAAAACGAAAAATAAAACAGCAATTTTATTTATTTTGCATGGCATATAAAGTAATTATATAATTAGACTTTTTGTGCAGGCAAGAATGGCAGCACTACCATGTAGCCTAGAGGGAATATTTCATGTGACTTGACTGTGTCTAAAATTAGGTCTCCTCTCTTTTCTTGGGGAAAGGATTAGCGTATGACATGATCACTAACCTGTCAACACAGAACCTAATGTCAGTAGGGGTATATCCATTTGAGGTCTGCTGTTTCTTTATGAAATTCACAGCAGCATGTACATTATTTAAGTTTTAGCTGGTAGTAGGGTTGTCAACACTTCCCTGAGGAGAATATAACTGTTGTTCTGTTAGGATCTTCGTGTAGATGAGAACTTCATGTTAGAAGCAGTTGTAACTTGGTAAAGGCTAGTTCCAGCCACCAAAAAAACAAACTTTTCCATGTATTTGCTTCTCTTGAACAGTGGCTTTCCCGCTTCCACACAACTTGCCACAGAAAGATTTTGAATATTTATTGACCACAGACAATAAGTAATAAGAGACCTACTTACGCAGTGTGAACAAGAAGACCTGCATGTTATAACAGGAGAAAAGAAATACTGTTAGATGGATTGGTCATGTGCTTGAAGAGATCAGCCTCACTAAAGCAGCCATGAGATGGACATGCTAAGGGAAAGAAAGAGAGAGCACCAAAAACTAACTAGTGAGGACTGTAGAAGCAGAAATTAGAGTAGCATACAGCACCATCTGGGGGCAAAATACTTAGACTGTCTACAGACTGTGAGAAGTCCAGAGAAATTATCCCTGAACTTGGTGGCATGCTGCATAAACTTAGCTTGCTTATGAAAGACATTATGAGCAGTATTATTGAGGAGGGGGGGGAACTTGCATGAGGGGGAAATGAATGAACACAAATTAAGGTGGAGGGACATGACAGTTGTCATCTGTCCTGTTTGGACACGTGACAGTTGTCATCTGTCCTGTTTGGACACAGTGTGTTCATTACCCCATAAAGGTGAAGACCATCAGTTCATTCCTAATCTTACGTCCTTCCTGTGCTGTTAAACGTCACATAGGCCTCCTCGCATGGTAGTTCGTCACGTTTTCCTGTTTTTGGCGAGCTTTTCAGCCCCATCAAGGGATTTTATACCTACTAATTCGGTCTCTCTTAACAATGTCCTCTTTATAGTTTCACGTGGTCGACCTCTTTTTCTTTGGCCTGTTGTGCTTCACTTGATAGCATGTTTTGGGATTCTCTGATTGTTTCCTCTCATCAAGTGACCAACATATGTCCATCTCCTTTTTCTGACCACCCATAAGACAGGTTGTTTCACTCATCTGCCTTATCTCTGCATTGTTCTTGATTTCGTTCCACTTTATACCAAGTATTTTCCTTATATGTGTCTCTAACGCATGACAGGATTTCCTTTTATCTTTTTTTAAAATTTGTTTTCTAAAGAGTCTAATTTGTTGTCCTTTTCTTTAGTTGTTTTCCAGCTTTCACATACATAAATGAGGGTGGGTATTACATTTGAAATGAGTAAATCTTTATTTGGTTTTTTTTCTTATAACTTTTGAATGCCAATATGTTCTCAGAATTCTTGAAGGTCAGAGCTTCTTTTTGCTGTTTGAATTCTTTCTGGTGTCATCATCCTGGTCTATGTAACTGCCAAGGTATGCAAATTGGTGTACTACTTCAGCAGCTGTTCCTTCTACATATGTTTTCCTTCTTCAGTAATGGGAAGTTTCATTATTTTTGTTTTTTTCCTTGTTAATTTCAAGTCCTATTTTGCTAGCCATTGAAGACAGGGTATCTGTTTTTCTTGCATAGAATTCACATTGTCACTGATAAAGAATTATGTCATCTGAAAAATCAAGATCTTCTATCTGGGTCCCATGTATCCAATCAGTGCTCATTTTACCTGTCCATTTGTTTCATTATGAAGTCTATGGCAAGGAAGATAGCATACATCCTTTTACATTCCTGATACAAAGGGAATTAAAATTTGATATATGAGGGCGAGTCATAAAATAAGCCTCATTATCAAGGGATGTCACCAATGAAAAAGTATGTGGACAAGATTTTTCAACTCACCATTGTGTCTTATCAAGTGTTTCTGAGTGATTGCTTCCTTTAATTTGTGGTTACTTGCCCTCATATATTTTAACTTTCTGTTTTTTGTTTGTTTTTTTTTTTTTTAGTTAATGCCTTCTCTTCTAAAGGCAGTGGTAGGATACATGTTACGTTAGTAACACACAATAATTGAAGTATACAACTATGCATGTTTATACGTGTTAATGTTGTGCTGTAGTCAACATAATTGTCAATATAGACATCTAACACAAATGTGTTGTGGAAGCAGGCCTTGAAACATGAGAATTATAGCACTAAAGAGAGACAAATACAGCTGTCAGTGCATTAATGGAAAAAACAGATATTCACATGGTTGTGGGTTAGAACTTGAGTTTACAGCTGGTGAAGGCTGATTAAAAAAAAAGAGTTATGTTTGTGTTCTGACATTTTTATTGTATATTTTGTGAGGATAATCTTCTTTTCAGTTTTTGTTTTTGTTTAGCACATCTAAACTTTGGGGATTGAGAAACGTGATATGAAAACTATATAACTAAATCGTTTTTTCTAATGTTCATTGTTATTTTCTAATAATCTCTGTTATTTTCATTTGTTTCTTTTCTCCTTCCAAGTTTTTCATTATTGTTAGTCCTGTAATGCATTTATGTAAAGAGCTGAAAGTTCTTGAGCATAATTTTGCAGTGTCATGTTTGACAGAGCTAGAAACATCTTAATGGAGACTTTGCTAATATCAGTTGGCGGAGGGCAACAAATTTGTAAGCTTCAGGTATAAGTAGACATTTGGATGGGATTAAAATGGATTGCAGCATTGTGGTGACCACTTTGTCTTTTTCATGTCATAAATCTATCAAATGTGAAAGTTCATTTAAAAACTCCACCAAAAAAATGACAAGTTTAATGAACTCCGCTGTCATTTTGATATGCAGAATTTTTTTTTTTTTAACCTCAGAGTGGGAACATTTACAGGTAAAAAAAAAGAAAAACAAATTTCATTTGTTCTCTTGGGTTTTGTTACCTGCCAGCCATTTTTTTGCAGTCAGGACAGGAATTACGTCAAGAGCTTTGGGATGGGGGGAGGGGTGGGGAGTTGGTGGGGCTGGAAGGACATGGACACACACACACACATTAAAGAAGTACTTGCTGTATTTAAGTAGTCAAGATCTGTACAAGCCAAACTTGACAATAATTATGAAGGTCTGGAAAACAAACATTTATTTTGTAGTGTTTAAAGAAGAAAGACATTCATTAGTCGGAGGTGAAGGTGTGGTTGAGGAGAGAAATGGTATCTCTGTGTTTAGTGGCTGCTTTCAAGTGATAAAAAGTGTAGAGGAGTGAACTGTGTCAGAATATTCTGTGGGCATGTATGAGTTTTTTGTGTATTTGCTTTGTGTGTTTCTGTTTTACCTGGGGCTTAATTGTATTGTAGAGTTTTCCAGATTGTTCTGACTGATGTCTTTGTTCTGGGAAAACTCTGTTCTGGGTTATTTGTCTCTTTGCTCTGTTCTGGCTGCCTTTGTTCTAGGCAAGCTGTTTTTGTTCTAGGATAGCTGTGTCTTTTTTTCTGTCTCAGCTTTTTGTTCTAGCTCTTTTTGTTTTAGGCTAGTTATGTCTCTGGTCAGTCTTGGTTCTGGGGAAACTATCTTTGTTCTGTTTTGGGTCCTGTCTTTGTTCTAAGCAAGTTTGTTGTTCTATTCTAGCTCATGGTCTTTGTTCTGTTCTAGCTCTGTCCTGTTCTAGGCAGAGTCTGTCTTTATTTTAAACAAGGTGTGTCTTTCTCCCTGGCTAGCTGTGTGAATTTCAAATTCTGTTTTGACCCTAGACTAGTCATTGATACACGCTTGCTCTCTCTCTTTATCCTAGTCTGTACGCTTGCTCTCTCTCTTTATCCTAGTCTATCTCTGTCCAAGTTCCATGTTTATCTCAGGACGTAAATGTATTGTTTCCAAAGTAGGAGTTAGGTCATCCAGGTCTACTACATTCCTGGTACTTGATCTCCTGTAGTTACTCTGGAGACGTTGCTACAGCCATTATGCTAGTGTTCTACATATGTGTTGCGGATCCCACTGAAGGGTTGCCATGTCTGGTCTTGAGGTTTTCTCATTGTGGCCTGACTAATGTTGTGAACTTATAACTTTAGTTTGTTTTGGTTTATGTAATCTTTTCTTTATTTTCTTGTTGCTGTGATTCAAACACATGGGTTTTTTGGGTCTCTGAATGGAGCTTAAAAAATGGGGTGTACACTGCTTCTTTAGTGGACTTCTCTGCCATGGGGACTGTGGTGATCTCTGCCCAATTAGCCAGGCTAGGCCAGGGACTGTGGTGATCTCTGCCCCATTAGCCAGACTAGGCCAGGGACTGTGGTGATCTCTGCCCCATTAGCCAGACTAGGCCAGGGACTGTGGTGATCTCTGCCCCATTAGCCAGACTAGGCCAGGGACTGTGGTGATCTCTGCCCCATTAGCCGGACTAGGCCAGGGACTGTGGTGATCTCTGCCCCATTAGCCAGACTAAGCCAGGGACTGTGGTGATCTCTGCCCCATTAGCCAGGCTAGGCCAGGGACTGTGGTGATCTCTGCCCCATTAGCCAGACTAGGCCATGGTTGTGGGTTAGAACTTGAGTTTACAGCTGGTGAAGGCTGATTAAAAAAAAAGAGTTATGTTTGTGTTCTGACATTTTATTGTATATTTTGTGAGGATAATCTTCTTTTCAGTTTTTGTTTTTGTTTAGCACATCTAAACTTTGGGGATTGAGAAACGTGATATGAAAACTATATAACTAAATCGTTTTTTCTAATGTTCATTGTTATTTTCTAATAATCTCTGTTATTTTCATTTGTTTCTTTTCTCCTTCCAAGTTTTTCATTATTGTTAGTCCTGTAATGCATTTATGTAAAGAGCTGAAAGTTCTTGAGCATAATTTTGCAGTGTCATGTTTGACAGAGCTAGAAACATCTTAATGGAGACTTTGCTAATATCAGTTGGCGGAGGGCAACAAATTTGTAAGCTTCAGGTATAAGTAGACATTTGGATGGGATTAAAATGGATTGCAGCATTGTGGTGACCACTTTGTCTTTTTCATGTCATAAATCTATCAAACGTGAAAGTTCATTTAAAAACTCCACCAAAAAAATGACAAGTTTAATGAACTCCGCCGTCATTTTGATATGCAGAATTTTTTTTTTTTTAACCTCAGAGTGGGAACATTTACAGGTAAAAAAAAAGAAAAACAAATTTCATTTGTTCTCTTGGGTTTTGTTACCTGCCAGCCATTTTTTTGCAGTCAGGACAGGAATTACGTCAAGAGCTTTGGGATGGGGGGAGGGGTGGGGAGTTGGTGGGGCTGGAAGGACATGGAGACATATGCACGCACACACACACACACTTTAAAGAAGTACTTGCTGTATTTAAGTAGTCAAGATCTGTACAAGCCAAACTTGACAATAATTATGAAGGTCTGGAAAACAAACATTTATTTTGTAGTATTTAAAGAAGAAAGACATTCATTAGTCGGAGGTGAAGGTGTGGTTGAGGAGAGAAATGGTATCTCTGTGTTTAGTGGCTGCTTTCAAGTGATAAAAAGTGTAGAGGAGTGAACTGTGTCAGAATATTCTGTGGGCATGTATGAGTTTTTTGTGTATTTGCTTTGTGTGTTTCTGTTTTACCTGGGGCTTAATTGTATTGTAGAGTTTTCCAGATTGTTCTGACTGATGTCTTTGTTCTGGGAAAACTCTGTTCTGGGTTATTTGTCTCTTTGCTCTGTTCTGGCTGCCTTTGTTCTAGGCAAGCTGTTTTTGTTCTAGGATAGCTGTGTCTTTTTTTCTGTCTCAGCTTTTTGTTCTAGCTCTTTTTGTTTTAGGCTAGTTATGTCTCTGGTCAGTCTTGGTTCTGGGGAAACTATCTTTGTTCTGTTTTGGGTCCTGTCTTTGTTCTAAGCAAGTTTGTTGTTCTATTCTAGCTCATGGTCTTTGTTCTGTTCTAGCTCTGTCCTGTTCTAGGCAGAGTCTGTCTTTATTTTAAACAAGGTGTGTCTTTCTCCCTGGCTAGCTGTGTGAATTTCAAATTCTGTTTTGACCCTAGACTAGTCATTGATACACGCTTGCTCTCTCTCTTTATCCTAGTCTGTACGCTTGCTCTCTCTCTTTATCCTAGTCTATCTCTGTCCAAGTTCCATGTTTATCTCAGGACGTAAATGTATTGTTTCCAAAGTAGGAGTTAGGTCATCCAGGTCTACTACATTCCTGGTACTTGATCTCCTGTAGTTACTCTGGAGACGTTGCTACAGCCATTATGCTAGTGTTCTACATATGTGTTGCGGATCCCACTGAAGGGTTGCCATGTCTGGTCTTGAGGTTTTCTCATTGTGGCCTGACTAATGTTGTGAACTTATAACTTTAGTTTGTTTTGGTTTATGTAATCTTTTCTTTATTTTCTTGTTGCTGTGATTCAAACACATGGGTTTTTTGGGTCTCTGAATGGAGCTTAAAAAATGGGGTGTACACTGCTTCTTTAGTGGACTTCTCTGCCATGGGGACTGTGGTGATCTCTGCCCCATTAGCCAGGCTAGGCCAGGGACTGTGGTGATCTCTGCCCCATTAGCCAGCTAGGCCAGGGACTGTGGTGATCTCTGCCCCATTAGCCAGCTAGGCCAGGGACTGTGGTGATCTCTGCCCCATTAGCCAGGCTAGGCCAGGGACTGTGGTGATCTCTGCCCCATTAGCCAGGCTAGGCCAGGGACTGTGGTGATCTCTGCCACATTGTCACTGATAAAGAATTATGTCATCTGAAAAATCAAGATCTTCTATCTGGGTCCCATGTATCCAATCAGTGCTCATTTTACCTGTCCATTTGTTTCATTATGAAGTCTATGGCAAGGAAGATAGCATACATCCTTTTACATTCCTGATACAAAGGGAATTAAAATTTGATATATGAGGGCGAGTCATAAAATAAGCCTCATTATCAAGGGATGTCACCAATGAAAAAGTATGTGAACAAGATTTTTCAACTCACCATTGTGTCTTATCAAGTGTTTCTGAGTGATTGCTTCCTTTAATTTGTGGTTACTTGCCCTCATATATTTTAACTTTCTGTTTTTTGTTTGTTTTTTTTTTTTTAGTTAATGCCTTCTCTTCTAAAGGCAGTGGTAGGATACATGTTACGTTAGTAACACACAATAATTGAAGTATACAACTATGCATGTTTATACGTGTTAATGTTGTGCTGTAGTCAACATAATTGTCAATATAGACATCTAACACAAATGTGTTGTGGAAGCAGGCCTTGAAACATGAGAATTATAGCACTAAAGAGTGAGACAAATACAGCTGTCAGTGCATTAATGGAAAAAACAGATATTCACATGGTTGTGGGTTAGAACTTGAGTTTACAGCTGGTGAAGGCTGATTAAAAAAAAAGAGTTATGTTTGTGTTCTGACATTTTTATTGTATATTTTGTGAGGATAATCTTCTTTTCAGTTTTTGTTTTTGTTTAGCACATCTAAACTTTGGGGATTGAGAAACGTGATATGAAAACTATATAACTAAATCGTTTTTTCTAATGTTCATTGTTATTTTCTAATAATCTCTGTTATTTTCATTTGTTTCTTTTCTCCTTCCAAGTTTTTCATTATTGTTAGTCCTGTAATGCATTTATGTAAAGAGCTGAAAGTTCTTGAGCATAATTTTGCAGTGTCATGTTTGACAGAGCTAGAAACATCTTAATGGAGACTTTGCTAATATCAGTTGGCGGAGGGCAACAAATTTGTAAGCTTCAGGTATAAGTAGACATTTGGATGGGATTAAAATGGATTGCAGCATTGTGGTGACCACTTTGTCTTTTTCATGTCATAAATCTATCAAACGTGAAAGTTCATTTAAAAACTCCACCAAAAAAATGACAAGTTTAATGAACTCCGCCGTCATTTTGATATGCAGAATTTTTTTTTTTTTAACCTCAGAGTGGGAACATTTACAGGTAAAAAAAAAGAAAAACAAATTTCATTTGTTCTCTTGGGTTTTGTTACCTGCCAGCCATTTTTTTGCAGTCAGGACAGGAATTACGTCAAGAGCTTTGGGATGGGGGGAGGGGTGGGGAGTTGGTGGGGCTGGAAGGACATGGAGACATATGCACGCACACACACACACACTTTAAAGAAGTACTTGCTGTATTTAAGTAGTCAAGATCTGTACAAGCCAAACTTGACAATAATTATGAAGGTCTGGAAAACAAACATTTATTTTGTAGTATTTAAAGAAGAAAGACATTCATTAGTCGGAGGTGAAGGTGTGGTTGAGGAGAGAAATGGTATCTCTGTGTTTAGTGGCTGCTTTCAAGTGATAAAAAGTGTAGAGGAGTGAACTGTGTCAGAATATTCTGTGGGCATGTATGAGTTTTTTGTGTATTTGCTTTGTGTGTTTCTGTTTTACCTGGGGCTTAAATGTATTGTAGAGTTATCCAGATTGTTCTGACTGATGTCTTTGTTCTGGGAAAACTCTGTTCTGGGTTATTTGTCTCTTTGCTCTGTTCTGGCTGCCTTTGTTCTAGGCAAGCTGTTTTTGTTCTAGGATAGCTGTGTCTTTTTTTCTGTCTCAGCTTTTTGTTTTAGGCTAGTTATGTCTCTGGTCAGTCTTGGTTTTGGGGAAACTATCTTTGTTCTGTTTTGGGTCCTGTCTTTGTTCTAAGCAAGTTTGTTGTTCTATTCTAGCTCATGGTCTTTGTTCTGTTCTAGCTCTGTCCTGTTCTAGGCAGAGTCTGTCTTTATTTTAAACAAGGTGTGTCTTTCTCCCTGGCTAGCTGTGTGAATTTCAAATTCTGTTTTGACCCTAGACTAGTCATTGATACATGCTTGCTCTCTCTCTTTATCCTAGTCTATCTCTGTCCAAGTTCCATGTTTATCTCAGGACGTAAATGCATTGTTTCCAAAGTAGGAGTTAGGTCATCCAGGTCTACTACATTCCTGGTACTTGATCTCCTGTAGTTACTCTGGAGACGTTGCTACAGCCATTATGCTAGTGTTCTACACATGTGTTGTGGATCCCACTGAAGGGTTGCCATGTCTGGTCTTGAGGTTTTCTCATTGTGGCCTGACTAATGTTGTGAACTTATAACTTTAGTTTGTTTTGGTTTATGTAATCTTTTCTTTATTTTCTTGTTGCTGTGATTCAAACACGTGGGTTTTTTGGGTCTCTGAATGGAGCTTAAAAAATGGGGTGTACACTGCTTCTTTAGTGGACTTCTCTGCCATGGGGACTGTGGTGATCTCTGCCCCATTAGCCAGGCTAGGCCAGGGACTGTGGTGATCTCTGCCCCATTAGCCAGGCTAGGCCAGGGACTGTGGTGATCTCTGCCCCATTAGCCAGACTAGGCCAGGGACTGTGGTGATCTCTGCCCCATTAGCCAGGCTAGGCCAGGGACTGTGGTGATCTCTGCCCCATTAGCCAGGCTAGGCCAGGGACTGTGGTGATCTCTGCCCCATTAGCCAGGCTAAGCCAGGGACTGTGGTGATCTCTGCCCCATTAGCCAGGCTAGGCCAGGGACTGTGGTGATCTCTGCCCCATTAGCCAGGCTAAGCCAGGGACTGTGGTGATCTCTGCCCCATTAGCCAGGCTAGGCCAGGGACTGTGGTGATCTCTGCCCCATTAGCCAGGCTAGGCCAGGGACTGTGGTGATCTCTGCCCCATTAGCCAGACTAGGCCTGTGACTGGAGGAGACTGTGGTGATCTCTGCCCCATTAGCCAGACTAGGCCAGGGACTGTGGTGATCTCTGCCCCATTAGCCAGCTAGGCCAGGGACTGTGGTGATCTCTGCCCCATTAGCCAGGCTAAGCCAGGGACTGTGGTGATCTCTGCCCCATTAGCCAGACTAGGCCAGGGACTGTGGTGATCTCTGCCCCATTAGCCAGGCTAGGCCAGGACTGTGGTGATCTCTGCGCCATTAGCCAGGCTAGGCCAGGGACTGGAGCTTTGTGGGTATGAGTTGACCATATGTTTTTCAAAGACTCCAGCACTACTGCTAGAGTGGTGAGGCAGAGGACATGAGAATGCAAAGAGAAAGAGAGGCAGCACAAGTAAAGAGCTGAAGCTGAGGTTTGACAGCATGTTTGAGGCACTGTCCAAAGACTTGGAGAAGTGGAGAGAACTTGTTGCCGTCCTGCAAAGACGCACAAACTGAGCTGAGTGCTGGGTGCTATTGATAACTATAAAGGATGAGGACAGACAGACGTATGTTGGCCAAAATTGTTTATAAAACCAACACAGAATGTTGCATTATTTGTTAGCTTTCATCTGTAAAATTCTGATATCATCATTGTTTCTTCTTCAGCTTTTTAGACAGAGTTCACATAATCAAGCAGCCAGATTACACCCCAACAGAGCAGGATATACTTCGATGTCGAGTATTAACATCAGGAATATATGAAACTAAGTTTACTGTTGACAAAGTTAACTTTCAGTGAGTATTCTTTCAATCTTTTTTACCTGTGGCTGTTGCATTGTATGATTTCTGTTGTGGATAAAGTTTAATATGGGCTTCACCAGAGTACAAATGGAAGTCTTTTTATGTTTTACAGAACAGTAAGCTTATACCAATGCTTCATAACTTTACATTATTTACATATCATTGAGTTCACCCAATCTTTGAAAATGGGTACCAGAGAAATCTGGGAAGGTAAAGCAGCCAGACGTGATACTGAGCAAATCAGACTTTCATGTGCCGATGGTAATGGAAAATGCAGACCTAACACTGTATTCCCCAGTATGTCTTAATGGCATGGAAATGGGAATTTTACTTTTATCTTTTTACATATAAGGTTTTTTTTTTTTTCTTTTTTGCATTAGCCAGTTAATGTGAGAAATACACATAGTATTGACAGTGCTTTGTTCTAGATTTTCCTATAAATTTCCTTGATAGAAGTAGGGTGCTGTTTATGTCATGTTAAATCTTACCAGGTGCTGGTGGTCATGCTCAGAGCTCATTTTCTTGCAGCCTCACTGTACTTCAGCGTTCATTATTTTATTTTAGACATTTATGACCACGACATAAGCATTGATCTTCAAGAATCTTGAGAACATATGGCATTCAAAAGTTATAAGCACAAAAACCAAGTTAAGATTATTCAATTCAAATGTAATATCTGCCCTCATTTATGGATGTGATACCTGGAAAACAACTGAAGAAATAGACAACAAATTAGACTCTTTTGAAAACAAATGTCTAAGGAAAATACTCGGTATAAAGTGGAATGAATTTAAGAACAACGCAGAGATAAGACAGATGAGCAACCAACTTGTCTCATGGTTGATCAGAAAAAAAAATGGACATATGTCGGTCATATGATGAGAAGAGACAATCAGAGAATCTCCAAACAAGCTATCAAGAGGAACACATCAGGCCGAAGAAAAAGAGGTTGACCACGTGAAACTCTAAAGAGGGCATTGTTAAGAGAAGGCAATTCAGTGGGCATAACATCCCTTGATGAGATTGAAAACTCACCGAAGACAGGACATCTTGGCGAACTACCATGTGGGCCCTATGGTGACATTTAACGGCACAGGAAGAATGTAAGATGTAAGACCACGACATGTCACACGCTTGAAACAAGATCATTCTTTCATGCAAGCTTTGCCTGAATTTTTTTCTTTTCTCATCTTTGTAGTGTAGGAGTTTGGCTTGCATCTTTCTTCTTTTTTTATTTTAGCTTAGAATGAATTTCAGTTACAACCTTGGAAAATCAAAAATATTATGAGATGTTATGGAACATGGAATGGAAGAGAACATAGAGCTGAAAATGATGTATATACAAGAAATGGAGGAAACAAGACCAATAGGTAGACCAAGACAGATGGAAAGACAGCATAGACGAGGATACAGAGGAAATTAGTGTCACCAATTGGAGAGAGAAGATTAGAAATAGAGAGGAATGGAGGTGAACTTTATCTTCCTCAGTGAATGTTAATGGCTCGGAAAGCCGAAGAAGAAGAAGAATGAATTTCAGGTTTGTAGCCAGGCTAGGCCTGTGACTGTGGTGATCTCTGCCCCATTAGCCAGACTAGGCCAGGGACTGTGGTGATCTCTGCCCCATTAGCCAGGCTAGGCCAGGGACTGTGGTGATCTCTGCCCCATTAGCCAGGCTAGGCCTGTGACTGGAGGGGACTGTGGTGATCTCTGCCCCATTAGCCAGGCTAGGCCTGTGACTGGAGGGGACTGTGGTGATCTCTGCCCCATTAGCCAGGCTAGGCCTGTGACTGGAGGAGACTGTGGTGATCTCTGCCCCATTAGCCAGGCTAGGCCTGTGACTGGAGGAGACTGTGGTGATCTCTGCCCCCTTAGCCAGGCTAGGCCTGTGACTGGAGGAGACTGTGGTGATCTCTGCCCCCTTAGCCAGGCTAGGCCAGGGACTGTGGTGATCTCTGCCCCATTAGCCAGGCTAGGCCAGGGACTGTGGTGATCTCTGCGCCATTAGCCAGGCTAGGCCAGGGACTGGAGCTTTGTGGGTATGAGTTGACCATATGTTTTTCAAAGACTCCAGCACTACTGCTAGAGTGGTGAGGCAGAGGACATGAGAATGCAAAGAGAAAGAGAGGCAGCACAAGTAAAGAGCTGAAGCTGAGGTTTGACAGCATGTTTGAGGCACTGTCCAAAGACTTGGAGAAGTGGAGAGAACTTGTTGCCGTCCTGCAAAGACGCACAAACTGAGCTGAGTGCTGGGTGCTTATTGATAACTATAAAGGATGAGGACAGACAGACGTATGTTGGCCAAAATTGTTTATAAAACCAACACAGAATGTTGCATTATTTGTTAGCTTTCATCTGTAAAATTCTGATATCATCATTGTTTCTTCTTCAGCTTTTTAGACAGAGTTCACATAATCAAGCAGCCAGATTACACCCCAACAGAGCAGGATATACTTCGATGTCGAGTATTAACATCAGGAATATATGAAACTAAGTTTACTGTTGACAAAGTTAACTTTCAGTGAGTATTCTTTCAATCTTTTTTACCTGTGGCTGTTGCATTGTATGATTTCTGTTGTGGATAAAGTTTAATATGGGCTTCACCAGAGTACAAATGGAAGTCTTTTTATGTTTTACAAAACTAAGTTTACTGTTGACAAAGTTAACTTTCAGTGAGTATTCTTTCAATCTTTTTTACCTGTGGCTGTTGCATTGTATGATTTCTGTTGTGGATAAAGTTTAATATGGGCTTCACCAGAGTACAAATGGAAGTCTTTTTATGTTTTACAGAACAGTAAGCTTATACCAATGCTTCATAAATTTACATTATTTACATATCATTGAGTTCACCCAATCTTTGAAAATGGATACCAGAGAAATCTGGGAAGGTAAAGCAGCCAGACGTGATACTGACCACATCAGACTTTCATGTGCCGATGGTAATGGAAAATGCAGACCTAACACTGTATTCCCCAGTATGTCTTAATGGCATGGAAACAGGAATTTTACTTTTATCTTTTTACATATAAGGTTTTTTTTTTCTTTTTTGCATTAGCCAGTTAATGTGAGAAATACACATAGTATTGACAGTGCTTTGTTCTAGATTTTCCTATAAATTTCCTTGATAGAAGTAGGGTGCTGTTTATGTCATGTTAAATCTTACCAGGTGCTGGTGGTCATGCTCAGAGCTCATTTTCTTGCAGCCTCACTGTACTTCAGCATTCATTATTTTATTTTAGACATTTATGACCACGACATAAGCATTGATCTTCAAGAATCTTGAGAACATATGGCATTCAAAAGTTATAAGCACAAAAACCAAGTTAAGATTATTCAATTCAAATGTAATATCCGCCCTCATTTATGGATGTGATACCTGGAAAACAACTGAAGAAATAGACAACAAATTAGACTCTTTTGAAAACAAATGTCTAAGGAAAATACTCGGTATAAAGTGGAATGAATTTAAGAACAACGCAGAGATAAGACAGATGAGCAACCAACTTGTCTCATGGTTGATCAGAAAAAAAAATGGACATATGTCGGTCATATGATGAGAAGAGACAATCAGAGAATCTCCAAATAAGCTATCAAGAGGAACACATCAGGCCGAAGAAAAAGCGGTCGACCACGTGAAACTCTAAAGAGGGCATTGTTAAGAGAAGGCAATTCAGTGGGCATAACATCCCTTGATGAGATTGAAAAACTCACCGAAGACAGGACATCTTGGCGAACTACCATGTGGGCCCTATGGTGACATTTAACGGCACAGGAAGAATGTAAGATGTAAGACCACGACATGTCACACGCTTGAAACAAGATCATTCTTTCATGCAAGCTTTGCCTGAATTTTTTTCTTTTCTCATCTTTGTAGTGTAGGAGTTTGGCTTGCATCTTTCTTCTTTTTTTATTTTAGCTTAGACTGAATTTCAGTTACAACCTTGGAAAATCAAAAATATTATGAGATGTTATGGAACATGGAATGGAAGAGAACATAGAGCTGAAAATGATGTATATACAAGAAGTGGAGGAAACAAGACCAATAGGTAGACCAAGACAGATGGAAAGACAACATAGACGAGGATACAGAGGAAATT
Source organism: Achatina immaculata (assembly GCA_009760885.1). Taxonomy (NCBI): domain Eukaryota; kingdom Metazoa; phylum Mollusca; class Gastropoda; order Stylommatophora; family Achatinidae; genus Lissachatina; species Lissachatina immaculata. The sequence goes on along the minus strand of CM019709.1, from coordinate 2,699,810 downwards.
AGCGTCACCAATTGGAGAGAGAAGATTAGAAATAGAGAGGAATGGAGGTGAACTTTATCTTCCTCAGTGAATGTTAATGGCTCGGAAAGCCGAAGAAGAAGAAGAATGAATTTCAGGTTTGTAGCCAGCAGCATAATCCTGATAGGATGTTAGGCCTGCACCCCGCACCTTGGTATCTTGGCTGTGTGCATGCATCTTTGATCTGATATTGTGAGATTCCACCTCTTCTGTTGTCCGCACGCCGGCCGTCCATTTAGAACAGGGGTCCTGACCAAAAGTTTTCATTCTCAGGGCCAGGAAAAGAAATTTTATGAGGCAGTGCAAAACTTTCCCCGCCCCAGTAAATGTTCATCCATCGCGAAAGCACTAAAGCCAGGACCACCCTTAACACAGGGAGAACCCTCCAGATCTCATAGCAGTGGCTGGAGTACACTTTCTTAGGGTCTGTTCATACTCATCTGTGGGGGGGGGGGGATATGGAGCATCAGTCTCACTCGTAACAAGTTTTTTTAAAAAAATCATTGTTAGATTCAAATTTTCTGTCATCTGTTTTGTTTCAAGCTATCATGTGTAAGGTAAAACCAGACTATTGACATCTTTTAAAGACATACTGGTCCCTAATAAGACTGGTGATAATGTTGGTTTTGACGCTCTGGCAAAGACGGCATGAGGATATATTGAGCAATCAAGTAGGGCTCTGTAATAAAAAAAAAATATTAAGAAGCCTGATATAGAATAATCTTTCAGGATATAGCTGTTTTCCAATTCCATGCCTGAATTATGGTTATTCCACACAAGAAGAAAGATTTTAAATATTTACTGGCCACATGCAAAAAATAAGAGACCTACTTGGCCAGTGTGAACTAGAAGATGTGTACGCCATAATAGCAAAAACATGCTGGAAATGGATTTGGTCATGTGCTCTGAAAAGACCCCAGCAAGGTCGCTAAAACAGCCATGAGATGGACACATGAAAGGAAAAAGAGAGAGAGGCTGACCACAGGCTAGCTGGCGGAGAACTTTAGAAGCAGAAATAAGTAGCATGCAGCACAGCTGGGGCACAGTACTGCTGGCTGCAGACTGTGAGAAGTGGAGAGAATTTGTTGCTGCCCTGCAAGACATCACAAGCATACTGGATAGTTATTGTTTAGCTGATCACTGACCAAGAATATGGATGGATAGCCATAACAGTTTAGCCTGTGTGGCTAAACAAGTTTTATGTCTGAAAAATATAGGCACAACTTCACTTTCACATTTGACACTTTGTCTGTATTTTACAAAATCCAGAGATAGCAGTTACATTTCTGAGGCATTAAATGCAACAATGGAAACTGTAAAACAACCAACAAAAAAAAAAAAAAATGAATAAATCATCTGGATTAACCAGGTAGCTACAAAGGATGTTCTTAAGGGCATACATGAAACTAATCATTTTTCAGAGCAAGTGCTTAGGATGACAATTACCTTGTAAAATTTCTGCATTTGACGTAAAAGCTTTTGTATTAATATATATATATACATTTTTTTCCCCTCTCTTATTCATAGCACACCCACCTCCACCCTATTCCTCTCTCTCTCTCTCTCTCACACACACACACACACACACACATGCAAAATTTTTCATGTACACGAAGAAAGTTTTATTGGCTGAAAAAAGAAACAGTCCTTACATAACGGTTACGTTAAAAGGAAGAAAAACTCATTTGAGTAATTGAAGGACAGCAAACCTTTCCCCTGACACATAACATGATTGGCATTTTCATTTAAGTATTGTACATAAATGTTTCCCGTTGTAGTTCAGGTTTTTTTAAACATGAAAATGCACTTACAAGACACTTCTATAACATTCAGGGAATTTGAAACACGCTAACATTCCTAGGCATTTTTTTTTTTTTTAATGAGAAAGGTGGAAGATCATCAGAGATATGGTAGTGGATATATGAATGTGTGGAGGGGTCTCTGAAAGAGTGGAGAATTAATTATGTCACTTTACTGAATTTATGCAGGAAGATTAAGTTGGGTTTTCTGAACTCTTTTTTTTTTTTTTTAACCTTACTTTGAGGGTTAAAAAAAAAAATGTTAAAGTGACGAAGTTATCTTCATTGCACCGTGGACAAGCGTGTACGCGTAATTATTTCAATCTTCCCTGGTGAAAGAGGAATTCACTTTGGTGCATGTACTCTGTAGCATCATCTAGAACCCCGACAAACAGGAGGTAACAGGTAGGGTTAAATCCCTTGCCTTAAACTTGATACTGGTGAAAAAATCACATCCTTATCAGTTTGGCCAATATTACCATAGATCAGCTTGAGCAAGGGAGAGTATGGTACAAACATATGAGACTGATATCTGTGGGTATCCAGGTTTTTTTTTTCTATTAATATAGTGATGTCTGTGTATGCATGGTGCCGTAGTAAGATTCACCATGAAGGCAGATTTTCCATGACATGTATGTCATGTACCTCTTTTTTACGGCTTAGTTGATTGGAGCACAGCGAAACTGATCTAAACTCGCCAAATGTTCATTGTGCAGTTTCTGTTCTTGGAGAATATAGTTAAAACTGTATGGTGTCATCATCTCTGACATATTTATGTGAAAGACAGGCTACGGTAGAGCCCCATTTTTGTTAACTTTGATGATGTGAGTCCCGCAGTCTTAGGCCCACCTCTTTGTCAGCTGTAGCTTGCACGAGATATTCCCCAGCACATTCTCCTTAGAGCTGCCTTTGTTTTTAGGTGAATGATGCCTTGATGATTCTCAGACTCTCAGTGATCATCTCATAACCAGTACAGCCATTATACCTGTCTCTCACCTTGCATGAAGTACTTTCAAAATTTCAGTTCTGTCAGTACAACATTCCGTAGCTTTCAGTTTTTTCTGGGTTTTTTTGTTAATGTAAAATTAAATGCACCTTACAGACGTCAGTGGGAATTAAATGTTTGTGTGAATTCTTTTTTATTACCTTATTTGTAGCAAGTTTTATCTTTTCCAAAGCTGGCTGATTCTCCCCCGTGCAAACGGAGCATCATCAGCTTACTGGCCTGTTTATCCTCCAACACATTTCACTTTTTTGCTTTTTTACTGGGTCTTTTTAATGTAACTGCGAACCTCCAAAAGTTTCGTTTTTCTTTTTTAATTTTTGATTGGTAGTTTACCGGTAGTTGCCAGTTAAGGTGATCACTGAGAGCAGGTATTTTGTTGGATAGGGTGTGAGTTACAGCGGCTTACTTGAGGATCTGAAAGAGACCCAAGAAGCTAGCTTTTTGTCAGACTCCATGACCATTGGGATCATGATGGTCCTCATCCCTGTTAGGCTGCAGGGACACAACAACCTGCTAGTAGAAGCAGAAGAATGTTCAGTGCACCCTGAGCTTCTTGTGAGGGTGAGTTGTCACCTTCAGTTAATTTTTCAACAAAATTATCTTTTCAGGTCAGTCAAAAATTGAACTGACAGCATTAGTTCCAGTACCCCATCATCTTGTCTAGGACTCTTAACTATTATTTCTAACTGCATTCTTAGAAAGGACATTGGCAGACTGAGTGAGAGAAGAAGAAACATAAGTTTGAGGGTTTAAAAAAAAAGTTATAGCAGGTGTATCATGTTGACTACCCCAGTGTCCCAGATCAGATTACAGGGGCAGGTGCTCCCTTCTGTCTCATCTCTTGCTCTGCACTGTAAAGAGGAAAAAGTAACAGCTGAGAGGTAAAAATTAGGCTGAAAGTTCAGAAATAAAGATAAGACTGTAAGTAGCTAAGAAATAAAGAGGTACTGAAAGTTCATAAATGAAGGGCAGATTGTGAAAGTTAAGAGATAGAGGGGAGTTTGTGAAAGTTAAGAGATTAAAGACAGATTGTGATAGTTCATAGATAAAGGGTAGACTGTGATAGTTTCACACTTGAGGCAGACATCCTTTTACAATTAGAAAATAAATCCTAAACTTTCATTCTGTGCAGTGATGCCAGTGCTGTATGAAGGCTTGTTTGTGTATCTCTGCTTATCGAAGAACATTTTATGCTATCATCATGAGGTGGTTCTCATTTCTTTTTGATTTGTTCGTAAAAGAGTATGAGGCTCATACTTGTGGGAATTGATCAGAATGATAGATAGAACACTTTGTTGTGGATGCTTTAAAGCTGCTTATTGTAGATGTTGTTTTGATGTTTATGTACATTATGTGCAACTCCCCATGGCCACTAACAGACAGTGTATTTAATAGGCACAAACAGTAGAGATATATTAGTAAAGAGAACATGGCCTAGAACTTGTCTTCAGTGCTGGGTATTCGTGTCAGAGTTCATTATAACAGATATTGGTAGAAAAGGGTTAGAAAAAGTAAAGATTGTATGACATTTTTGAGTTTTGCCACTTACTTTTGTGCCACATTCTTACTGAACAGATTAGATGAAACTGTTTGGGTAGTTAAATTTCATGGCCGGCTTTTTCTTTTTTTAACCTAGCATGTTTGATGTTGGAGGACAAAGGGATGAAAGACGGAAATGGATCCAGTGCTTCAATGATGTCACAGCAATCATCTTTGTAGCAGCCTCTAGTGGCTACAACATGGTCTTGCGAGAAGACCCTACTCAGAACCGTTTGAAGGAGTCATTAGAGCTTTTTAAAAGCATTTGGAACAATAGGTGAGGCTTTCATATGTTTTGTTCAGGTTTTTTTTTTCCAAGAAAGTTATGTGATTGTTAATGTTCGTACTTCATACATTCATTAATATACATATATGTTTATCAAACTGTTTCATCTGAAACGTGTGTTTTAACTGACTACAGATGTTATTGTCATTATTTTGGTGTTGTGTTGTCAGTGTATGGCTTCAGGCCCAGTGCTTGCACCTGGTGTATTTTTGTAGGACTGAGTTCACCTTCCCATTGCTTTCATTGTTCCTTCTAAGCAGCATGGCCATGCGCACGCAAAATTCATGCCATACAACAACAGAAATAATTAAAATTGCTGTTTTTATTTTTCATGTGTGATATGGTAGCTTTAAAAAATATGAGATTGAGCTTCGTGAGTTAGCTTTCCTGATTTCTTTGGACCTATAATTTTTTTATATTTTTCTATGAGAACTAATTTGACTTTGCAATGTTCACTTGTGCACAGAATTATTTATGAGAATACTATACATGCACACAGGTAGAAAATTTCTTATACAAACTGCAAAACCTTAGAAAGCACAATGATTGCAACCTAGAATTCTGCTTTTTTTTTCCATGGCAGAAAAGGGTCTTGCTTTGCTAACCCTGACACAAGCAGTCAGCTAAGGGGCACTGACTGTTGTCTCAGTTTCAATATTGCATTTTTGCCCTCCATGAGACTTACTGAATTTATAGCTTTCTTTTTTGCCATTGTGGCTCATTGATCTTTTCACAAGAGCTGCTAGCCCGAGTTTGTAAATTTATGAACAAAGGCGTCTAGTCATTTGGGGTACACAATGGCATTCCTTAGTTATCAGAAAGGATATAAGAAAGCTACCCAGTAAGATATGCAACCACTATATTCCCATCTAGTTGACCAAGTCTCAGAGAACACAACAACATAGGTAACAAAGGGTCTTGTGAACATCAGTGGTTTATTGTTCTTGATAACTATACCCAGCCTGATCTTCCATATCACAGCAGTAATGCCAGTTTTTGTCCTGAGAGGCAAGCAGGTTATCTGCCGTTGTGAGTTTTTATCTTGCTCAGCGCCTCCTCTCATGACTGACTTTACCAGTGTTGGATTTAGATAATTGGCCACAGCGTTCAAGATGTGGGCTCCAGTTTCCTTTATCAAATCAATAACTCTTCGTGAATTGTGACTTACATTTTTGTTCTTGTTGTTGTTGTTTGGTTAGTCAGACATTTTGATATGTAATAACGGAGAATGAAAAACGAAAAAAGATAACAAATGTACATAATTTTGTGGTTTTCCAGGTGGTTGAGAACAATATCGGTGATTTTGTTCTTAAATAAGCAAGACATTTTAGCTGAGAAAGTGCGAGCTGGCAAGTCAAAGATTGAGGACTATTTTCCTGAATATTCCAGATACCAGGTGCCACCTGATGGTAATATGTATATATTTTTTTTTTTCTTGCGGTTAATTATAGATGAGACTGCTCTAAGCTGACAAAAAAATTTTAACTTGTTTACCTGAATGTACTTGCTGGTATCATGTTCTTCTGTGAGAAATTGTGTTTTTCTTTTCACCAGACTCATACAGAGTGGATTCTTTGGATTCCTTTACATGGCCCTTAAATTTATTGTCCATTCTTTTTTGTGGGTGCTTATGTCACTCATTCATTTCTTGTGAAGTGCCTCCAAAGAGTACACCTCAGCCTTTGTATTCTATACATTATGCTGTGCCACTAGTCTGGGCTAAGATTGTCTATTTGTTCTTCTTGTATGTAGCGAGCAGAATTTAAAAGAAGACTTAATGCTTTGTCAAGTGCATAGCCTAAGTGGGTTGGATGTAATACCTTATAGCTCAGAAATAAGCTTTGATGCCGAGCCTTAGTCATCTGGCCCTGCTACATAAGACCATTGAGACTGAGCAGTAGTACTTTTGCCCAGTGAGACAAAGAAGTTTTGTTACAGAGGTTTTCTTTTTGTATCCAGGAGTCAGTAAAGTCCTTGTGCTAGTGACTATCAGGTGAGCCTGCAGACTCCTAGGATTGCTGTGCTAGGTACCCCTATTTGTTGTTGGGTTTGTTGGATCTTGCCTGGCAAAAGTATGGGAAGATATAGAAAGACACAATAAAGAAGGCTAGATAACAGACAGAATGAACAGTAGTTTATTAGCACAGAAATAACTCATGAAGGATTTGAGCCAGGCCAAGAACAGAGGTCAGTTTGTGGTGAGCAGATGTCCAGTACTTTCCTCACTGGGTCTCAGATTAATGTCAGATACATTCAGCTCAAAGTCTTATATGTGGATATCATTAAGTGAAATAGATTGTGCTCATTCTAAAATGTGAACATCACTATAATGTTATGCTCTAAGAGTGAAAAAAAAGGAGGGGGGGGGGATTATTTTTAAAACAAAATTCATCATCATCAGGTGCCATGCCGACTGGCATTGGCTATTATGCTTCAACAGAGTACCCGATCCTTCATGCAGGCCATCAGTTCAGTTGGTTATCTCCTCTCACACCATCCCGTCAGACTGTCCAGTATCATTTCTCTTGGTCTTCCTCTTGATCTTCTTCCTTCTATTTTTCCTGTTGTTATAATATTTTCAGTGCCCCCTCTTCTCATTGCATGTCCTATGAAAGTACATTGTCTCTCTCTTATTTTTTTTCGCAAGATTTTTTTGTCTCTCCAGCTCTTCTCATACATTCTTCATTAGTTATTTTTGCTGTCCAGGGGATTTGCAGCATTCTTCTAATAAACCACATTTCTTTACTTGGCCTATTCTGTTCCTTATTTCTGTTCTGCATTTCCCATCTGAAGTTATTACTGCTCCAAGGTATTTGAATTTCAGCACCTGCTTTAGAATGGTTCCGTTTAATTTAATACTGCATGCTGGTGGATTCTGTTTCTTAGATATAACCATAGTCTCTGTCTTTTTGATGTTCAAAGTAAGGCCTTTCTGTTCACTTTCTTTGGCGACTTTATCCAAGAGATTTTGCATATCTTGTTGGTTCTCAGCTATCAGTACTGTGTCGTCAGCATACCGAAGGTTGTTAATATTGTATCCTCCAATTTTTATGCCTGGTTCTGTGATGATTGTTCTTAGAATATTCTCGCTATACAGAGAAAAAAGGTCTGGAGATAGTACACATCCTTGTCGCACCCCTTGTTTTATAGGTTGATATTTTCCAATTCTATTTTCAACTCGAACTGCTGCTTCTTGCTGCCAGTATAGATGTTTTACAATCCTCAGGTCTTTGCCGTCTATATTGATGTCTTCAAGCATTTTAATAATTTCATTATGTTTCACCTTGTCAAATGCCTTGGTGTAATCAGTAAAGCATAAGTAGAGATCTTTCTGTGCTTCTAAAGCTCTTTCTGTTAGTGTTTGTAAAGCATAAATGGCATTGTGTGTTCCCTTTCCTTCAACAAATCCAAACTGTTCATCTGCTATTTCCATTTTAATCTTTTTCCTTGTTCTTCTCATAATTATTCTCAGAAGTAGCTTCGTTATGTGACATGAGAGGCTGATAGTCCAGTGGTCGTCACATTCCTTTGCCCTTGGTTTCTTTGGTAGTGCTATAAACGTGGATTTAATCAGGTCACTGGGAATATAACCACTGTTGTAAATGTCATTCAGTAACTTGGTTATTATTTTTATTCCTGTCTCCTCTAGTGCCTCTATTTCTTCTATTGTTATATTATCAGGCCCAGTCGCTTTTCCTTTCTTCATGTGTTTGATGGCATCTATGATTTCATCTTCAAGTATTGGCGGTCCATCACATTTTCCAGTATCTGGTGTTAATTCTGGTCTTTCTCCTCCATATAGCTCGCCGATATACTCTGTCCATCTGTCCACAATGTCTTCTTTTCCCATTAACATTTTACCTTCTTTCAATTTCAGGCATCCCGTGAAAACAAAATTAAAATGAGAAAAAAAAAGTTTTCTAATATCCCATTCATTCTTGGGATGGGAATGGAAAAGGATATGATGGCATTAGTAACCAGCGAAATTGAAAAAAAAAATGTATTCAATTTATGTAAAGCGTTTGTCCATTTCTTTGTATGATGTTCAACCAGTCCATCATCACATCTTGGCAGGGCAGCTTCTAAACTCTTACTTCTCATGTTTCTGGTTCCATGTCTTGTCTTGTCTTCTATCTCCCTGCGAGCTGGTGTTCGTTGCAGGTAATGCTGTGAAGATGTTGGGGCACAGCATCGTATCAACATGTGAGCAGGGTTATGGTGGCTATCTTTTCAGTCCCAGAGTATAGCTATAAAGCAGGGGGTGTGCAGTACTTCTTTAGTAGACTCCACCACCATGGGGACTATGGTGATCCCTGCCCCATTAGCCAGGCTAGGCCTGTTACTAGGGGTGCCACAAAGAGGTTGGACAGGGTCTTGGTCAGCTGTGGAATGCATTATATATATTTGCCACATCTTAGTTAAACTGAATGGCTAGTATGTCCATAATTTTTTGCTGAAAGGAGACAGGTGCAAAATAGTGACCAACACTTATGGGACTTATGAAAGCCATATGTAGAAGGGAAGACACGGGAACAAGTGGCAGCAGATAAGGAAGTCAGAAATTGATTATATTAGGAATAGGAGATGGAACTGAACAAAGATACAAAATTAGAATACAGTAGAATAGGTTTCTACTTCCTGGTGACGTAAAAGATGGCAGGAGCTTTTTAACGCTCTTGCCGTCATGTTTTCGCATTAATCTTTTGTACCAGCACATATAGTAAAATGGAAGTTGAGCATAAGGTCAAGAACCTTATCTTGAGCCCCATCTAGAGGCAACTCTAGATGGGGAAAAAAAAAAAACAACTTGTTACAGAAACTCGCAATACAATCAATCGAGCATCAGGGATACCAACAAAATGAGCGCAGACAACAACCGAAAGAACACATTCATCTACCCCCAAGTATGTGACAAAGATCAGAATCTGGAACGTAAGAACAGTGGCTGCAACATCAAAAACTGCTCATGTAATCCAAGAAATGGATAGATATCACCTTGATGTACTGGGCATCAGTGAAATGTGATGGCCAGAAGCAGAGAAAAGATCGGCAGAAAACCATAAGTTAATCATACATTCAGGCAGAGACGATGGGAAATATCAAGAAGGAGTAGGTATAATTATGTCAACTGCAGCAGCAAAGAGCCTTACAGAATGGGAACCAGTGACAATCTGTATATTAAGAGCCCAATACAAAATAAGGCACAGAAGAATGACAGTATTACAATGCTATGCACCCACGAACGATGCAGATGATGAAATAAAAGACAATTTCTATCACCAACTACAACAACTCATTAACAGAGTCCCTAAACATGACATCCTAATTGTCATGGGAGATTTCACTGCCAAGGTAGGAAAAGATAACACCATGATAGATGTAAGAGCATATAGGGGTGCAGATGTCAGTAGTGATCACAATCTGTGTATAGGGAAAATAAGGCTAAAACTGAAAAGCCAACACAAGAAAGCAATACTCAGAAAGTCATAGTCTGCATGATGAAAATACTAAGAGTAATTTCAATCTGGAACTTACCAAACAGTTCGCTGCGCTCAGTGAGGTAGAGGAGACAGATATAAATGACTTATGGAATTCTTACAGCACAGCCATAACCACAGCAGCTAAAACAAGTTCTGGACTGCAAAAAAAAAAACAAATAGAAAAGCATGGATATAAAATAACACATGGAAAAACATACATGAAAGACGAGCAGCCAAATTAGCCATGTTGAATGTAAAGACAGATCTTGGGAGAGATTTGTCAAAAGCAACATACAAAGAACTAGACAAGAGAGTAAAATGTTCAGCTAGAAGGGATAAAAAAGAATACATGGACAATATGGCGAAAAAAAGCAGTGGACAAATATAAATGGTCTATGCATGATCTTCCTTTCCTAAATCCTGCCTGCTCTTTCCGAAGTTTTTCCTCAAGTGTTGGTACCATTCTGTTGATGATTATTCTGCAAAATACTTTACTGGTGAGTGGCAGTAGGGTAATGCCTCTCCAGTTCCCGCAGTCTCTGAGGTCACCCTTCTTTGGTAGTTTTACTATAAGACCAGTTTTCCACTCCTCTGGGGCTTTTTCTAGATCCCAAATTTGTTGTAATATCCAGCAAAGTTGTTTTGGTGTTTCTGTTTCTTCTGCTTTTAACATTTCAGCAGTCACTTCATCTTCACCTGGTGCCCTGTCTGATTTTAGCTTCTTTATCGCCTCCTTTACTTCACTTATTGTTATTGGTCCGGTATTGATGTTTAGTTCCGTTTTTGCTTCAGGTATGTCTATTGTTTGTGCTGCTTGTGCTCTGTTTAGTAGGGTGTTAAAGTGTTCCCTCCATCTTTCAATTTTTTCTCTTTCTCCACTGACCAGTTGTCCATTTTGTGTCCTTACTGCACTTTCACATCTTGTGTTGAAGTTACCTGTCATCTGCTTTGTGATTTTATATGTGGTTTTCATGTCATTTGTATATGCTGCTTTCTCTGCTGCTTCTGCTAAGTTGTTATAGTATTGACGTTTATCTTGACGGCATGATTCCTTCACTTCTTTGTCTTTTTGTGCATAATTACTTAAAACTTGTTCTTTAAGCCGTTGTGATTTGGTGTTCAGTAATTTTTTTCTTGATTTCTTTTCTTTGCTCTATCTTTTCCCATGTGGTCTTGCTTATCCATTCCTCTTTTCTCTGTTTCCGATATCCCAGCACCTCTTTTGCTGTTTCCTGTAGTGTTTTATTGAACTTTAGTATGGACATTTCTGCTTCATCTTGTAGGACACTGAATCGGTTCTTAAGTACTATTGAGAATTCATTTCTTATTTGCTGGTCTTTCAGTTTTCTTGTATCAAAACGTATCTTTCTGTGTTCTCCGATTTTGGCTTTCCTTAATTTTAGTTTTATTTTTGCTACCAGAAGGTTGTGATCACTTCCTACATCTGCTCCTTTCCTTGCTCGCACATCTTGTAGTGACCGTTTCCACTTGTTGTTTATTAGTATGTGATCGATTTGGTTTTCTGTGGTTTTATCTGGTGACCTCCAAGTCACTTTATGGATGTTTTTATGTTGGAAAATTGTCCCTCCAATGGTCATCATGTTTTCTTCACAGAAACTGCACAGTCTTTCTCCATTTTCATTTATTTCTCCGATTCTTTCTCTTCCCATGATTCTTCTTCTATCTTCATTTCCTTCACCTGCTTTTGCATTGAAGTCGCCCAAGATGAGTAGCATAAAACCAGCTTGGGTATTGTTTCTACTGTGGCTTGGAGGCTGTTGTAAAAATCTTCTTTTAATTCCTCTTCAGCTGCTTCTATTGGTGCATAACAAACTATAATAGACAGCTTCGTGAATCTTGAGTTGAACCATGCATATAATAATCTCTCATTTATTGGGGTCCATTTCAGCAATGCTCTTGATGCTTCTTTTGTTATAATCAATGCTACTCCTCCTTCATGAAGATCTTCTTTACCTGACCATATTATTGTATCTTCTGTATGCTGTGTTGTTAATTTCCTTCTGCCTTGTCTTGTCCATCTTGCTTCTTGTATTTCTAGTATGTCTAGTTTGTATCTGTGCATTTCCTTGATGGTTTGTGCTAGTTTTCCAGTCTGGTTAAGTGTTCTTACATTCCAGCTGCCTATTAGCATCTTGTGTTTAGGTTCCAGGAGGTCTGCAGTCGGGCTGGGGACTTCCAGTGGCTGGCTTTCATCCACAACCTTCATGGGCTCAGTTTCCTGATACGCATTTCTCCTTCCACCTGCATTTGTTTTTTCCCTTGCTTCCGTTTCTGTAGCAGTCTGATAGTTTTTTTACCAGATAGGGTTGCTGGCCCTATGCCGAACCCTCCTTAGTCGCCTTTTACGATCATGTGTGGTAGGGTACAGTGGTCCTATTCTTTGCAGATCCCGGGTACCACACGGGGGAACCAGATCTTTACTCTAAGAATAATACTTGAAGAACATATTGAAAAGCAAAGACTGTTAATCCAGAACTTATAGACTTTAAAAAGGCATTTGATAGCATACACAGATATTCTTTGTGGAGAATTTTAAGTCTGTATGGAATACCATCCGAGATTGTCAACGTCATTAGGGACCTCTGCAATGGATATGTTTGTGCAGTCAACACAGAACAAGGAATGTGCGAATGGTTCCAGATTGAAACAGGTGTGAAACAAGGATGTATATTATCTCCCTTGCTTTTTGGATTTGCCGTAGACTTCATAATGAAAAAATGTTGTACAGTAAAATGGGCATTGATTGGGTACATGGGACCCAACTGGAAGATCTTGATTTTGCAAATGACAGTACTCTTACCAGTGACAATGTGAAATCGATGCAAGAAAAACAGATACCCTGTCTTCAGTGGCTGGTAAAATAGGACTTGAGATTAACAAGGAAAAAACAAAAATAATGAAACTTCTTATTAACCATGAAGGAAAAATATACGTAGAAGGAACAGCTGTTGAAGAATTAAACCATTTTGCATATCTCGGCAGCTACATAGAACAGAATGGTGACACCAGAAAGGAAGTTAGAATTGCAAAAGCAGCATTGACCTTCAAGAATCTTTAGAACACATGGCATTCAAAAATTATAAGCACAAAAACCAAGTTAAGATTATTCAATTCAAATGTAATATCCACTCTCATTTATGGATGTGATACCCGGAAAACAACTGAAAAAATAGATAACAAATTAGACTCTTTTGAAAACAAATGCCTAAGGAAAATACTCAGTATAAAGTGAAACGAATTCAAGAACAACACAGAGATAAGACAGATGAGCAAACAACAGCATGTCTAATGGGTGATCAGAAAAAAAGATGGACATATGTTGGTCATGTGCTGAGAAGAAACAACCAGAAAATCCCAGTACAGGCTATCAAGTGGAACACAAAAGGCAGAAGAAAAAGAGGTCGACCACGTGAAACTCTAAAGAGGACATTGTTAAGAGAAGCCAGTTTAGTGGGAATAACATCCCTTGATGAGGTTGAAAAGCTCGCCGAAAACAGAATATCTTGGCAGACTACCATGCGAGCCCTATGTGATGTTTCATGGCACAGGAAGGATATAAGATGTACGAAGAGCCACTCTCATGCTGCATTAGTATAGAAATTTGAAAAACCTTCTGAACTTGGGAGAATCGTATGAAAATAAATCTGGGAAAGATATAGGAAAGCTGGAAAGAACTGAAATGGTTGGTCTAGGACAAGTCTCTGTGGAGGAAGATTGTCCTCAATGGCTAGCACACTGAGATATCTCCTTATAAGAACATTAGAGTTTGATGCACATTTGACTATTTGGGAACATACATATTCAGTGAAAATCTTAACTTGCACATATACAGCACACACATATACCTATAAATGACAATTTATAGCCAGTGAACAGTGTGGACTAATAAATACATCTGCTTATTTTCTTTTTTAGCGGTATTTCTACCTGGAGAACACCAAGAAGTTGTGAGAGCAAAGTACTTCATTAGAGATGAGTTTTTGGTAGGTTTTTTTTAAGTTTCCAAGATGTGTTACTGTGTGTACAAGTCCTCCTCAAGGTGTTTTAAGGAGTTGTACGGGCTGTAAGGGTATTTTTCTGTGATGAACAAATCATGGTGTTTTCTTCATTGTACAAGTCATTATGGTATGTTACTGTGTTGTATAACTCATCAAGATGTTTTTCTGTGGTGGACAAGTCATCCTGGTATCTTCTTCTTCTTCATTCGCTTCTACCACCAAGACCGCCCCGTGATCCTACTGAATTTACTCCTGTGGTCCACGATATGTCACGAGATCCACGAGAGGACCACAATAGGTTCAGAGTATCGCAGGGTTTGAGCCTGTATTCTTGGTGGGTCTCAGAAGTGGGAATGTGTGACACCGTGGTTTTCGTTTCATCCTGGTATGTAACTGTGTTGTACAAGTTATGAAGGTGTGTTACTATTTTGTAAAGTCATCATGGTGTGTTTGTTTGCTTTACAAATTGTTTCATTTGTTTATGTCAGTAATGTGTGTTTTTATAATGTACAAGTAATCAAGATGTTTTATGAGGTATACAAGTCAACAGTGTGTGTATGTTTTTTGGTGTCATAATAGTGTGTCTACATAGTGGACAAGTCAGAAGGTGTGCCTCTATAGTATACAAGTCAGTGAGTTTTTAATTTGTACAAATCAAAGAACCTGAGGCGAGTTGCCACATTTGTGAGAAATTGTTGTTTGTGTCTGCATGAACGACGAAGAAGTACAAGTTGATAGGTGTTTTTTTCTTATTTTATAACTCTTCTTTGGGAGTGAAGATGTTCTCTATCTTGGCAGTGAGTGATTCATAGCTGACGCGCTTGGTCAGGGTTGGCAGATGATAGCCAGCCAACATTCTGTCTGTCGGCATCCACATTGATGGCCTTCGCCTAGCTGATGTGACGGGTTGCTATGGTGACCTTGGCAGTGGAGTCTGCTAAAGAAGCATTGCACACCCCCAGCATTATAGGCCCATTCAAGGACTGAAAATTATAGCCACCATAACCCACCCCCCATTTCAGCACGGTGATGAGTTCAGTATCTTCACAGCTTCGTCCTAAAAAGGCACCACGCTTGCAGTTCCAAGGAAATAGAGCAACTCTTATTCAGCTTTATATAGTGGAATATATGTGACGTATGTATAGGCTTGTGGAATCCTGGCTGGCAAAAGCACAGGACTGAACAAACAAGGCTAGTTGATGGAGAAAATGAGCAATGGTGTAGCTGAAAGGTACATGAGCCCCAAGCTTAGAAGCGTCGTCTTCCACTAACTGAATTATAAATTTCTTGTCAACAGAGAATAAGTACCGCAAGCGGAGACGGCAAGCACTATTGTTACCCGCATTTCACTTGTGCGGTTGACACAGAAAACATTCGACGAGTGTTTAATGACTGCAGAGACATCATCCAGCGAATGCATCTTCAGCAGTATGAGCTTCTGTGACTCTTCACCAGCTCAGTAGTCAGGCTGGTAAATATCGCCTGTGATGAGCTGCCCGGTTTTGTGTAAGTGATTTCCCAGATTTTTATTACGTCGGTCCAGAGGATGGAAACGGAAGTAATGGCTGTGAAATTTTTGCGTGTCCCTCTTCCACGAACTGCCAGATTTTTGCTGACCAAGATTTCTGATATGTTAGCGGAGGAAGTTGAAGCATTTTCTTGCATGTTGAGGAAGCTGCTCTGCCTTCACCTGCTGATGATGCTCCTCACCTGGTGCTATGAGAGGGGTCATTTTTCAGAAATAGTTCACTTTTTCTGATACAAAGACCAGACTTTCTTGTTGAAAGCATTGCTCACTTCATAAAAGGTGACCAAACAAATGTTCAGATATTTTCATTGTGATTGTTTAGTGTGGTGTGTAATTGATTTCTATAGCTCTTATTTATTTTTCTGATTTTCATGTGTTGAAAATATTGTGCCTTATTAATAGCCATTACTGAATAATGTGATCTCGACACTTTATTTGTATGATGCTTCCAAAGAGAAGTTCTCTTGTGACTTTATTGTGTTTCTGTATACTCATCATAGTGCTTCTACATCCACAGTGTCTTCCTTGTTTTAACAAAACATTTCTTGTATTCGGTAATGTTTTACATGATCATGGTTGTTGAATATTGTTTCTGCCAGAAGACTGAGCTGAATGTGCTAGAACTTGCCAAGAAATGTCTTAAATCTAGCAGCTGGTTCAAAGTGTTCATTATTGTCATGGGCTATATCAGATTGGTAGGCTTTTGTCAGTCAGTATACTACTGAATTTAAAAGTAGCACTGCTGTAACATGTTGCTGGATTTAAAGTAATATGTCCACGCTGAGTTTTAAACTGTTTTCAAAATACTGTTGAATTTTAAACTAGCATTTATAAAATACTGCTGAATTTTATGTATAAAATACTGTTGTGTTTATTAAAGCAGTCATTTCAAAGTAGTACAGAACTTGAAACTAGCATTTTTAAAGTGTTCTTCAGTTAGAATAGCAGATTTAGAAATAAAAAAATGAATACAATTGTTGTACAGATTCCTAAGATTGTGTAATATTCTGACTAAATCATCAGCAGTGTAGACAGACACTAAATTCATATTTGATGTAGTTGAGGAGAGCAGACTTTCCTACAGCAGTTCAGCATTATAGGAAGTCTAGTCTGGAATAAACATGTCTAGTCAGGATGTTAACTCAGCTATGAGAGTCTAGTCTGGATGTTTCCTGTGAGAGTCTAATCTGAGCTGTGCTGAAAGTCACAAGCGCTGAGAAGATAGCATTTACTTCATGTGTTACATTGTCCATGTTTATTTAGTGCCTCAGGTAGACAGGTGCTGGTCTCTGTCTAGTCAGTGCTCATGCTTTTAACTCTTACTATTTAAATGGATTTTTTAAAATAGTCAAGTGGTTTTGTTCCTTAATGGGAAGTTTAAAATTTTAAACTATCCCAAGTGATTATACAAAGCAAGACGTCATTTCGTGGAAAAATACTACAGCAATGATTTTTTCTTTATTCCAGAAATATGTTCATGTGCTGTGGGTTTTGTTTGGTGTGTTAAAGGAGAAACAGGTTATAGCTTAATACGAGAAGCTGAAACAAAGCCATGGTCCTGTCAAAGATTGTTGTTTAAACAAATCATGGTTATGTTTGAGCTGATTCTTGACAAGTTAAACAGAGAAGATAACGCTAAAGGTATGAGTTGTGAACCAGCCTCACAGCAGACACGGTCAAACCATAAGTATTCTGCTGCCTAGTCAGTAGCTGACCAGAAACTGCCCACTAGTGTTGCCATCGGCACCAACTCTGTAGCTTGCGGCGTCATTCCTCTTCCTTCCCATTTTTTCTTGAGGCCGGGTGAACCCCAGGATTTTGTGCAGGTCACAGTTGGCAAGCGAGTGACTAATCCACTGCACTAATATGGCTCAAAGTTAAACAGAATATAGCTGTACATGAACCAGTTTATGATGAGTTAAGTGTATGGTGATGTATGGACTGATTTGTGATGGCAAAATGTATAAACTACAAAAAAAAAAAAAAAAAGCAGGAACAGCTTTAGTGCTTAACAACCACAAAGCTGTGACGTTTCAGCATTAGCCTTAATCATACAAACATAAACAGGATGAAGAAATAGAGAGACGATATAAAGTATAGATTCACATGAATCCTGTGTTAAAGAAGCAATAAATAAATGAAATGAATGAGCACTTAGCTTGTTCTTGAAAGATCACAAGTTGAAACTCGAATTAGCATCTCCAAAACACAGTTATAAATGCTTTGTGACAGGTTCAACAGAGTATGGTCTTATATGAGTTAAGCAAGTTAAGGAATGGTGATGTATGAACCAATCTGTGACAAGATGAACAACATATGATACTATATGAACTGATTTGTTACTAGTTCAACAAAGTGTGGCCACACATGAATTGACTTGTAATGAATTACAAAAAACGAAGTACAATGATATATAACTTTTTTTGTCACAAGTTGAACAAATTGTATGGTAATATATGAACTAATATGTATCAAACAAAGTACGATGTATGAATTTTTTTTGTCACAGTTTGTTAAGTATGGGGTCGTATATGAACTGACTTATAATCTGTCCAGATTATAAATAAACTGACATGTAAAAGTCGTATGCTTCTGGAACTACATTAAGTTCTAAATAAAATTGAAACATTTTTAATGTGGCCTGAACTAGAATTCATTGTAGGCATTCATGTAGTTCATGTCACATACAAGTATAGAAGTGTTTTACTTCAGTTGAGGGTAGTTTTTCTTTCACCAGTCTGTTTTAGACTGGTTTTTTGCATTTATCCTTCCAAAATCATGTTTTTCTGCATATTAAATAAATGTAGTAGTGTAAAACAGATCTATTTAGTGGAGGTTGCGTGAGTTTAGAAATGGAAAAAAAAAAGAGTTTATAAGATGGAAAGCAAGTGTGATTTCTGTTGAGAATATATCCCGTTTTTGTGTTTTAGTGGATGGCAGATTAAGCATGTTTACATGTGTTGCCCATAAAGAGGAGTAGGTTTACCCTCCATATTGTGATATCATTAGTATGTGATATATGTGTTTGTTCTGCATGCCTGACTATAAATTATATTCATAATTTTTTCATGTGTAATTTTTCTTGTAAGCTTAAGAAAAAAAGAACTTTCCTAATATTAAAGTCATTTAAAAGTGATATCTACCCTCCAGGCATCTGTTTTGTCTGTGTTAAGCTATTGAGATTGCATTTTTTTTTTTTTTATAACTTTTGAGTCTACCAACACAACTTGACCAGAAGAAAAGTCTTACTCAGAAGTTTAAAATTTGGAATGATTTTCATATTATCATTTTTCATAAACTGCAAATTTTGAAAAAAAAATATTTTACAAATTCCCAAAATGAATGGAAAAAAAAAACAAAAAGTATACTGACCAGAGTTGTTATAAATATTCTTTTTTTTTTTTAAAGATATACTAGTGTCTGGTGGTATGCACATAGTTGAATTGTCTGGTGGTATGCACATAGTTGAACTGTTTTTTTTAAGATGTACCAGCAGCTGGTGGTAGACCAAAAGAAAGTTCTTTAATTTTTGTCATGTTTTTCTGGATTCTTTGTTTGATTGTTTCTTTTGTAATGTTTCCATGTTTGAGAAGGCATTGTTTTCTCTACAGAATTACATTTTTTAAAAAGTTATTTATAAATAGCTCAGGCTGTGGTCTTTGTTTTTTTTTCTTACTTAATTTAGTGGTTGGTTGTGAAAGTAAACAGTTTCATGGGTAAATCCACTGCAGAAAACAAATTGTGGAGTAAATATGGATGACATGGTGATATACTGAGTTGATAAACTAGACAGATTCTGGCTTCATAAAGTCATTCATTTATTTTCTTATGTGGAAGAGAAGACAATCTTAATGGTTAAACAGGGTATAAGGTGAAAATATGTCGGGAAAACCTCTATAAATTTAAAGTACGTGGTTTTAGAGGAGGGAAAATCACAACCAGGCAATATACAGGATGTGAAAATTCTTGGAGGAGTGGCCCGAACAATTTTTAAAATACACGATGAACAATAAAATGTGAAAAGGAATAACATGTAGGATTAGAAAATAAATGAGAAAGTGTCCTGTAAAACTAGAAAAGTCTTGAAGGAGTGTCCTGTAGGACTAGAAAATAAATGAGAAAGTTACCTCTAAGACTAGAAAATAAGACTATGGATGTGCTATTCTTTCTTCTATTGTTTACTTAGTGAGTGCTTTAGATCAGATAATTCCATCGAGAGCAGAATCCTTGAGAAAAACTGGAAAGAAAGAAGAAATGGCCAAACTGTCCTCTTTCTACACAACCTGGTTCAGCCTCGTTGTCAAGAACGAAGGAGCTAGGGGTGAAAACTGGCATGGCAAAACATGAACATTTCATTAAAAGCTTCAAAAAGATGATCAGCCAACTCAATGCAGGTGTTATCAGTCATTATATGCTGTTGGAGATACTGAAGAGATCAGAGCACCAATGGATGTATTCAGAGTGCAGAGATGAAGGTCCATAATAACTGAATGAGAAAAAGTTATAAGCAAAAGAGACACCCCCTCCCCCCATTTGTTACTGGAAGTGAGCAAAGCAGGTACATGAACAGTTATAGCCAAAAAGTGCTGAAAATGATTTGTTCATATGCAGTGAAAAGATGGCAACAATTTTGCTAGAACAGTCGTGCATTGGATGGCTGAAGATAAGAGAGGCAGACGAAGGATAATCTGGTGTTGAAGAAATCAAGATGGACAGCATGCAACGCCAACTAGGGCAATATCAAACCATGAGAAGTGGAGAGATCATCTTTCTCCCACGAAAGTCTTGGACAACAACTGTTTTTGTTGATCAGCATCCAGGAAATATTACACAAACTTCACCTCGGAAAGACTGAGATTATTACTGGCTACGGACAATAAATAATACAGCAAACAAAAAGACACTAGAAGATGAATTGGACATGAATCTCTGAAGGTACCCCAACATCTCATCTTTTGCAGTGGACACTTTGAAGGGAAAACAGTCTGGTGAGGAACTGTAGAAACAGTTGCATGCAAAACAGCTGGAGCACTGTACAGAGACTAGCAACACACAATAATTAGCCACCGCAGTAAAGCTGTGATACCAGCTTAACAAGTACACACCTGTGTGTACTCATTAAGTAATAAAGCTGTTCCTGTTTTTTTTTTTTCCTAGTTTATGCATTTTGTACAGGGACTGGCTGCGTGTTGTGAGAATTTGAGTGAATTTGTTGCTGCCCCACAAGACATGAGACATCCCTGATGGATTAGTCAATCAACAACCAAGGTCATGGGCGGAGGATCCAAAAATATACACGCTCATGGAAGAGTTGAAAATACTGAGCACATGCAGACTTCAGAAAACTAGCAGTTTTGTTCAGAATATTTGGAGTGCCTTAGATTTTCTTGCTGATGTTATAGAATTTATACAAATGTTCACAACTTCTCTGTTTTATACATTCATTTATATAACAGTTTTCAGACTATAGAGAAAATATGTTGGAGAGCAGTGGATCTTCATTCCTTGCATGAGTGCCTTTATCTAATAGTTCATCATCATCATGTGCTGGGCACTTGTGATTGGGTGACCCTGATTGTACATTGCATGCCATTCTTTGTTTTCTGATCAGATTATTTGTGTATGTGCCTTGTAAGCCCTGGTGTTGTCCAGGCTACCTAATAATATCAATGCGGTTAGTGTAAAGAGGCATATGACTGTTATGGCAGAGTGATTAGTTACACTGTTATAATGGGTGGTCATATAGTAGAGACAGAATGGCAACCAGAGAATACTCAGACCAAATGGTCTTATAGTATAGTGGCAGTAATGCACTTGGAGCACTGTATCTGCCTAGTTGTGCCTTATTTACATGAAACAGGTTTTTCTGTTTCTTCCATTCTTGTTCTGTTTGTTCCGTTACTCTTTCTAAGATAATTTTTAATGGATTGTGTTCAAGATTAAATTCTCTATTTGCTTGTTTTTTTTCTTCTTTTACTGGGAGTTGACAGTCATCTCTGGAAGAAATGGACCAGGAAAACCATATTTCATCATCATCATCTTCACCTTTCACTTTCTTGAGAGCACAGGCCACAGATAAAGGCTCTCTAGTCATCCCTTTTCTTGGAATTATTCTCTTCTTCCTTCCACGTGTAACCCTTGTCTCTGAGCACTGTCATAATTTCTCTTCTCCAAGTAAGTCTAAGTCTTCCTCGTTTTCTATTTCATAGAGGATTCCATGTCAGTGCCCATTTTGCTATGCTGGTGTTGGGTTTCCTCAGAGTGTGGCCAATCCACCTCCATTTCCTAGATGTGATTTGTAGGTTCATAGGTTCTTGTCTGCCCCTTCCCAGACCTTCTCATTCCTGATCTTGTCCTGCTGTTTAATGTTTAAAAACCAAATATAGCGATCCAAAATACTACATCAGACTCAGCTGCACATACTAACTCATTACCGATAACATTTTTGCACAATGCATGTTCAGTACTAACTTGCTACAGTTCTTTTTGCTACAGCACATTTTTGTTATGAGGACAAACTGCAGATAATATATGCTACAGTGCATACTTGCTAAAAACCTTCGAGAACGAACAAACAAACATACTTTATTTTCAATTGTGCACGCAGTCCCGTCTGACATTCTGCCCTTCATCATAGACGTCAAGTGAGTCAGTTACTTAGATGTTGACTAATTTTGTTTTGAATGTTTACACTTGTGTTTTGCAAGGCGAAAATTTGACATAACAGCTTTGAGTTGTGGTAGAATTTCAGTTATCAGATGATGATTGCATTTTCAATTTGTGAAATACTTTTGAGCCATCAGATGTAGTGCCAAATGCCTTTTGGATTCAGTGGCTTAGTTTTCTGGACAGAAAGAAGAAAGTTATGAAAAAGTAGTTAGAAGAAACAAGATGATGAAAAAGTAGATGAGGACGACTAATATGTAAACTTACTCCTCTTCTGTGTACACATAATCTGTAAACTATTTTGCAGACTTTTAAAATTGTAGACTCCTAGTAAAATATAATTCTCTTGAGTTTGAAGAAATAATTAATTCAAGATAATTTGTATGACTTTAGACATACTGTATGATTTTCTCTGTATTTTACTACTTTTATTTCATGATGTTTCTGTGTATAAAAAAGAAAAATTTAAAGCAGGATAACCTTTTACTCACTGAAAATAAATCCCAGACTTCATAAGCATAGAGTAATATCGTTCCTGTACAGTAAAATCTCATAACGGACGTCAAGGAGATTGGCAGACTGGTCTGTTATATCCAAAATCCGCTATATTCAGAATAATATATATCTTCTTATATTATATCCTTCCCGTGCCATCAAACGTCACATAGGGCTCGCAAGGTAGTTGCCAGTTTTAATTTTATATATATATATAGGAGTGCGGCCGGGACCTGTGAACCTGATCTGAACGAGTATGTTATGTAATGAAACTTCAGCAAATTGATGCTGCAGCGGAACACAGACTGAAGAAAATAAACATGGTCTTCCTATCAGCTCTCCGCACCATGCAGGATGCACCAAGAGATCAACTGACTAAGAAAGTGCCTAAACCAGTTGTCTCCCACCAACAGAGTAACATTGCAGTGGATTGATGTATACAGCAGTGTAGGAGGAAGTTAAACAGGTGACAAGTTTGCTAAAGCAGGTACAAGAAAAAAAAAACAACAGTTCTGGCATAAGGTACCGCTAAAAGTAGGAAAAGAAATGTTCATCACAAGAAAGTACAGTGTCACATGGAAACAAAAGATCCCAGTGCTAAAGCTAACCAGCTTACAACAGACCATGATTTTAGGCTTTGAAAAGGACACTACAGACTACAAGCCCATCTACACAAATTGAAGGCTGTTATTGGAGTTGAAGTCCAATACTTCATATGCAAGACTGAACTCCAGATTAGATCCTGCAAACCTGCTGTCTTTACAGATACATAACAGCACAAACCTGATCTAAAGGAAGATCACTGATGGAAAACTGTGGGGCACAAGTGAAGACCTGATGGTGAGGTTCATAGATTGACCTATCCTTTTGTCTAGGTGACTGAGCATATGCTACTTTATACAAAATAAGAATGAATAGCTTTATTTTCAAAGGGCATACAAACCCTGTCTGACATTCTGCCCCTTATACAACTTTCACTCTATTTCAGACATTCCATATCAGTGTATATATGCTATATGTGTAACAAACTAAACTGAAATAACAGAACTATTATGTTTCATTCATTCCATGCACTCAGTACAAGAAGTAACTACATACATGCAACAGATTTACTCTCACAAATGAATGTATATCTACCAAACCACAGATTCAGTAAGAGAATTCAGTTTAAATGTATTTACATTCATCACTTGCATTTAAAAGTCTCAAGTAAAGTGACAAGTTTTTGAGTCATAAAGAAGATATTGTAGCAAGTTACTTTTGTAGTTAATTAGCATCGTAGCTACATTGCAAGTAGTTTTGTAGCACATTGGTATATGTAGCAGGATTTCTGTGTAGCAAGCATTACTTTACAGTGGAACTTTTATAGCCGGTTTTCCTAACACATATCATTCTTTAATATACTGTGAAATCTTTAATATTTGAAGTAAGAATTTGTGCCTATCTCTTCCTGTGCCACTTATATGTGGTGCTTAAGATATTTTTCTTTAGTCTCCTTTTCCCCATGAACATTAGTGTAAGTTTCGGGCCGTCTAGCCACTTGTCCTCTCTTGACAGGTCCGAGTATTCTTTGTGGTTGTAGTTAGTTGTTTGATGTTCTGAAGCTCTTTGGAGAATTTCTTCATTTTGTTTTATTGAAACAAGAGCACATCTCTAGATAATCTGTCAGACTTTGTGTCATCTGGTATTCGTTATCAGAATTTCATAAGCATAGAGTAATATTGTCACTGTACAGTAAAATCCCATTATATTGGATTTCAAGTGGATTGACAAACTAGTCCATTATATCCAAAGTCCGCTACATTCAGAATAAACTGTATTTATAGAAGTGTGGACAGGGCTTGTGGATCTGATCTGTTACTACCAAGACTCCGTTATAAACAGGGTCCGTTATAACAGGATGTTACTGTATAAATAATATTCTTAGCAATATGTGCTGTATATTGGTTAATCGTGTATATGTAAAATATACCATTTAACATCACATACTGACGCTGTATAAAACATATAGGGTCATTTTAGTCTCTGTACATAATAAAATGTTAATAACTATATCTCTTATAAAAGATAAAAGCTGTTGGTAAAGTTATTCAGGGTGTGTCATTTATTCAGTTTTTTAATGTTTCATGAAAGTGATTAACCCTTTCACTTCTGGGATAATCTCCATGCTCTGCCATTACAAGTTTTGATGAGAAATTTTGGTAGAAAGAAAATGAAAAGAAGTTTGCATTAAAATTTAAAAATATGGATTGGATTAGAAATGTGTTACTTTTTTATTTTATCACAACTTTGCCAAAATATCACTGTGAGTATTGATTTGCATCAAAGATATGCAAGATAAAATAAACAAGTTAACCCAGAATGCAAACAACATAGGACTAAAGATCAACGTAGGAAAGACAAAGTTAATGAAGCAAAATGTGAACAACAGAAATGTACTCAGAGTAGATAACAAGTTAGTGGAGGAGGTCAACGAATTTGTATACCTTGGCAGCAGAGTAGTAGAAAATGGAGACAGCACAGAGGACATCAACAGCAGACTTACTAGAGCAAACCAGGCTTTTGCAATGCTACAGAATATATGGAAATCAAATAAACTAAGCATAAATATGAAAATCAGGATATTTAAGAGTAATGTTCTAAGTGTACTACTCTATGGAAGTGAATGCTGGAAAATCACCAAAACCATAGAAAACAAGTTGAATTCTTTCCAGACTAAATGTTTACGTAGAATTAAAAAAAATATTTTGGCCAAGCACCATAAGAAATAACATCTTATTGGCAGAAATGCAGATGAAACCACTGACAACATTTATTGAGGAAAAACGCTGGCGATGGTTGGGACATGTGCTCCGAATGACTGACAACTCACTACCAAAAATAGCACTAAGATGGACACCACAGGGGAGCAGAAGTAAGGGTAGACCAAAAGAGACATGGAGAAGAACAACAGAAAGGATGTTGAGCAATAGAGGGCTCACCTGGGCAAGAGCAGAAAAAAAGGCGAAAGACAGGCATTTGTGGAAAACCCTTGCGGAAGCCCCATGTGCCCTGGGCACTTAAGGTTCAGAGAGAGAGAGAGATTGATTTGCATAGGTGTGCAAGGTCTACCAACCCTGCCAGTGTTGTTTTGCATAGGTGTGCAAGGTCTACCAACCCTGCCAGTGTTGTTTTGTAGTGAAATATATAATGTTTTATTTTTATTTCTAAATAAGAGATCCAACAGTAAGCTGCAGTATCATTTGGATTGTAAAAGGTGAAACAAATTGCTGTCTTCAGCCTCAAAGTTCTCCCAGTTAGCTTTTATTTTGTATGGGGATATGTTAAAACTGTTGTTTATTCAAGAAAATATTGCTGCTTAACTT
Source organism: Achatina immaculata (assembly GCA_009760885.1). NCBI lineage: Eukaryota > Metazoa > Mollusca > Gastropoda > Stylommatophora > Achatinidae > Lissachatina > Lissachatina immaculata. Next base: position 2,673,609 of record CM019709.1, on the reverse strand, counting down.
CTTAACCTGGCATTAGCTGTTTACATGAACTTTAAATAACTACTATTATGCAGTTTGTTCTGTTGTCAGGAGTTCATGATTTTAAATCACTACAAACACTATAAGTAGGCATGACATCATTTCCTGATAAATGTGGCTGTATTTTTTTTAAATGAAGTACAAATTTTTAAAATATATTGTGAATGTTGTTTGACAGGTTAAAAGTTAAGCAGCCTCTATACTGAACTGTAAATGATGGCATTAGTGAAATGTGACAGATATTTGTATAAATTTGAAATCATATTTTTATATAGATGAACAAGTTTATGGTCAGATATTCCAAAATAAATTATACTAAAGCTTAATAAATCTTGTTAATTGAGCAGTTTTATGGATTGTTTTTGGCATTGTAAAACATAAATTAATCTTAAACCGTGTAAAGGTGACTTTAAAGGGACCAGCTGAATTGATTCCATTGATGTATGCATGCTTACTTTGTTATGCTGCTTCGAGCAATTTTGTGGCTGTGTTAAAAATATGTGTCTTAGGTAAATACTGTGATGATATGATCAAAGATCTTAATGTTATAAATATGACCATAGATTTTCTAGTTATATGTGGAATGACCATAGATTTTCTAGTTATATGTGGAATGACCATAGATTTTCTAGTTACAGATGGTATGACCATGATTTTCTAATTATAAGTGATAGGATCAGAGATCTTGATGTTATAAGTAAGATGACTGTAGATTTTCTAGTTATAAGTGATACAACAGAGATTTTCTAATTATGAATGTTAGGATGAGATATTTTCTAGTTACGAGTGGTAAGACCAGATGTCTTCTTTAGTTATAAGCATGTGACAAAGATCTCAAGTTATAAGTCATATGACTGGAGATTTTCTAGCGATAGGTGATAAGACAAGAGATTTTCTAGTTATAAGTGATAGAGCCAGAGATTTTCTAGTTATAAGTGGTAGGACCAGAGATTTTCTAATGATAGGTGACATAACCATAGATTTTCTAGCTTTAATTGGTAGGAGCAGAGATAAATAAGTTTATAAATGTTATAACCAGAGATGTACGTGTCATGTAAAATAATTGAGGAGTGAAAGCGTTAATAGGCATTTCATCTTTTCAGTGTGCCTGAGAAGACATTCTGCTAAAATGTTGGTTGTGTTTGTTGCATACTTGTTTTTTTCCCTGTCCCCATGAGTTCAGCCTTTACGAAGATCTGCATCCACCACAGTGCCAGTTTTACTACTACACTCATGCTTTATTCTTGTTTCTCTTTGTTCACCATCACGAATAAAGAACTCAAGTGTCCTCTCTGAACATGTATTACAAGGCATTACCAGTGCGGCTAGAAAATCAGCTGGCTATTATTTGTAATATTTTACCTCCTTGATAGTGTCCCTCTCAGTGCTGTCACATTGGTTGGAATCACTGTACATATCACTGTTGTTATGTGTTTTTTCAGATGGAGATATCTTCATGATATCATATACAGTATACCCCAACTACCACCTCATCAGCCATAGTTTCAGTTACCTACAGTTTGAAAATATTCAATAACATATATTCCAATACATATCTTTATTACAGTACAGTACTGTATTGTTATAACTGTTCTGTTTTATTGTTAATTATTTTTGTTGATGTCAATTTTTTAAAACTTAAAACTGTTTCATAAGCATTGTGTACGTGTGTTATTCCTCTGCAAATAAGGGAGGAATACTGTATTCATTTTGAAAGATTTCTTAGAATACACTGGGTATTTTAAGATGGTTTAGAAATACAAATAAATAAAATGTTAAGGAGTTATTATCACTGCATGTCAGAGAAATCTTATTAGTTCTGATATCCTCATGTTAAGGGGGGTCTCCATTGCACTGGTGAGAGCCTTGGCATATGAGGTGATGAGATTCATTCATGTGCTTTAACTGACCAAGATACCATGTTGCTGTCCATCTGGCCAGATATCCTGGAAGAAAAAATTTAATCCAAGTGTACCTGTCAAGATTTGAAAAATGTATAAGAAAATGTGGATATTTATCATTCTTGAAGAGAGAAATGAACTTATTAACCTTTGACTTTTCATTTCACTTCACTCCAGCTGCTGTAACCATGTAAGCAGGCTGTGAAGTGTGCCAGTTTGGTTGTTCTGTATCTGTGTGCTATTATGGTAGTATGAGATATTTGTAAAAAAAAAAAAAAATGTTCTGGCGTGGAGGCAGTCAAATAGATGGTGTTGTATTAGTTTTATTTTTCTTTTAAAGAAAGAAATTTTGAGGTCCAATTGATGTTTTTATTAACCCTTTATAAGTTAATTGTAGTATTTTTACTTTATGATACACAGCAATATCAAGTGTAGTTGCAAAAAATTATCATAAAAATATTATAAATTTGGTAAGCTTTGTCTGATTAACTCTTTGGTAAACATTCCTCTCACAGCTACAGTTTAATAAGGAAGTAAAGTAAAATTTGTATTGAGCTTGAACATTTCTTGGTTTTGTAAAGGGTTAAATGAAAAAAAAAAAAAGTTAAGGTTGGCTGGGTTATACTGTTCTAGTGAAGTACAGCCACAAACATGACCTGGTGAACCAGGTTGGTGGCCTGACTGAGGCAGACATCAGACCACATCAAGGTCAGCATAAAACTGAGGAATACAAGTGGACATATAAAAAAAATGGTGATGGCTTTACTTTGCTACAAGACATTCCCTGTGACTTAAGTTAACAGTTGCTGAGATTAAAGTTTATTGTTATACATTTATTTTTAATAAAAAGCACACTTTTCTAACTTACTCAACATGTACAAATGTTGTCTCTTCTTGTTTTTCTACTTATTCTTATTTTTCATCTTCTTTTAATTTGTAGTCTTTAGCTGTGGTACTGTCTGTAAGATAAATTGGACTGGGATTTTGTTTGTTAGTTTGTTGAAGTTCTGTAACAAGTGTATGGAGAGCACAGTTACCTTGAGATAAACTTTGTGTGAAAGAGAACATTGGATCTAATGGCTTTTAAAAACTCTGATCTGCCCCAGAAAGCTCAGAATCCTGGAACAGTCAACACTGATACGTGTAGCTGATGCAGATTCAAAGGGTCACAATCAGACTCCGGCATCACTGCATTCAGGACAACCCCATATATGCTCCGCCACATTCACAATCAGACTCCGGCATCACTGCATTCAGGACAACCCCATATATGCTCCGCCACATTCACAATCAGACTCTGGCATCATTGCATTCAGGACAACCCCATATATGCTCCGCCACATTCACAATCAGACTCTGGCATCATTGCATTCAGGACAACCCCATATATGCTCCACCACATTCACAATCAGACTCTGGCATCATTGCATTCAGGACAACCCCATATATGCTCCGCCACATTCACAATCAGACTCTGGCATCATTGCATTCAGGACAACCCCATATATGCTCCGCCACATTCACAATCAGACTCTGGCATCATTGCATTCAGGACAACCCCATATATGCTCCGCCACATTCACAATCAGACTCTGGCATCATTGCATTCAGGACAACCCCATATATGCTCCGCCACATTCACAATCAGACTCTGGCATCATTGCATTCAGGACAACCCCATATATGCTCCGCCACATTCACAATCAGACTCTGGCATCATTGCATTCAGGACAACCCCATATATGCTCCGCCACATTCACAATCAGACTCTGGCATCATTGCATTCAGGACAACCCCATATATGCTCCGCCACATTCACAATCAGACTCTGGCATCATTGCATTCAGGACAACCCCATATATGCTCTGCCACATGCCGCAGCATCCATCTAATAGAGTATGTTTGCTAATAGTCCCCATCAAGTGTTGGTTCTTTATGATGTGTTTTCTGCCACACAGTTCAGATTTCCTACCAGCACTTTTAATTTGACCTAGCTCCAACAGTCTTTTCAGATCTAAATTGTTCTTCCATTCCTGCTCTTCATTTTCTTGCAGTCTTTCTAAGATGGCTTTATCAATGTCACCTGTGTCCATTTATTTTAGCCTGTCCAGCAAGTTTGTCTGCCACTTCATTGCTGTGATGTAGAGCAGCTACTCTTGTAAGACAGAACTGTTGGGAAACAGAGAAAGAGGGAATGTAGAACTAAGAAGTCTACTAAAAGTCTCAGTGTCAGGTAGTTCCAACACAGTTCTCTGCACATGAAGACAACTTCTCTAGCTAACGCCGGAACAACAAACATTATTGTAGCACTCTCAGAGCAGAAAGGCTTCCAGCTTTTGGCACTACACACACTACTGCCAGGTGGTGGAGCTGAGATCTCAGTCTGGCGCTGTAGTTGGCTGACCGGGCAGACTGAGGGTGCCTGCAAGAATGGGGAAAACCTGACGTGGAACCAGTGAGTCCAGGATGTGATGTTCTGTGGGAAACTAAACAGATGCCAACAGAATCTGGTAAACAGAATAAAGTCAGCAGAGTCAGTGATTCTCAACAGGGATAGTAGGTGTCTTCCCAAGCAGGAATTTCAAGTCTTAGGGGCTGAGATTAAAGTTTATTGTTATACATTTATTTTTAATAAAAAGCACACTTTTCTAACTTACTCAACTTGTACAAATGTTGTCTCTTCTTGTTTTTCTACTTATTCTTATTTTTCATCTTCTTTTAATTTGTAGTCTTTAGCTGTGGTACTGTCTGTAAGATAAATTGGACTGGGGTTTTGTTTGTTAGTTTGTTGAAGTTCTGTAACAAGTGTATGGAGAGCACAGTTACCTTGAGATAAACTTTGTGTGAAAGAGAACATTGGATCTAATGGCTTTTAAAAACTCTGATCTGCCCCAGAAAGCTCAGAATCCTGGAACAGTCAACACTGATACATGTAGCTGAAGCAGATTCAAAGGGTCACAATCAGACTCCGGCATCATTGCATTCAGGACAACCCCATATATGCTCCGCCACATTCACAATCAGACTCTGGCATCATTGCATTCAGGACAACCCCATATATGCTCCGCCACATTCACAATCAGACTCTGGCATCATTGCATTCAGGACAACCCCATATATGCTCCGCCACATTCACAATCAGACTCTGGCATCATTGCATTCAGGACAACCCCATATATGCTCCACCACATTCACAATCAGACTCTGGCATCATTGCATTCAGGACAACCCCATATATGCTCCGCCACATTCACAATCAGACTCTGGCATCATTGCATTCAGGACAACCCCATATATGCTCCGCCACATTCACAATCAGACTCTGGCATCATTGCATTCAGGACAACCCCATATATGCTCCGCCACATTCACAATCAGACTCTGGCATCATTGCATTCAGGACAACCCCATATATGCTCCGCCACATTCACAATCAGACTCTGGCATCATTGCATTCAGGACAACCCCATATATGCTCCGCCACATTCACAATCAGACTCTGGCATCATTGCATTCAGGACAACCCCTATATGCTCCGCCACATTCACAATCAGACTCTGGCATCATTGCATTCAGGACAACCCCATATATGCTCCGCCACATTCACAATCAGACTCTGGCATCATTGCATTCAGGACAACCCCATATATGCTCTGCCACATGCCGCAGCATCCATCTAATAGAGTATGTTTGCTAATAGTCCCCATCAAGTGTTGGTTCTTTATGATGTGTTTTCTGCCACACAGTTCAGATTTCCTACCAGCACTTTTAATTTGACCTAGCTCCAACAGTCTTTTCAGATCTAAATTGTTCTTCCATTCCTGCTCTTCATTTTCTTGCAGTCTTTCTAAGATGGCTTTATCAATGTCACCTGTGTCCATTTATTTTAGCCTGTCCAGCAAGTTTGTCTGCCACTTCATTGCTGTGATGTAGAGCAGCTACTCTTGTAAGACAGAACTGTTGGGAAACAGAGAAAGAGGGAATGTAGAACTAAGAAGTCTACTAAAAGTCTCAGTGTCAGGTAGTTCCAACACAGTTCTCTGCACATGAAGACAACTTCTCTAGCTAACGCCGGAACAACAAACATTATTGTAGCACTCTCAGAGCAGAAAGGCTTCCAGCTTTTGGCACTACACACACTACTGCCAGGTGGTGGAGCTGAGATCTCAGTCTGGCGCTGTAGTTGGCTGACCGGGCAGACTGAGGGTGCCTGCAAGAATGGGGAAAACCTGACGTGGAACCAGTGAGTCCAGGATGTGATGTTCTGTGGGAAACTAAACAGATGCCAACAGAATCTGGTAAACAGAATAAAGTCAGCAGAGTCAGTGATTCTCAACAGGGATAGTAGGTGTCTTCCCAAGCAGGAATTTCAAGTCTTAGGGGCGGAGCTTATTTATTTATTTATTTATTTTTGTTGTTGCCTACATTTCAGTAATAGCTACCATAAAAAAACGCATAATTGTGAAAATCTTTCTGGACGATGATGTAATATATAGGGGAGGGTTCTGGGGCAGACTGGGTGAAAGGGAAGGACTGGGACCTGAAAAGTTGAGAACCACTGCAGCAGACTAAATGTGACAGGGATACGGTGAATCACTTATCAGCATTCTCATTCCAAAGTCGGTCTCCATGGAGCTGTATCCAAACCAGGAGATGTTGGCTGTGGAACCTGATCCCAAATTCCCCCCCCCTCCCCAATGTTATCTGGGCATGAAAAAAAGTCCGGGGAAGGGGAGGCGGGCACCAACATGAGAAAGCTAGACTTGTGCTATCTCCCTGTAACTGTGGGGTGGTGTTCTTTGTAGCCGATGCTGTGAAGATGTTGAGGCGTGGCAGCAAGTTATGGCAGTTACTTTTTCATTCCTGGAGTACAACTAAAAAGTGGGGGGGGGAGGTATGTAATGCTTCTTTAGCAGACTCCACCACCATGGCGATCCCTGCTCCGTTAGCCAGGCTATGCCTGTTACTGGAGGTAAGAACGGAGAGGTGGGACAGGGTCTTGGTCAGCTGTGGATCGCTGATTGCATAATCGGACAGTGTCTTAGTCCCCAGAGAAAGCCAGAAACTGTGACGGGATTCTTTAAATTCTGTACTTTATTTACGGTATAAGGGATATAATTAAAGTTAGATTTGGTTGTTGACGTAATGGTTAACGCCCTTATAATATTTTTTGTAGTACAGGTCAACGAGAGGTCAGTCTTGACACGTTGAGGGTCATTTTTTGACATGTCCAGTCACCAGATATTGTATAGGTAACAAAAGTCATTTAGGGCATTTTTGTACGATTAGTTATTTTTAGTAACAGAAAAGCGTAAAATGGGATAGTTGTTTTTAGAATTTGTCCAAGGTTATAAGCAAGCAATTTTGCACGGAGTTTAGACTTTTTGGTGAACAAAAAAAAGACAGAATGTTGACCCACGATTTTTGTGTTCCGAGGGATAGAAACTTCTGAAAGATTTAGAAATAGAAATTGTAGGGGATATTTAAGGACTGTGATTCTTCGTAAGAGGATTATTATTATGAGAATTTCTGTGAGATTTTGATAGATTTTCAAGTGTTATCATAATTGAATTAGACTCATTATGAGTTGTGAATATGTTAGGGTGATTCTGTTCAGATGATTATCAGATTATGTCTTGAAGATTTTGAGTGATTTAATATCGTGGGTAATGGGTTAGAAGGCATTCTAGGAATGTGGTAGAACTGTGCTCACTGAACTTGTGTTAGCATTATTTTTGTTTCTGCCAACGAAAACCAACGAAAAAGTCTTAAGAGAGGTTGGAGTTAAAAATGCACATTACAACAAAGATCAGAGGCAGACACACGAGATTTGTAGGACATTTTCTGAGAAGAGGAAAATTGGAACGCATTGTGGCAACTGGGAATAATTGGAAGTAGAGACAGAAGAAGACAGAGAGAGAGAGAGAGAGAGAAGTTACTGAATGGGCTGTCAGTGTGGCTAGGAAGAAAGTCACCGGCGGATCTCATAATCAAGTCTAAAGACATAGAATTGTGGAGATAAATGATCGCCTACGCCACGCGGCACGACACTTGATTGATTGATTGATTATTTTTGTGATGGAAAGGCTTTGATTGAGAATGTAAGTTGGTTGTTATATATTTTTCCATCCAGCTGTACACCTGTCAGTTTACCTGAGTGTGCGTGTTACTCATTCCTTTCCTTATATGGTGAACGAGTTCTCGTCAAGGTTAGGAGATGGCTTGATCATCTATTACAATCTTTAGTTCCAACATCCTCACCGATCACCACCCATTCCGGGCACTGTTGTTTGTTTATTTGTTTATTTTTACCCTGATGCCATTCTCCCTTACCTTTCAAGCATCTAGGCTTAAACTTAATCAGCCTAATAACTAATCCCTCAGTGGTCGTCCTTCATCACGGGTCTCCATTCTCGATGCCCATCGGCTCATTTTGTGACTTTAATTACGCCATGTGTAATTAATCGTAGTGAACAACTTTAGTCATCCCAAAACCAGTTCATGTCTGTCTCTCCCCCGTTTTCGTGACAGACTTTCAAGGGAACCAATCTCTCCACAGACGTAGAATTAAATGCTATTTCGTGTAACATTATTTAACAGATTTATGTATAAACTGAGGGAGAGGGAGTAAACAGCTTTATTACTTATCGAGTACACAATTGTGACGTTTCGGCGTGAGTCTTAATCATATGAAAACATGCAGGACGAAGAAATGGAGGAGATAAAATATAAATTCACATGAATGCTATGTTTAAAAAAAAAAAGTCAGATAAAATGGATAGAGCACTTAAGTATAACTTGTGAGAAGCTGTGGCTTGTCCGACGGTGTCAGAAATGCGCATGGTGGAGCGTAGAGAGTATTTAAATGGAGACTTGGGATGCGTGATAGGTGGGTCGTAATTGAGAGTAGTGGGTTGGGAAACCGTGAAGGGGAGAAAGACTGATACAATGGTAATCTAGCCGGGAGAATCTGAAATATGTAATTATAATTGGGGCAGAGGGGTTGTGATGCTGTGAAGAGGTTCTAAGCCATGTGTAACAAGTGAGAAGGGAATGGAACTTAATGATTGTGAAATAGGAGAATGTTAAGTGTAGCTGAATAACGAGTTCTAACCATGTGGTTCTAGAGTCCCATATTCCTGAATGTAGCTGTTCTCAAGCGCTAGACGGCTTGTGTCATCTGCGTGACACTGATGGCTGTTACCAGAAAGTCAGATTTGCCTCTGTGGTTGGGGCCATTGAAATGATTCGAGACTGGTTTCGAAGCATGCTGGGTGATATCATACAGATGTTTTTGCATGCGGTCCCCTAATCTGAGGCCAGTCTCACCAGTATACGTTATCTTGCATCTTTTACACACACTGACATATATCACATTGCGGGACTCGCATATGAATCCCTCATGAAGAGTGAGGATAGTTTTTTTGGGAAATGTGATCGTTTTCGTTTCCCAGACTAACACAGCGAGGACGGTTACATTTTCTAGTGCCAACATATGCAAGGTTTCACTTCAAGTGGCTATAGACTTAAGATTTAGTTCCCGTTTGTATGCTAATAGGGGTGGATTAGAGAATATGTCGCGAGTGTCGGGGTCGAGTTGGATTAGTGGCAGATGGCGACAAAGAATGTTCTTAACCATGTGGGTGTAAAGGGAGCAGACATCAACGAGAAAGACGTGATAGGTGTGGTGTTGAGAGAGCTTGATCGCATCAAAAATTGTTAAGGCGTGGTTGGTATCTTTCAAATAAGAGGGCAGTTTGTGTACTAGCGGCTGGGAAATGCTGTCTAAAAAGTCATAAATGTGCTCAGTGGAGCATGAACATGCTGATACAATAGGACGTCCAGGATAACCGGGTTTATAGATTTTAGGAAGAAGATAGAAGGTGGGGTTGCCTAAACAGCTGTCCTTGATGTAAAGAGAACCCGCTTGGGGTGAAATGGCACTTTCTTTGATGGTTGCTTCCACTTTGTCATTACTGGAACGGGTAGCATCGTTTTTACATGGGGCATAGAAATCTGTGTCTCTGAGTTGGGACATTCCTTCCGCCATGTATAAATCTTTTTTCCAAACTAAGAGTTTTATCTGCTGGTTAACTATTGTCACCTATTATACTTATCACACATCCCCAAATCTCAATTTAAATACTCTCTATACTAATCACAGTTTGGGGCATCACAGACAACAGAGGCAGAAGCAACCATTCGAGTCTTTACCAGTCAGCGATCAGTGCTGGAGTTCCCTATCAAGGTTTCAGAGAACGGGACACGTTCGACACAGCGCATGGACAACCCCAAGCTAACATCACTGATACACATTAAATCTTTGCGGGACCCCTACCGGTGGCGTACAGACGAGACAAGAGTCTCAAAGACCTATTAGTCAGGAGTCGCCTCAAGTCAGCGGATACAACTTTCTTTGGTACAAAGCGTTGCCGTCGCCACGGATGCAATATTTGGCCGTTTGTTGTCGAGACGAGCCAGTTTTTTTCTTCCCAAAAGTTATCAGTTCAGGAGAGCTTTATCTGCATTTCTCACGGCGTCATTTGTATCATTATGTACAAGCTATGAGATATGAAGTATATAGGGGAGTCGTAACTTATGCTTAAGAGATCGGTTTCAACATCTGAACGACACATCCAAGATGTCATTGACACCGGTCGCCAAGCACTAAAGGAAAACTGGGACATTTCTAGAACTGTGGTCCGCTCTTGTGCTTTCGACGAACTATCTCGGAAAGTTCTGGAAGAGCGACTTATTTTCCTAGCTGGCTGTCTACACTCAGCTGAAGTTAACAATAAGTCTAGCTTTCCTTGAACCACTTTACACTTCTACCTGTTAGCTATCTCCTTCTGTTTCTGCTACTGTTTCCCAGCTTTCTTGCTTTAGCCACACTCACTTCACCGCATTTTCTCATTCTCGCCGTATTTTCCAGCCCTTTCTATCTTCTACCAGCTAGAGGGCGCTGATAGCTTCCCTGTCTGTAGATATCATAATTTAACAATATTGTCCATTTGGTGATCTTTACTCATTCTAAACATTCCTTCATTCACCCCTCCTCAATTGTTTTCTCACTTTTATTATCTGCGCCATCTGTGGGTGGCTTTTGTTTGGGCCGTATTTATGAGAAAAGAGCAAGCTGGGGTTATCTGGGGCAAAGAGCTATGTTGTTTACGGTGTGGTACAGATTGTCACCTTCGCTTTATTTCATTTCTCAGTCAATCTCTCGCTTCCAGCTACATCTTTATTGGCGCATTTTGCGCCCCGCTTTTTGTCATGGAGAATACCATCAAAGATGTGTGCTTACTGTTTTCTCGTTTTTATCTGTTGTGTCGTCTTTGTATGTGCTCTTTGAAAAAAAATATCCATACTACAAGAACTTAATATTGAAGAAGGCTGGCTAGTAAAGAGGATTAAACAGATAAAACTTAAATATTTTGGACACATTGAACGTCATGATACTTTAGAGAAGACCATCTTGGAAGGATACATAATGGGAAAAAGAAAGAGAGGAAGACCAAGACGAAGATGGCTGCAAGACATGGTTGATAATCTGCAAATGGATGCATCAGCAGCAGGGCACCTTGCTTACAACCGAGAGGCCTACAGGAGAGTTGTTAGGGAGGCAAAATTCTACAAGAGACAATAATTACTGACTATGAAAAAGGCTCACGCCGAAATATTGGACTGTTGTATGTGCAGTATTTAAACGTATATAGCAGTATACTGAATGTTAGGATGTAAGATAGATAACTCATCTGAGAATTGGAATATTTGTATAAAATGAGTTATCTTCTAAAGTAATCAGCTGTTTGTGAGTAGAGTCCATCTGCTTTGTCTCGGAATGCACGAGGGACACGGTTGGGGAATGATAGGAAAAAGGTCAGGTGAGAGAGAAATCATATGACTGAGGGACAGCTGTGCTTTGTGTATCGTCTGAGATAGACGTAGGTTAGGCTGTTAGAAATGCTGTTTAATTAAATAGATGTAGAATAGAGTATAGTAGGTTGTTCTGATGGCGACAGTAGTCTGCCGGGAACATATATTGTGGAGATATCCAGTCTTGTGTCCATGGATTCTGTTGATGCCTTTGTCATTCTCGTCATATCGCTCATCGACTCATCGTCACCCCGTGCATCATTAAAGTCATTTCAACTGTAAAGTTGCTGCTTCTGTATTACTATTTCCACTGAGAGAGAATGAACCTGGGAGCAAGTAAGTCTGTAAAGTGACTAACAAAACAGACGCAAAACAACGTAGAATAGTAATGTAAGAAAGAACTAATTGTGGACAGTAGTGGAAATATACACATAAATGAATAGCAATACATCTACAGTTTATGTATAACAGAAGAGAAGATAGAATGAATCACCACCCGAGTATTCTGCTTTTCGTACTCATCTTACTTTCTGTTACTCTCGATCTTGCCCATCTTTCACACCCTTTCTGTGTGTGTGTATATATATATAAAACTGAAACATACATCTCTGCCTACTTGTACAAGCTAATATCACAAGACTCTAGTGTTGTTTTTGCATTACATCTTCGTTTGATTTCCGGCTTCGTGCTCTGAATTTCCGAATTTGTTCTTCCGCCCAGCAGCAGCAGCGCGCGCGCGCACACCCCCCCCCCCCCCCAGCACACACGGCCGCGCTGGCATACATGGACGCCCGAAGTTTTTCCTAAGTGCGATTTCTTCCCCCCCCCCCCCCCCCCCAACATTTTTGTTGACTCAGAGAAAAAGTCGTGTATTTTTTCGTTAGTGTCTTTGAAGTATTTGGGGCACTCATTACACGTTCATTTATTTCTATTATTTCTTCTTATCTTACGTCTTATATCCTTCCCGTGCCGTTAAACGTCACATAGGGCTCGCAAAGTAGTTCGCCAATTTCTCTTGTCTTCGGCGAGTCTTACAACATCATCAAAGGATTTTATGCCTGTTAATTTGGCCTCTCCTCTTTAGAGTTTCACGCGGTCTGCCTCTTTTTCTTCGGCCTGCTGTGTTCCACTTGATAGCTTGTTTTGAGATTCTTTGATCATTTCTTCTCATCAAGTGACCAACATATGTCCATCTCCTTTTCCTGATCACCCATGAGACTGGTTGTTGTTCAGTCATCTGTCTTATCTCTGCATTGTTCTTGAATTCGTTCCACTTGATGCCGAGTATTTTCCTTAGGCATTTGTTTTCAAAAGAGTCTAATTTCTTTTCTATTTCTTTAGTTGTTTTCCAGCTCTCGCATGCATAAATGAGGGTGGAAATTACAATGTTGGTAGAAAATACTCCTAGATATGTTTTACATTATAATTATTAGAATAAAGCACACTATAATGTAATATTACATTTAAAACGATTAAAGTAAGTTATAATTCACCGATTTCTTGGGGAAAGAAATGAAACATACAAATTTCAACATACTAAACTTTAGAAGCCGGCACAGGTAAACTGCTTTACAAATATCCTCTTTGGTGTAAACAAACAACATGGTGGACACGTTGTCTTAGAGGCCGTTTCTAATACTATCACAAATAGTTTGTATATTCATCCTGCCTTCCTAGATACTGCTCATGTTTATTGTCTTGTAAAGTTTTATTCACTTATTCTTCAGTATGGCTAATCAGACCCACAAGAAGGCGACAAAATCGGGAGCTGAAGACTTGCAGTCGTTATTCTCCAAAGCTGTGACTCCAGAATTCGCGTGGGGCGATAAGGTGACACAAACAAAATACCAATACAACATTTGCTGTTATTCTGTATTGTATTCAGTTGCTTTAATAAAAGTCACATGCAGTTTATTTATGTTGTGTGTACAAAATTATATAATACATTTCCTGCCAGTCCTGTTAAAAAGTTATTTTTACGTATAATTTACTGATATCCTGAATGTATCACGTGGTTAATGTGATGATTTTGATGGGTCATTATTACCTCAGTCATAACCACCGCTGTGGAGACAAGCTCTGACTCAGATATTTCTCTCTTCCCCAACTCTTTCATAAACTTTTCATTTCTGCAGACCTTTATTCAAAATTGCTTCAGAGCCATTTATTTTGGGCCCACATTTTTGGGTAAATGTGTATAAAAGTACGAGGGTTTATTGATAAATTCGCGGCGTAAGGTACAAATACTTGAAACACACAGTTATTAGGTGCATTTGTAGATCAGGTTAATGTAAACACCAAGTTTCAAGAAATTAACTGCAACCAATTTTTTTTTACGGGCTACTGAAGTGGTAAAGGGTGCAGAAATTGAGAACATGGATAAAATTTCATTCGCTACCTTTGCATCAAGGGCTTATCATCAAAGAGATCCATGAGGATATGTAGAGACTAGGGAGAGTGCCCCTTCTTACAGCACAGTGAAGAAATCGGCAGCTCATTTCAAACATGGAAGGGAGAGTCTGGAAGATGATCCCCGTCCAGAAGACCAAGAACAGTAACCACCGATGAAACCACAGGCAGAATCCGTGACACGATAATGGCTGATGACTAACTGAGCGGTATATTGCTACTGAGTTGGGCATCTCCCAGGAACATGTTCATGCCATTATTCACAATGATCTTCAAATGACAAAGGTCTCTGCTCGATGGGTCCTGAAACTTACGACAGCGTTTCAACATGTCAAGAGACAATCTTTGCCATTTTTCTGCAGGTCCTGAAAAGTTTCTTTAGAAATTTGTGACTATGGGTGGTTCTAAAGACTGTTATAGCCGGAGGTGGGGTGGGGGATATGCTCTCCATTCCAATGGCATGCATCTCAAATAGCCTCTGACAGTCTAGTCCAGCTCCTGGTCTTCTCGTGGCAGAACTGTTTAAACTGACAGGAGAAGGGGCGAAGGCAAATATCTGGCGCCTGAAAACCAGACACTTTGGGTAGATGAGAGTCATGTTCGGTAGCTCATCTACCACTGCTAGCGAATTCTTCAGCTGCTGTGCATGGAGTGGAGCTCCTTCTGGCCAGCGAAGAAAGGTGTGAATGGGGTTGCCTTGTGGCACCTCTGGAAAAGGTGAAAGAAAGGATTAAGCGAAGTAAACAGTAGTCAAATCACGGCACCTCTGGTCTGGAGGTCGGCCACGTCCTATGTGCACTCATATCTGGCTATGATAACAAATAAATGGATTTTTTAAAATGTAGGAAGTGTTTTATTTGATTGATTGGCATTCCTTTTGGGCCAGCATTGGCTTATAGGGCAGAAATCATATCTTTCCATGTCTGATGACTCGCTGCCACCCACTGTAGGTCTTGGATGGACTTGAATCCCAAAATGTTTTATTCCTCAGTAAAAAATACACTTGTAATATTTTGACTTACTTCTGTTCATTCAAAAATACATCAGTCAATCAAGTGGCATGGCTTAGGTGATCATTTCTCTCCACAATTCCCTGTCTTTAGACTTGATTATGAGATCCGCCGGTGACTTTCTTCCTAGCCACACTGACACTCCATCCAGGAACTTCTCTCTCTCTCTCTCTGTCTTCCTCTGTCTTCTTCCCTCAATTTTTCCAGTTGCCACAATGTGTTCCAATTTTCCTCTTCTCAGAAAATGTCCTACAAATCTCACTTGTCTGCCTCTGATCTCTACTGTAATTTGCCTTTTAACTCCAGCCTAAGACTTCTTCATTGGTTTTCTTAGCTGTCCATGGTACCTTCAGCATCCTTTTTATGAACCACATTTCCATGGCCTCCATTTCTCACTGTACTCTCTTATTCATGGACCATGCTTCACATCCATAAAACAAAATTGGCTCGATGTAATATTTAAGTACTCGGAATCTTGTTTCATTGATATGGATCTGTTGCACAAGATGTTTCTCTTTTTCTGAATTGCTGACTTGACCTGAGCATGTCTGGTTTTTATTTCGTTGTGACATTTCCCATGAGCTGTTATAATCGTTCCTAAGTGCTTGAATCTATCAACTTGTTTCAGTTCTGTGCCATCGATGGTAATGCTACAGTTTGGTGGTATTCTTTTCTTTGAGATGACCAGTCACCTTGGGTGTTGTTGAAACCAAGTATTTCCTATTATCATTTTATTCTTTTCTGCCCACTCAATCAACATCTCTCCTTGTATTTCTGATACCTAGTCCATACTTGCCAGTAGCTTCATTGTCTTGTTCAGTCCCTACTTTCACGTTTAAATCACCCAGCACAAAGTTTACTTCCCATGGTTTGCACTGGTTCATTGCCATGTCCACATTGTTGTAAAATTCTTTTATCTCATAATCAAAGCTTTCTGAAGTT
Organism: Achatina immaculata; assembly: GCA_009760885.1. Lineage (NCBI taxonomy): Eukaryota > Metazoa > Mollusca > Gastropoda > Stylommatophora > Achatinidae > Lissachatina > Lissachatina immaculata. The sequence goes on along the minus strand of CM019709.1, from coordinate 2,657,453 downwards.
GGTGTGTATACTTGGATGAGATTTGTGTCTATTGGATGGTCCTGTAATTTAACCATTAACACTGTCCGATATGCACCAGAAACCTTTCACGGTTCTTGCTGTCTTCTTATCCAATATTATGCCAACTCCATTTCTACGTGGGTTTCCCCCGGAATATATTATTTTGAAGTCTTTATGATCTCTGCTTCCTGCTCCAGTCCATCTCATTTCACATAAACCAAGGATGTTAATTTCCATTCTTTTTAAAAATACTAGGCCAAATAAATAGGAAAAGAAGGGGAAGTTTACATGTGTAAAATTTCTGGTGAGAAAGTCCAACTCTAGATTAAACTGGTGCAATGAAAACCACGGTGTCACGCAGTCCCGCTTTCGAGACCCACCAAGAATACAGACTCAAGCCATGTGATACTCTGAACCTCTTGTGGTCCTCTTGGGGATCTCGTGTGGTCCTTTTGGGGACCACACAGGGGACCTAATGAGGACCACAGGCGTAAATTCAGTAGGATCACAGGGCGGTCTTGGTTGTAGAAGCGAGCAAAGAAGAAGACATATGTAAAAAAGGAGGACAAAAGGGAGAAGGGCAGGGTTTACTTATATCTTGACTAGCATGGAGCTATGTCCACATTGTGGTTGTAAAACTTTGTACATACTTTTATGTAGAGCTGTGGGCTGTGATTCCAACCTGGTTAGTTAGTGGTGAGGAGGTGTTGGAGGAGTATGGGGCAGTGGTCATATGCTGGTCATTAAATTGAGATAATCAAAAGGTCACATTGGTCATTAAACTGAAATAAGCAAAGGTCATATATTGGTCATTAAATTGAGATAAGAAAAAGTCTTATGTTGGTCATGGAGATAAGCAAAGGTCATGTATTGATCATCAAACTGAGATAAGCAATGATAATGTCATGCACTGTTCATTAAAAAGATAAGCAATAGTCATGCATTGGTCATTAAATTGAGATAAGCAGTGGTTATGTGCTGGTTGTAAAAACTGAGTTGACACCTACAAGAAAAGAGAGGAGAGACACAGTAACAAATTGAGATGAACTGTCCTAGCAGAATTTCAAAGCTTCGGTACACTATAATTCATTATAATTCAGTGAAGACTGTTTTGGAAGGGTACATAATGGGAAAAAGAAAGAGAGGAAGACCAAGGCAAAGATGGCTGCAAGACATCATTGATAATCTGCAAATGGACGCGTTACAACCGAGAGGCTTACAGGAGAGCTGTTAGGGAGGCAAAGTTCCACAAAGGACATGCAAATGACTGACCGACTGACTCTTACACTATAAATGAAACCGTATGTTAGTTGGAAAAGTGGATAGTGCTTTGTCCTTTCAAGGCTGCTTGTTATGCCGAAGTCTGTGGTTCAAGTCATGTTCGTTCATCTGTTTTTCTTTCTCTCACATTTAAAGTGCTTCATTAATTATTTTTTTTAAAGGCTAACTAAACAACACAGACCTAAATCACTTTACTGTACGCATAACTGTTGTTTCTTATTTGAAAAAATTGTATCTGAACCAAGAGAGTTTATCTGCTGTCTTATGCAGGCAAAGATGTAGCGAGAATTGATGATCATGACCCTGGTGATATATCCTTGTTTCTTTTTGTTCCGTCTTGTTCCAGGATGAGTTTCTGGATGTGATTTACTGGATGCGGCAAATTCTGGGGCTTGTTCTTGGACTCATTTGGGGCGTTATCCCATTGAAAGGATTTATTGGACTAGCCCTGTGAGTATCCCATCCAGCCATGCAGGGGTCAGTAAGTTTGTTACAGGGGACTAGAGCTCAGTCTCTGGGATGGGAGTGGCCGCAGATAGGGACATTCATTGTCAGACTAAGGGCAGTGAAAGGGATTTATTGGTTTATCCATGTAACCTTTCCAAGTGATGCAGATAATATCTGTAGGTTCCACCAAGGAGAACTGGTTGAGGTGGGAAATCCAAAGGGGTCGGCACAAAGTGAGTTCCACCTGTGCTGTTCTTGTCTTCCTGTCAGTAAGGATGATATGCATCTCTGGTAAGAGAAGATTGTATGACTTTTTCACTTGTCCAGAATGCAGCGGTGATGATGCTGTTGATCTTAAGACAGTTTAGCAGTGTGGTCCTATTGGTTTCTGAAGTCTTTTGCAGTGATTTTTATTTATTATGGCATTCCTTTCCTGGCATATTGCTATAAGAGATATTTGCTTAAATGAATCTTACTGATTCATTGCTATAAAAGGTATTCGCTTAAATGAATCTTACTGACTTATTGCTATAAAAGATATTTGCTTAAATGAATCTTTCTGACTTATTGCTATAAAAGATATTTGCTTAAATTAATCTGACTTACTGCTTTAAATATTTTTGCTTAAATGAATCTTACTGACTTATTGCTATAAAATATATTTGCTTAAATGAATCTTACTGACTAATTGCTATAAAATATATTTGCTTAAATGAATCTTACTTAATTATTGCTATAAAAGATGTTCACTTAAACGAATCTTACTGAATTATTGCTATAAAAGATGTTCACTTAAATGAATCTTATTGCTATTAAAGATATTTCCTTAAATGAATCTTACTGACTTAGTGCTATAAAATATTTTTGCTTAAATGAATCTTACTGACTTATTGCTATAAAATAGAAATGTTTTGTTTCCAAATAGTTATGGAGATGTTTGTTGTGAAATTGTTACGCAATTGTTTGCTTCAAACATTTTGTTTAAAAATAGCTACAGAGATGCTTGTTTCAAAAAGTATTATGATGTTCATTTCAAAAGTGATTAAGGAGATGTTTGGTTCTAAATGGTTAAGGAGATGTTTGGTTCTAAGTGGTTAAGGAGATGTTTGGCTCTAAATAAAGAGACTAAATGCAGCTGCATTATGGTTCTGGGAGGTTTGATTCTGCTGTATTTAACCTTCTGAATTTGAGGAGTGTATTTCATCTGAACTGTAAATTACAGTCATTTTGGGAAATCACATCCATGTCATCGCCAGTCCCAGCAGAAGAAAAGTTACATGGAAGACATGTCCTAGGACACAACAGCAAAATTAATCAGACCAGAATCATTATCTAAAAAAAAAATGAAGAACATGCGTTAGATATTTTTCTTCTATAATTTGCTGATATGGTTTTGTATATTTGTTTGTTTTTCGTTGCAGGTTGCATGGATCATACTCTACTCGGCCCTTCATTCTGAGTCTGTATCCTAGCTTTTGTTTGATTCTGCCTGCCCGGCTTTTAAAACAATTCTCAGCTTTGTGTACATGTTGCCGTGCCCGGGGCACGCTTGCCAGGAAAATCTACGCTGCCAGTCTGGCTTTCTCAGTCAGAAGCAGAATCTAAAACGGGAATATGTGCAGAAAGACTCTTTTCAGGTTTTTGTATGCAGATAGGAGTAATCAGGTTGACTCATAAATTTTAATCGGATTATTTTCATTGTACTCTCACTCTCATTTATAGTTTTAATCCTCATCTAGTATTTTTTTTTATGTTAAACTCAGCTCTCATATGTACGAGTTTTATGAATGTTTAGGATGCATCAGCAGCAGGACATCTTGCTTACAACTGAGAGGCCTACAGGAGAGCTGTTAGGGAGGCAAAGTTCCGCAAGGGACATGCAGATGACTGACTGAATGAATTATGATGTAGATGTTATATTTATAAGTTTTGTATATGACGTAGAGTGAATACAATGGATTAAATACTAGTTTAGAGGTTTCTGTGTGTAGCCAGATTTTTTTTCTTCAAATATGTCATGTCATATGCCATGTTATTATAAGTTATTCATACCATTACTAAGAGGCACATAAAGCAGGAACAAAAAAAAACCTGGTCGTGATTGGTCTCTTTATGTCTCATGTAGTTGTTTTTCTTTGCACATTTGGTGTTTTTATTTGTTTTGAACAGTTCTATATGGAGTCTTATCTGTTTATCTGGTCTTAGTTTTCATTCAAGCGCAGCAGAATCAGAAATCACGGCCAGCCTATCCCAGTCTCTCAGTTTTTATCGTGTTCTCATTTGTGTACCTGTTTTATTTGATGGACATGGTTTTTTCTTTTTTTTCCATACTATCTTCCCATGATGTTCCCATGGCCAAATGTGCTTAGAAAGTAATAAAATGAAGAGAACTAGGTTTGGATGAACCTTTCAGTCGCCAACCCGTAGGCCACACATCACAGTACTTATGGTGTCATTAGTACATAATATTAGCTGTTATTCATAGTTTTATAACATTATTATTATGTTCATTTATTAGCCGTGGTCGGTCTGCTAATCTACTGAGTCTGAATCCCAGCAGTAGGGATGTTGTTTTTAATGCTGCCGCACCCAAAAGGCTCCGGGGTTCACCCAGCCTCTTAAAATAGGCACCAGAGAAATGTGGGACAGTAAATGCGACCAAATATACACCAACTGTCCACATCACACTTTCATGATTTTCATCATGGAAATATGGGCCTAACATAATATCCGTGCTGCAGGAAGAAACATGGACGTTCCGTTTGGTGCTGGAAGTAAAAGCGCGGGTCTTGATATGTATCGGGGATATAGTTGGAAAAGTGAATGAAATACAATATTTCCATAATAAATGTGCTTATTATGTTTCAAAATAACTAAAAACGTATGAAGATTTCATAAATGCATGAGTCTTTATTTTAGGAAAAAAGAAGTAATGTGATGTTTTTAGACAATAATTGTGTCCTGCTTACCATTGGCTAGGTCTGTATGTACAGTACATACGTCTGAGATGCCTAGAACTAGTTGCCGGTCTCGTCTTGTGGTCATATGGGCCATTTTCACTAAAATAATGTCTGAAATAACCTTCTAACTACTTTTCCAGTCATCTAATATGTCTAGATCTACTTGGGATACATTCAGAACAGTGGTCTGGTCACAGGGCATGTCCATACACCTGTCTACATCACCAAAAATTGAAATTTCTCGATCAACAACTTCGTTTTTCTCACTCAACATTGCTCATAACTAAGCACTCTTCCGCCATGATGAAAGGGGTCATTGGACATGCGCAAATAAAATGTATACAGTTAAAAAGTTACACCGTTTTTGTAGAAACAAAACAGGTATAAAAAAATAGTCACATGGCATGGAACACACATATCGGAAGTGACCAATTTTAGTCATAATGCACGGGAAGAGTTAATGGCATGGAAAAGGGGGTTTTACTTTTTTATTAGCTGTAGATACTTGGCTTGCCAGGTGGCATTTGACTCCTTTGTAGAAAAAAGGTTGCTGACGTCACTCCTATTTAAAAAAAAAACACTGGTTATGTCCCTTTGGATTTTCACATGTTCCTGGCCCCTAGGTTAGACTGAAAGATTTGATCCTTTCATATGCCAGTTGTACAGTCTAATCTGTATGCTGTTTTTTTTTTTTTTTGTTGGTGTATATTCACTTGGTAGGGCATATATATGCAGTCAATTTTCAGTCTTCTGTTTATTGTTAAATGCAATGATAAGTCATGCAAATCTACTGTAGTGTGCCTCACCCTATAGGCAGATTTTCAGTTTGAGAGACAGTTTCCTTCACATTAGTGTATTATGTAGGCATTGTTGCAGCAGAATTGACTGCACCATGTTGGTAGGATTGTTAGATATTTCACTATGAACCATGCTACCCCTAGAGGTAATGCTTTGTTTTTTCATACTTGTTAAAAATGTCCTCATTCTGTGTGACTTTTGTATGGTAATCTTTGTGGTTTGTTTCATCTTTGTTTACTGCCATATTTTTTAATAGTTTGCCTTGTCAGGGAAGAGATGTTTGTGACTGATTATTTCAACGAATTATTCTTTTATTTTTAATTTTCTTTCTTCATTTCAGTCATTGAATACTCGATAGTGTCCCACTTTCACGGAACTGACTTGACATGTTTTAATTCTTCCTTCATGCACAGTTGATGCAGTGTAGTCTTGTATGCCTCACATTGCAGGTGGATATTCTTTTTGTAAAGTCAGTTTTTGTTTTTCTTTCTCCTCAACATTAGTGATAGAATCCATTTCTATAGTCAGGGGCAACTGGAGGACAAGGCATCTCACCAGCGACTGTGCAACGTATGTCCGACACACACATGCTTTGAGTAGGAAAGGAAGGTTGTTACGTTAAAGAATTACGACACCATCTAGTGACTGACATTGTACTAAAGCTAATGATACGTCTCACTGGCAAGTTAGTGTTTGTACTCTTCAGTGGTTACTGAAACAGAGAGAGGAGCACGTTTGAGAGTGTCCTGTGTGCAGTGATGTTAACTCAAGATTCAAGATAACCATACATCTGCTAACAGTAAAGTTATCTGTATAATTTCATTTACAAGTTGTAATTTGTGTAATCATTGCATTTTATTCTTGGTAGATAGAGATGTATGGTGCAGTTTTACAAAGTGAGGGAGGGAGTGAGTAAGGTGAGAAAAAACAAATAGAAAGTATGAGAATGTATAAATGAAAAACATACAACATCTGATTTGGTTTTCTACTTCTGGAGGAGGCCGCATTCAGATAAGTTCTTCTTCTTTTTTTTTTTTTTTTGTCTTGTTGTGAATGTAATCCTCGAAAAAGGCTCACACCAGAATATCGGATGTTGTATGTTTTTCATTTATACATTCTCATACTTTCTATTCATTTTTTCTCACCTTACTCACTCTCTCCTTCACTTTGTAAAACTGCACCATACACCTCTATCTACCTTTTTTATTTAAACCAGTTTTACTGCAGTTGCCATCCCTTTTATCTGTCACATTTTATTCTTGAGTTTTTATGACTTTCACAAACGATAAACAATATTTATCCAGTGTAAGCAAGAAGATAATACATGCCATAGTACAAAAAAACATGGATTGGATTGATCATGTTCTCAGAAGGGACTCTAGCAACATTGCTAAAACAGTCTTGCAGTGTACATGAGAGACAGTGTACTTTCATAGGACATGCAGTGAGAAGAGGGGGCATTGAAAATATTATAACAACAGGAAAAATAGAGGGAAGAAGAGCCGGGGAAGACCGAGTGAAATAATACTGGACAGTCTGACGAGATGGTGTGAGAGGAGATCATCAACTGAGCTGATGGCCTGCATGAAGGATCATATACTCTTGAGAAGCATAATAGTCAACGCCAGTCAGCATGGCACCTGATGATGATGATGAATGTACATCCAAAAGTGGATAGGATTTGTTGCTACCTTGCAAGATGCCACAAGGCATACTGGGTAGTGACTGCTTAGCCAATAACTGACCAAGAGCATCAGCGGATGGATGGAATTTATGATTTATTTTGGAAGGTCATATTCCACAAAAAAAAAAAAAAAAAGAAGTCATGTTCTTAAATTGACAGTATTTCCACCATCTTGCCCAGAACTTAAAATTTCTGTTAATGGATTAGATTTGAAAATAATATACTTGAAAAAGTGCATTCCATGGATCAAACGTAACTTCTGGTATGAAGGAAAGTTTTTGTATGAAGATTTGTATTAGCCACTCCTGCAGTCTTTTTTTGTTTTGTTTGTGTACCTGGTATGATCTTTTCTTGAAGCCAGTTCAGCCATTTATGTCTGTTACTTTCATGCCCATGACCTGGAGCAGCAGACTGTACCTGAGTTGCTGGCAGACATAGTCCTTCATGGTGCTGCACTGAGTTGCTGGCAGAGACATAGTCCTTCATGGTGCTGCACTGAGTTGCTGGCAGAGACATAGTCCTTCATGGTGCTGCACTGAGTTGCTAGCAGAGACATAATCCTTCATGGTGCTGCACTGAGTTGCTGGCAGAGACATAGTCCTTCATGATGCTGCACTGAGTTGATGGCAGAGAGAGGCATAGTCCTTCATGGTGCTGCACTGAGTTGCTGGCAGAGACATAGTCCTTCATGGTGCTGCACTGAGTTGATGGCAGAGACATAGTCCTTCATGATGCTGCACTGAGTTGATGGCAGAGAGAGGCATAGTCCTTCATGGTGCTGCACTGAGTTGATGGCAGAGAGAGGCATAGTCCTTCATGGTGCTGCACTGAGTTGATGGCAGAGACATAGTCCTTCATGATGCTGCACTGAGTTGCTGGCAGAGAGAGGCATAGTCCTTCATGATGCTGCACTGAGTTGATGGCAGAGAGAGACATAGTCCTTCATGATGCTGCACTGAGTTGCTGGCAGAGAGAGGCATAGTCCTTCATGATGCTGCACTGAGTTGCTGGCAGAGAGAGGCATAGTCCTTCATGATGCTGCACTGAGTTGATGGCAGAGAGAGGCATAGTCCTTCATGATGCTGCAGTGTCAGACAGTGTTGTATTTCATTCTTGTGTTTGATTGGCAAATGTCTTTGACATGCAGGACTGTGTGTCCCAGCAGTTCTTTTGGTAAAGCTGCTTGTCCTTTAAGAACATCTCAGGATAACTTCATCTTGTGTTGGTGGGGATGGCCAAGCTAGTATAGCCTTCTATCCCTGAGCCAAGTGGTGTGTGTGCGTGCATGCATGTGAGCAATGGCCTAACTAATATTGTTCATATTCTTGAGTACTTGTTGAGTAATTAAAACATCAGTTCTCATGTGCCCTAGGTTCATTTTCATTTCATTGTTTTACATACTTACAAGATTCAGTTTCATGTGAACTCATTTCTTGTATGAGCAGACATGCTAACTTATAAGGGTTAGAAGCAGTTTATTTATTTTCAAGAGAAATTTCAGCCATTAAATATTGTAAATTTAAAATGTCATTTTGTACATGGTGAGCAGGGAGGCGAACATGCACTGCTCAAGCTGAGTGGTAATAGTGGTTAGCAACTCATAACTGACTGCTTGTGTTTTGGATTGATGAACCATGGCTGGCCAAGACCCTATTCTACCCTCACAGTGGTGCCCCTGGAATCAGACTCTGGCCAAGCAAGTACGGATTGCAGTGAGAAGACAAGAAAACTCTGTCCTAAAAGTTGTTGGGCTGAAGTTGGATGTATTTGCCTACAAGACATCAACCAGAACCCTTTTTAGGGGTCAAAGATGAAGAAGAAGAAGATGATGAGGGTAATGTCTTTCTCTGATTTCACCAAAAAAAACTGTGCCTGGTACACACACGTGGTTTCTGTGGAAAGTTTTACTCAGCTCGGACAGTTTCAGTTTTCCAACAAGGGGGTGTAGTTGTTCATCAGCTCTTGGACACAAACTTTCCAGAAACCTGCGTTACTCCTCTTACTTTTTTTTTTTCCTTGATGGGGGTGTACTAAAAACAAAGTGTTCCGTTCACCAGTTTCTGATACTGAAACTTTGAAGGCAAGGATAATGGTTTTATAAAATGGGTATATTTTACTAATCAACTAGAGAAGGTAGATAAGGGAAAGAAGAAAGTAGTACAGAAGAACAAGCTGACATACTAGGATACCATCGCCCTTGTGGGGGAAACTGCAAGAAGTCATCAATACCTGCATACACCTGAGAGATGTAGCACTAAAAGTGGGCTTGACCATTAACCAAGAAAGGACAGAAGATATCAAGAGACCAGTAGCAGAATGATCTAGATTATATAAATGTTGGAGATATGATTATTAGGAAAGCAGAAACAACCTTCGACAGAAGCAACATAGTAAGCAAGGAAATTAAAACCAGAGTACAATTAGGGAATAAAATATACTTTGCCTTGAAACACTTATTAAAATCCAAAATCCTGTCCCAAAACACCAAAATAACAATCTACAAAGCTATAATAAGACCAGCTGTCATGTATGGATAAAAGAACATGGATTACGACAAAGAAAGATAAGTAATTTCAAGTCTAAGCTATAATAAGACCAGCTGTCATGTATGGATAAAAGAACATGGATTACGACAAAGAAAGATAAGTAATTTCAAGTCTTTGAGAACAATATCATAAGTAGAATCTTTGGACCGACAAAGGATACCAACAGTGGAGAATGGAGAGCTAGAAAGAACACTGAACTGAACCATTATTTAAATCCCAACGAATTATAAACGTCTTGAAACTGAACAGAAAACGCTGACCTGGGCATGTAGATAGAACGGAAGAGAACAGACAAATGAAAATGATGTATGTACAAGAGATGAGGAAAACTAGACCAAGACAGAGAAAGAAAGACAACATAGAAGAGGATAAAAAAGAAACTGATGTCACCAACTCGATAAAGAAGATTAGGGACAGAGAGGAATGGAGGCGAACTTTATCTGCAGCAATGAGCCTTGGTGGCTTGGAAAGCTGAAGAAGTTTTTAATATTACCTGCCAGAGTAGCGAAGTAATTGGTGCACTAATGAAGATGTCCCTATCACCAGCTGTTGAACGGTAACTTGACACCTTGTGGAGCTGGGGTAGGATGGGAAATTATTCTGACCCCATCATGCTATAGGTCAAGGAAGGCATGGGCAGTAACTCCGTATCATGTGAGTGTCTCAGGGGCCCCACAAGGTAAGAGCTGACATCAACTTTGGAAACCTCTCCCATCTATATTCCTTCTAAATGTACATAATTTGATCATGTTGTGTCAAATTCAATGGAGGGAAAAAAAAATCACCAAAAAAAAAGGCAACACTGTGCATGAGCAGTTTGCCAGTGGTTTTCAAATTTTCTGTAACTTGTGTAAAGGTAACCCTGTCATGCCTTAGAGGCAGAAAGGGATATGATGTTAGTGTCCACGTCTTTCTTGACCTGTCAGCACACTAGAGGGTGATGTGGTCAGCGTCACACCTGGCCGCCCTTCCTTCCCCAGCTCAAAAAGATGATGGGCACCCATTTCTACATTAACTTGTAGCATTAATATTTAGACGTCTTAATACTGGTCCAAGCAAGACTTCGCCATTAAATTATTATGAGTATAGTTTCTCCCTGGACAGGATTTTTATGCTGTTAAGCTCCAGTTATATTCTTCTGTGTACCTGAAGTAAGGTAACGGTAAAATCCTTGTTCCATACCATTAAGACCCCCCCCCCCCCTTTTTTTTTTCTTTCGAAGACCTTTGGCACATGAAAGTGTGATGTGATCGTTATTACACCTGGCCACATTTACCTTCCCAGATTTCTCTGCTACCAATTTTAGAGTTTGGGTGGAACCTGGGGCCTTTTTGGTTTGGTGGTAGCAGGAAAAATCCCCACAGCTGGGACTTGAACTTCGTACCACTGGATTAGTAGACTGAGTTCCTAACCACTCAGCCAACCAGGCCACTGTATCTGAAGTAGTGTACATGCGCGCGCGCACACACACACATTTTAGGTGTTTGATTGGTGAAGTAGTTAGTGCACTGGTCTCTCGTGGCGAAGGTCGGGGGATTCGAATCCGGCCGGAGGCACCTCAGTCACCCACCTGTAGAAACGGATACCCGACTTCTTCTGGAGTTGGGGAAGGAAAGGCAACCAGGCGTGATACTGACCATATCACCCTCTAGTGTGCTGACAGGTCAAGGAAAATATGGCCACTAACACCATATCCCTATGTGCCTTTAAGGAAAATATGGGCACTAACACTATATCCCTATGTGCCTCTAGGAAAATATGGGCACTAACACCATATCCCTATGTGCCTCTAAGGAAAATATGGGCACTAACACCATATCCCTATGTGCCTCTAAGGAAAATATGGGCACTAACACCATATCCCTATGTGCCTCTAAGACATGACAGGGTTACCTTTACCTTTATGTACTGGATACAGGTAAAATTAGCGCTTTTTTTTTTTTGAAGAAGAAAAATTCTGGTAAGAAAAAAAAAAAGGTGAACTTTTAACCTAGACATAACAGTGAACTCTTGACACAGACAAAACAGTAAACTTTTGATAGAAACGAGTAAATTCCCGAAACAGATAAAACGGTAAACTTTTGATGGAAATAAAACAGTCAACTCCTGACAAGAACAAAACAACCAGACCAAGAGCCGTGCGCTGCTATGGATATCTCGAGTACAAAGTGCAGTTTGAAACTAGAGAAGACCTACAACTGAAGGTTTATGTACTGTTAAAAACAAAGAAACTCAACAAATACGATGTTGCAATTTTAACTGAAGTTTGCTGATCAGACAAGGGCAAATTACCTGAAACGTTCACTTGCACATCAGCTTCACGTGCTGACCTGAATTGTACCCAGCACATGATTCATGAGCACAGAAAAGTGACACTAGTCAAAACAGCATTTTTTGACAGGTTCACGAGAATCCCGTGAAACTTACTGAACACAAAACTCACTGACCATGTTATTGAATGCCTATAAAAGATTGACGCTCTTCAAATCAATTCATTTGAAAATTCAATGCTCAAGTATAGCTCATCTCACTACAGAACAACGACTCATCATCATTGGACGTTTACAGACTGGATAGCCACAAAGTGTAGTGGCCAGACAATTTAATGTGGTTAGAAGCACCATTAGTCGCCTTTGAAGACGATTTCAAGAAACTGGCTCAGTTGCAGACCGGCCGCGCAGTGGAAGATCCATAGTCACAACTCCTGCCGAAGACCGCTTCATACGGCTGCGTCAACTCAGGAATCGATTTGCATCTGCGTCCTCAACAGTCCAGTCAATGACAGCAGCTCGTCGAACTTCAGATCAAATGGTCAGGAACCGGCTGCACGACGCTGGTCTTTTGGGCTAGAAGACCCTACATAGGTCCTGTTCTTACGGACCGGCATCGCCAGAACCGACTGTAGTGGGGGAACCAGCATCGTCAATGAACCGTTGCGAATGATTTGAAAAGGTTTTGGTTTAGTGATGAATCATTCTTTATGCTCCAGTGACACGATAGACGGAGAAGGTTTTACGGCAAAGTCCATGAGCGCTACGCCCAGAACTGCATGGATGAGGCTCCTCCATGTGGTGGTAGAAGTGTACTAGTGTGGAGGACGATCAACTTCATAGGAAGAAGTGACGGTGCAAATTGAAGGACGCCTGAATGCCCAACGATACGTCGCTGAAATCCTTCGTTCTCGCATCCTTCCACTTCTGGCTGCACCAGGGTCGATTTTTTAGCAGGATAACGCTCGACCTCATGTGGCACAACTCATCACACAGTTCCTTGCTGACAACAACGTCCAGACCTTTCCGTGGCCATCCATATCATCAGACATGAACCCAGTAGAACACTTATGGGATGAAACCAACAAGTCCGCCAGCGAGACGTGGCGTCAACCAATCTCCGACAGTTGTCTCTTGCACTGAGGGAAGAGTGGGCAGCCAACCCACAACAACAGATCCAACGCCTAATAGGATCCATATCAAGGAGATGTCGTTCTCTGATACAAGCCAGAGGAGGCCATACACCTTAATGAAACGGGGGCCTCAGTCGCAAAGAATAAAAGTCCACATCAAATTTAATGAACACCATATCCCTATGTGCCTCTAAGGAAAATATGGGCACTAACACCATATCCCTATGTGCCTCTAAGGAAAATATGGGCACTAACACCATATCCCTATGTGCCTCTAAGACATGACAGGGTTACCTTTACCTTTATGTACTGGATACAGGTAAAATTAGCGCTTTTTTTTTTTTGAAGAAGAAAAATTCTGGTAAGAAAAAAAAAAGGTGAACTTTTAACCTAGACATAACAGTGAACTCTTGACACAGACAAAACAGTAAACTTTTGATAGAAACGAGTAAATTCCCGAAACAGATAAAACGGTAAACTTTTGATGGAAATAAAACAGTCAACTCCTGACAAGAACAAAACAACCAGACCAAGAGCCGTGCGCTGCTATGGATATCTCGAGTACAAAGTGCAGTTTGAAACTAGAGAAGACCTACAACTGAAGGTTTATGTACTGTTAAAAACAAAGAAACGCAACAAATACGATGTTGCAATTTTAACTGAAGTTTGCTGATCAGACAAGGGCAAATTACCTGAAACGTTCACTTGCACATCAGCTTCACGTGCTGACCTGAATTGTACCCAGCAGATGATTCATGAGCACAGAAAAGTGACACTAGTCAAAACAGCATTTTTTGACAGGTTCACGAGAATCCCGTGAAACTTACTGAACACAAAACTCACTGACCATGTTATTGAATGCCTATAAAAGATTGACGCTCTTCAAATCAATTCATTTGAAAATTCAATGCTCAAGTATAGCTCATCTCACTACAGAACAACGACTCATCATCATTGGACGTTTACAGACTGGATAGCCACAAAGTGTAGTGGCCAGACAATTTAATGTGGTTAGAAGCACCATTAGTCGCCTTTGAAGACGATTTCAAGAAACTGGCTCAGTTGCAGACCGGCCGCGCAGTGGAAGATCCATAGTCACAACTCCTGCCGAAGACCGCTTCATACGGCTGCGTCAACTCAGGAATCGATTTGCATCTGCGTCCTCAACAGTCCAGTCAATGACAGCAGCTCGTCGAACTTCAGATCAAATGGTCAGGAACCGGCTGCACGACGCTGGTCTTTTGGGCTAGAAGACCCTACATAGGTCCTGTTCTTACGGACCGGCATCGCCAGAACCGACTGTAGTGGGGGAACCAGCATCGTCAATGAACCGTTGCGAATGATTTGAAAAGGTTTTGGTTTAGTGATGAATCATTCTTTATGCTCCAGTGACACGATAGACGGAGAAGGTTTTACGGCAAAGTCCATGAGCGCTACGCCCAGAACTGCATGGATGAGGCTCCTCCATGTGGTGGTAGAAGTGTACTAGTGTGGAGGACGATCAACTTCATAGGAAGAAGTGACGGTGCAAATTGAAGGACGCCTGAATGCCCAACGATACGTCGCTGAAATCCTTCGTTCTCGCATCCTTCCACTTCTGGCTGCACCAGGGTCGATTTTTTAGCAGGATAACGCTCGACCTCATGTGGCACAACTCATCACACAGTTCCTTGCTGACAACAACGTCCAGACCTTTCCGTGGCCATCCATATCATCAGACATGAACCCAGTAGAACACTTATGGGATGAAACCAACAAGTCCGCCAGCGAGACGTGGCGTCAACCAATCTCCGACAGTTGTCTCTTGCACTGAGGGAAGAGTGGGCAGCCAACCCACAACAACAGATCCAACGCCTAATAGGATCCATATCAAGGAGATGTCGTTCTCTGATACAAGCCAGAGGAGGCCATACACCTTAATGAAACGGGGGCCTCAGTCGCAAAGAATAAAAGTCCACATCAAATTTAATGAACATCATTTCTTTGTTAAAGTCTTAAAGTTTCTTCATGCCAAGATTGAAACATTAATTCCGTGAAATAAAATTTTGATACAAGTTTGAAATTTGGTGTCCTTTATAACTACAGTAGTGTTGCGTTTCTTTTTTTTTTCTTTGTTGTTGTTTTTTTTTACAATATATAATATATATATATATATATATATATATATATATATATATATATAAGATTTAATGAAGAATATTGATGAAGTACTTTGGTACTAGGGCACTTTGACTGAACAATCAGAAGAATTGGCGAAAGAGAAAACTGAAATAGCCGTGAAAAGGTGGCTCGCTGGATGAGTTGGTTGTCGAGCTATTGTACGAGTAACTGCTGAAGATGTTTATTAATGTACTGAGAGAGAAGATGGATGAGTAGCTCTGGTGAACACTGGCAGACTGGGCTGGATGTGGGACAGAGGAAGAGTAGGTGGGACTGTTAAAGTAGCTGCTAGAGAGAATGCTTGAAGTGTGTATGTCATAGGAGCGGCTAGGGAGTATGCTTGAAGTGTATAAGTCATAGGAGCGGCTAGGGAGTATGCTTGAAGTGTGTATGTCATAGGAGCGGCTAGGGAGTAAGCTTGAAGTGTATAAGTCATAGGAGCGGCTAGGGAGTATGCTTGAAGTGTGTATGTCATAGGAGCGGCTAGGGAGTATGCTTGAAGTGTATAAGTCATAGGAGCGGCTAGGGAGTATGCTTGAAGTGTGTATGTCATAGGAGCGGCTAGGGAGTATGCTTGAAGTGTATAAGTCATAGGAGCGGCTAGGGAGTATGCTTGAAGTGTGTATGTCATAGGAGCGGCTAGGGAGTATGCTTGAAGTGTGTATGTCATAGGAGCGGCTAGGGAGTAAGCTTGAAGTGTATAAGTCATAGGAGCGGCTAGGGAGTAAGCTTGAAGTGTATAAGTCATAGGAGCGGCTAGGGAGTAAGCTTGAAGTGTATAAGTCATAGGAGCGGCTAGGGAGTAAGCTTGAAGTGTATAAGTCATAGGAGCGGCTAGGGAGTAAGCTTGAAGTGTATAAGTCATAGGAGCGGCTAGGGAGTAAGCTTGAAGTGTATAAGTCATAGGAGCGGCTAGGGAGTAAGCTTGAAGTGTATAAGTCATAGGAGCGGCTAGGGAGTAAGCTTGAAGTGTATAAGGTCCTGTTCTTACGGACCGGCATCGCCAGAACCGACTGTAGTGGGGGGAACCAGCATCGTCAATGAACCGTTGCGAATGATTTGAAAAGGTTTTGGTTTAGTGATGAATCATTCTTTATGCTCCAGTGACACGATAGACGGAGAAGGTTTACGGCAAAGTCCATGAGCGCTACGCCCAGAACTGCATGGATGAGGCTCTCCATGTGGTGGTAGAAGTGTACTAGTGTGGAGGACGATCAACTTCATAGGAAGAAGTGACGGTGCAAATTGAAGGACGCCTGAATGCCCAACGATACGTCGCTGAAATCCTTCGTTCTCGCATCCTTCCACTTCTGGCTGCACCAGGGTCGATTTTTTAGCAGGATAACGCTCGACCTCATGTGGCACAACTCATCACACAGTTCCTTGCTGACAACAACGTCCAGACCTTTCCGTGGCCATCCATATCATCAGACATGAACCCAGTAGAACACTTATGGGATGAAACCAACAAGTCCGCCAGCGAGACGTGGCGTCAACCAATCTCCGACAGTTGTCTCTTGCACTGAGGGAAGAGTGGGCAGCCAACCCACAACAACAGATCCAACGCCTAATAGGATCCATATCAAGGAGATGTCGTTCTCTGATACAAGCCAGAGGAGGCCATACACCTTAATGAAACGGGGGCCTCAGTCGCAAAGAATAAAAGTCCACATCAAATTTAATGAACATCATTTCTTTGTTAAAGTCTTAAAGTTTCTTCATGCCAAGATTGAAACATTAATTCCGTGAAATAAAATTTTGATACAAGTTTGAAATTTGGTGTCCTTTATAACTACAGTAGTGTTGCGTTTCTTTTTTTTTTCTTTGTTGTTGTTTTTTTTTACAATATATAATATATATATATATATATATATATATATATATATATATATATATAAGATTTAATGAAGAATATTGATGAAGTACTTTGGTACTAGGGCACTTTGACTGAACAATCAGAAGAATTGGCGAAAGAGAAAACTGAAATAGCCGTGAAAAGGTGGCTCGCTGGATGAGTTGGTTGTCGAGCTATTGTACGAGTAACTGCTGAAGATGTTTATTAATGTACTGAGAGAGAAGATGGATGAGTAGCTCTGGTGAACACTGGCAGACTGGGCTGGATGTGGGACAGAGGAAGAGTAGGTGGGACTGTTAAAGTAGCTGCTAGAGAGAATGCTTGAAGTGTGTATGTCATAGGAGCGGCTAGGGAGTATGCTTGAAGTGTATAAGTCATAGGAGCGGCTAGGGAGTATGCTTGAAGTGTGTATGTCATAGGAGCGGCTAGGGAGTAAGCTTGAAGTGTATAAGTCATAGGAGCGGCTAGGGAGTATGCTTGAAGTGTGTATGTCATAGGAGCGGCTAGGGAGTATGCTTGAAGTGTATAAGTCATAGGAGCGGCTAGGGAGTATGCTTGAAGTGTATAAGTCATAGGAGCGGCTAGGGAGTATGCTTGAAGTGTATAAGTCATAGGAGCGGCTAGGGAGTATGCTTGAAGTGTGTATGTCATAGGAGCGGCTAGGGAGTATGCTTGAAGTGTGTATGTCATAGGAGCGGCTAGGGAGTAAGCTTGAAGTGTATAAGTCATAGGAGCGGCTAGGGAGTAAGCTTGAAGTGTATAAGTCATAGGAGCGGCTAGGGAGTAAGCTTGAAGTGTATAAGTCATAGGAGCGGCTAGGGAGTAAGCTTGAAGTGTATAAGTCATAGAGCGGCTAGGGAGAATGCCTGAAGTGTATAAGTCATAGGAGCGGCTAGGGAGTAAGCTTGAAGTGTATAAGTCATAGGAGCGGCTAGGGAGTATGCTTGAAGTGTATAAGTCATAGGAGCGGCTAGGGAGTAAGCTTGAAGTGTATAAGTCATAGGAGCGGCTAGGGAGTAAGCTTGAAGTGTATAAGTCATAGGAGCGGCTAGGGAGTAAGCTTGAAGTGTATAAGTCATAGGAGCGACTTTGGAGTATGCTTGAAGTGTGTATGTCATAGGAGCGGCTAGGGAGTAAGCTTGAAGTGTATAAGTCATAGGAGCGGCTAGGGAGTATGCTTGAAGTGTGTATGTCATAGGAGCGGCTAGGGAGTAAGCTTGAAGTGTGTATGTCATAGGAGCGGCTAGGGAGTAAGCTTGAAGTGTATAAGTCATAGGAGCGGCTAGGGAGTAAGCTTGAAGTGTGTATGTCATAGGAGCGGCTAGGGAGTAAGCTTGAAGTGTATAAGTCATAGGAGCGGCTAGGGAGTAAGCTTGAAGTGTGTATGTTAGAGGAGCGGCTAGGGAGAATGCTTGAAGTGTGTATGTCAAAGGAATAACTAAAGTAGATTTCTGGTGAATAACTAGAGTAGACTTCTGGTGAATAACTAGAGTTGACTTCTGGTGAATAACTGCGGTAGACTACTGATGAATAACTGGGATACACTTCTGGTGAATAACTAAAGTATACTTCTGGTGAATAACTAGAGTAGACTTCTGGTGAATAACTGGAGTAGGCTTCTGGTGAATAACTAGAGTAGGCTTCTGGTGAATAACTAGAGTAGGCTTCTGGTGAATAACTGGAGTAGGCTTCTGGTGAATAACTAGAGTAGGCTTCTGGTGAATAACTAGAGTAGGCTTCTGGTGAATAACTAGAGTAGGCTTCTGGTGAATAACTAGAGTAGGCTTCTGGTGAATAACTGCGGTAGACTACTGATGAATAACTGGGATACACTTCTGGTGAATAACTAGAGTAGGCTTCTGGTGAATAACTAGAGTAGGCTTCTGGTGAATAACTGCGGTAGACTACTGATGAATAACTGGGATACACTTCTGGTGAATAACTAGAGTAGGCTTCTGGTGAATAACTAGAGTAGGCTTCTGGTGAATAACTAGAGTAGGCTTCTGGTGAATAACTAGAGTAGGCTTCTGGTGAATAACTGGAGTAGACTTCTGTTGAATAACTGAGGTAGACATCTGTTGAATAACTGGAGTAGTCTACTGGCGAATAACTGGGGTAGACATTTGGTAAGTTACTGTAGAATACATATGGCGAGTAACTGAAGTAAACATCAGATGAATAACTAGTGTAGAAACTAGATTCTGCTACTGTCTTGTAAATGTGGTCAATGGAATAGACAGGGCTTATATACGAATAGCCATCCCATGCAGTACTTGAAGTGAAATCTCCCGGCTGAGTAGCGAAAGCTAATTCCGAGAACATCCCTCCATCCATAATGGAACTGTCCAGAAAAGTCGATAATATCGAATTTCCCTTCGGCCAAGACCATGGCACCTGATCAGCAGTAGTTGGTGGCAGTCCTGAAAAGAGAAGGTCTGATGGTGTATTGAAATTAATTTGTGATGCATACAGTACACAGGGTTTTGATTCCTATAGGAAGGTCAAACTGTGGCAGCTTTCTTTAGTTTTACAGGGGGCTATCACGGATTTTGGGTAGTAGGGTATACAGAAAACAGAATGGAGATGGGGTAAAAGGGTATACAGAAAACAGAATGGAGATGGGGTAAAAGGGTATACAGAAAACAGAATGGAGAGAGTGTAGTAGAGTATACAGAAAACAGAATGGAGAGAGGGTAGTAGAGTATAAAGAAAACAGAATGGAGAGAGTGTAGTAGAGTATACAGAAAACAGAATGGAGAGAGAGTAGTAGAGTATAAAGAAAACATAATGGACAGAAGATAGTAGAGTATACAGAAAACAGAATGGAGAGAGTGTAGTAGAGTATACAAAAAACAGAATGGAGAGAAGATAGTAGAGTATACAGAAAACAGAATAGAGAGAGAGTAGTAGAGTATACAGAAAACAGAATGGAGAGAAGATAGTAGAGTATACAGAAAACAGAATGGAGAGAGGATAGTAGAGTATACAGAAAACAGAATAGAGAGAGAGTAGTAGATTATACAGAAAACAGAATGGAGAGAGAGTAGTAGTAGAGTATACAGAAAACAGAATGGAGAGAAGATAGTAGAGTATACAGAAAACAGAATAGAGAGAGAGAGAGAGTAGTAGAGTATACAGAAAACAGAATGGAGAGAAGATAGGAGAGTATACAGAAAACAGAATGGAGAGATGTCTTGTACATTTTG